>RCWM02000157.1:772500-1372500 GCA_003667255.2 Euschistus heros | reverse complement strand
CGTTAACTACAGGAAAAGTAGGAGCAGACTGATAGTTGCCTGATAAGAGCCTTCTTGATCTGGAACAATACCACGATCTAGCGGATGTGGAGATGGCCGGTTTTGAAACTCACTCACGGAAGGATTTGGCCGGTTTTGCAGCACACTGTGTTTTTCAAACGCAGGTTTAACAAGGATTTCACGGGTTTTGGCGAGGTTTCTTGTTTCCAATAGATGGAAAATGTATCTTAGGACTCAGAAATCAGAAAAAACGTATTTCTTAAAATTGAGGAGTTGGCCGGTTTTGCAACTAGACGACACATTTAAATGTAATATTTGTAAAATTAGCACTGTAATATTTAATGTTTTTTGTTATTTTTATTAATTCCTGTTATCCTTGCTGGGTCGTAGCGCCGTTATTAATGTTCGCCATTTGTCTCTGTCGGCAGCCAATTCTCCATTTCTGCCCAGCACGTTCAGCTTCAGCCTCTATTGACCTCCTCAGGAATCTTCCTCTTCAGCCTCCTTATGCTGGGTCGGCCCACTCTACGGCATCCCAGAGGGTTCTATTAGAGGGCTTCTCTTGCAATGTTGTCCCTTAGGCGCCTAAGGTGTGCCCTATCCATTTCCACTTTTCGCAGACTTCAGCATTAATATCTGTATGTCATGTTCTTCGCTAGATCTCCTCATTGCTATTCAATCTAGGACACCTCAATCTTAAAATTCTTCTCGAAATACCCGTATATCTATGTGCTAAGAGACATATGTCATCTGCATAATCTATGTTTTTCAGGCGTCCAGTGATTCACCATTGGATACCTCTAGGGAGAAAAAAGTAATATTCAATAACGACCAATAAAATATGCAATATCTTTATAAATTGAATTTTCAGATTGTTTGATATTATGAAATCATTTCATCACGATATGATATGATTTATCAGATAAAATATTTGTGTTGACCTGTTGACTTGTTGGCCTGAAAGATATGTGACAGGAGGTGAGTGGATAACGTGAGGGTTAAAGGAAAACTTCTATCTGAAACGTAAAATATTAATATGGATTATTTCCATTTGATTGCCACCTACTGACCTAACATTAATCCCCTCCCCTCTGACATTTCTGCATTTCATCAATTAAATAGTTTGTAAATAAAAATATATATATTGTCATAGAAACGTTTTCTCGACTTGAAAACAAGATGGCATCTAAACCAACTTAATCCTGAGCCCACTTTAGAGACTTTTACGTCTTATTTATTTATTTTTTTTATATGTTGTTTTTAACACAGTATATATTTTTCCTACCACTGCTATAATTTAAGAGTTCTTGATTTATTACTTGACGGATCAAGCGAACATATATTACATATATAATAACATAATATAACATAGTAATAATAATTTGATATGATGTAATATTTTCCTCGTTTTCACTCAAAAGTACCAAATCATCAGCATAACCGAGAACTGGAATTTAATCACCTACCTTTAATCCTTTTCCAGAAACGTAACTGTATGCAGATAAATATTATCAGCAGAGCTTAAAAACTTAAAAACTCAGTATTGCTTCATTTTTTCTGATCTTGCTTTCTTCTCCTCTTCAGAGATTTGGATTGTTCGTTTCGTTTTAATTTTGAATTGGAACCTTTCTTTTTTGTATTTGGTTATTTTTTTTATTTTTTTTTTTTATTTTTTGCATTTTTATCTTAAGTCTTCTCTGTTTCCTTAAAGCAATTTAGTTTGGTCTTTTTGTTGCGGAAGTAGTCAAAAAAATTTCTGGTTAGTCTAACTGGGTTCATTCTGAGGATGTGTCCATAGAAATCAATTCTTCTCTTCCTCATAGAGTCTGAAAGTTTCCCAATTTTTTGGTAAAGGGTTTCATTTCTAGTGTGGATCAATTTGTTATTAAGAAATTTCTTAATATTTTCCTTTCATTGATCTCTAGCCGTTAAATTGAGCCGTGGTTGGTAATGGACAGTGTTTCAACTACATATAGTGCTTCTGGTTTAATTACTGTGCTGTAATGTCTTATTTTTGCATTCCCTGAGAGGGACTTTTTGTTGTGTGTGTTTTTGGTGAGTTGGAAGACCAGTTCAACTTTATTTCTTCCATTGCTTTTTTCCCTAGATTGTTCCAGCCGATCCATTCTCCATGATATTTGAACTATTTGACCATTTATTTATTTTTTGATCGCCCACTTTAAGATGTTTTGGTGGGTGTTTTTATGTTTGTTATTATTTTGGTCTTTTTTAAGATGTGTAAAATATTTAAGTGAATAATTAATAAACATGAGTAACGAAGTGATATAGGTTCCATAGTTAAATTTAAAGAGTTTATTAGAGTAATTATACACCCATAAATGTAACTGTTTGAAAGGAAAGGAACACGTTGAAGGCATGAAGGGATTTAATTTTAATGAGATGTAATTGCTGTTTTCAGATGTAAGCTTGTTCTTGACTTTACACATAAAGGGTTGAATAATTCTCTAATCTAGCTCCTACCCCCCCCCCCTCCAGATGTTGAATTTTGGGACTATTAAATTACAAGAAGCTTGGGTTTAATTAACGCCTACTAATTACTTTTGCATTTGTAATTAAGTTGTGTAAGTCTTTTTTTATTTTTGTTTAAAAATGTAAAAGTTATTTTAAATGAAGGAAATATGGATGTCATATAAAGGCTTAGACATGAGGATCTTTTTCATCAATCCATTCATGAAATTCGTTTTTATATAGCTTTTTAAATTATTGCGTTGCATATAGGTATATATTTCTATTTTGGTATTAGTTCTTTCTATTTAATTTCTCTCAGAAAAAGTAATAGAAAGCCATTGTTTGTTACATCTATACCTTGTTCTGTTTATATCAGGAAGAAAAAAATATTGACATTACACACTTAAATGAACTTAATAAACACACACACACCATTATTTGAGAAAATGAGAGTAATTTTTTTATGCTTTTTTATCTTTCAACATTTTTTTGAAAGCGATGTGTCCTCAATGTCGTCGAATCTTTATCACGTACGTAGCCTGTAAATATGTTTATTTATCTTCTATTTACTTTTGATACAGTTAAAAATAAACTAGCAAACGCATAATAAAATTGAAGTAAATTTAAAGCTATACATTTTTGTTTCTGACAATTTTTCTTAGTCTTGGTACGGTCTTGGGAGGTCAATGAAGCAAAAGTTTGACAAAAAGTTAGGTAAAAATGATTTTTTTTTCTCGAAAATTATCGATTTTCAATCAAGTATATCTCGAAAACCGTTAGAATTTCGATAAATATAGAGACAATTATATAAGAAACGTAATTAGTTTTTATTTTTATTTAAAATATATTTTTCTAGAAATATTTTTTTAAATATTATTAATATTATAATAACATTAAATATTTTTCTAGAAAATACTTTTATTATGTTTACCTTCTGACTACACCTAAATAATCTAAGAATTCAAATATTATCGCATATTTTATATATACTCTACAATGCATATGTTTATTGACTGCACTGTCTACTGTATAGTGCAGTACGATATCTGTTTTTTTTTCTTATTCGTGGCTTATTTTTGGCGGGATTCGGCATGTTCTCTTGTCTATCATGGTCCATGGTCTCCCACCCCGAGGTCAAGCCACTGCTGAGATAATAAAAAATATATTTTTTGTCTTCAGCCGGACTCGAAGCGAGACTTGAGAATTAGGTGTCCGGTGCCCTAACTATTGAGCTATCGCACCTTTTCATATACTAAAATCATGCTTCTTAAATTATTATACGATCAAACTAATTGTGATTGTTCTTGCTTTAACAAAAATAAAATCATCTGAAAGAAAGTGATATGTATAATGAAGAAACCTTGTTTATCATTGTATATTTTTTTTTCTTTGATAGGACCGTTTATTTAAGTTGTCAACGTCCACGCAAATATATTTCGTACATTTTTTATATTATTGAAACATGATATGTAATTTAGTTCTGGGTCTCCCTCTGGGACGTTTTCCTGTTGGTCTGGCCTCAAAGTACTTTCTCGGGTTTCGGTCCTCATTCATCCGGCAGAGATGTCCGAACCATCTAAGTTGCCTCTTTTAAAGTGTATCCTTTAGAGAGACAATCCCTAGATCCTCTCTAGTCCTACCGTTCCTGATCCGATCCCTTTTGGTTCGGCCCGCTACTTTCCGAAGGTACCTCATTTCCGCTGCAGTAACTCTGCTTAGGTGCTTCCCTAATGGTACCCAGCTTTCACTTCCCTATAGAAGAGTAGGCAGGTAAACAGCTTTGAAGATATGTAACAACATTTTTCTCCACCTCCCTTTTCCCTATAACCGTGTTGCAGAGGTGGTAGTAGATTGAGTTTGCCTTCTTAATTCTGTTGGATATCTCCTGGTCTACCTTTCCATTCCTGCTTATCACAGTTCCCAGGTAAGCGTGGTCGTCTACTATTTCCAATGCTTCACCCTTGCAAAATACCTCAACGTTCCCGACCAATTTGCATTATTTTACTCTTCTTGTCATTAATGGTCATTCCCTTCCTTTCAAGCTCGACCACCCATTCAATTACAGCTTGCTGTAGGCTCTCTTTGGTATCAGCTATAAGGACAATGCCATCCGTGAATACCATTACTTGAGCAAGGATTGTCCTCATATTCCACTTTCCAATAGTAGTACGGGCTGTTCTACGTTTGCACATTTTCAAAATCTCATCCATGTATATAATGAACAGGAGGGGCTCAAACTATCTGCTTGTTTTACACCTTTATTAATTGTAAACGTATCGGACTCTCTTCCATTTATCCTCACTAGTCCTTTGGAATCATGATTTTCTTCCTCGAAAAATAAAATTATAATTAGATTTGATCTTTGTCTATCATATAATTAGCAGTCATAAATTTAATGTTTAAATGTGTTTTCTCGTCCGTTAGTTTTCATGCTACTATTTAAAAAAAGAAATAAGATTTAGTCTGTTTGTTGATTTAACTATATTAATAGTTTGGCAAAACAAATAAAGCAGGTTTTTGGATTTTTTTTAAGTTGATCTAGTGAACATTCCAGCTTGATTTAATCCGAGAACCAGTTTATTCAACGTCGGTTAAGAGGAGTCCTACGATACATGAAATGATAAATAATTATTATTATTAATAGTATTAATTAACTTAATAGAGGATCTGGTATCCACATTGCAAATACTGCTAATTATTAATTTTCTTTAATCTTGTTTGTGACTAACGACCATTTTTGGTTTCACTCTAATTAGTAGTCTTATATCGTGTAGCTTTCACACCGCTGGCTGAAAGTTACACGAAAGAACTCAATTCATTTCTCTGAGGCCATTTCATTTACTTCTTTCCGAGTTTTTCTACTTTTTTAATTTCATTTAGAGCAGAAATTTCCCAGGTCTCCAGGGCCTTGAGGTTCTGTTCTAATAAAGATCTTTCGGAGAGTTCTCTCTTCCTGGAAGTTCCTTTTCCCATTGGGAACTTCAAGTTGCACAACGTTTGACAATTACTTCTTATCTTGTCTATTAAAAAGAATTATGTAAGAAGTTTATTTAACAATAATTTTTAAGCTTGAACGGTTAGCGGAAGACTGTTAGTTCATAGAGTATTGACATCTTGCTGTATATCCCAAAATTTATATGTATTAAATTAAATACTTTAAATAACATCGTAACCAAGAACTCTGTAACATTTAAATTTTCAGTCAAAATTACAACTGTCTTGTATTAACTTGTTAAGTAAAATTATAGAAAGGCCAGTTCCCCTACGCTTGCAGAAATATGTAAACATGTGTTAATAAATTTAGATTTTAGATTTTCTTATTTACGTGTATTAGGCTGACTCAAAGAAAAGATGAACCCCCATCATCTAATAATAAATAAATGAAATTGAAAATCTTTCGAATCTAAATTTATTTTATTTAATCTAAACCTCTCTGTACTACTGCTACTGCCTAGCTGATAAATGGAAATTTATGTTTATTGACAATATTTAAAGTAAACAATTTACACTGATGAAGACCCCCGTAATCAAAAAGTCTTGGCTAGTAATTGTTAAACCTAAATTGAAATTACTCATTACTTCTAATTCTCGGTTCATAAAGATATTTCAAACTTCAAAAAATTTTCAACGTAATTTATGGGTACTCCGGCGAAATTATGTGTAATTTTAGTCTGAAAACCCATCAATGACAGTTATTTTATAATATTTTTATGGAACTTTTTCTTCTTGGTCTCTGAGAAAATGGCGGTAGTCTTGGCGTATCACCAACTAAAGTTATCAGGATTATTAATTTAGTTTTAAATTGGTTTTTATTTTACATTCCCATCAACAGATAGAAAGTTATAAAGATAGAAGAATCCATGACTAAAGAAGAAATTAAATGAAAAAATAAACTTTATTCTGTGGTATGCTGTTTCGTAACAATAAAAATTATGAACTGGTACAATTTTTTGGCCGTATTATTTAAAAATCAATTCATCAGAAACAAAAAGGAGGGAAAAAATACAGTCATTTATGAAATATTAAATCACATCAAAATATGTACTTAATTTTCTTATACTTGCCGAAGATTTATTATCTAGAAGGTAGAAAAATAAATTATGTTTAAAAGAAGTTATAGAGAAAGATGAAAGAAAGGAATGAGTAAGAGATTCCAAAAGGATGTAGCGAAAAATGATAAAAGATTTTTTAAAAGAAGCAGTTTTATAAACAGTTTTGAAACATGTCCTGAAAACGTTGATATGGGTTTTTTGTTAGAACATAGCGACGAATCAATATTAAAATTCAGATGTTTCTTAATTTAAAAATGTGAATTTTAATATAAATGAGTTGTTTGTTATGTCGAGACCATGATATTACAGCAACCAATATATCATAGGAATGTTTTACAAACCTCTGAATATTGTAAATCTCACAAATTGTCGAGACATAAAAGCAGAATCGATTATCTTTTAAATGCACAATGAATATAAATCGCTGTTTTAATGGTTTTTTTAAACTAAAAATAAAACAAATCATCTGAAAGAGAAAGGAGAATCCATTAAGGGAAACAAAGGACTTAATGAAGCTAGAAAGGATGAAAAAAAAAAAAAAAAATCCGCATGTCCCCACCATCCTATCAGGATAATAAAGATGGACTTTAATTTTTTTTTTTTTTTTATTTAATCAAACTCTTCTTCCTCTTTTGTTAGGTTAACTAATTTGATATAAATTGATCAACTTTTGAATAATATACAATAGTGTCGCCGGACTACATTACTTTTTACTAATCAGTTCATATTGAAGTACAACACTATTCAAGCAAATAGATTTGACTATGGAGAATGCAGATATGAACATAACTCAATATTTAAAAAAAAAGTTAGTTACACCACTTTACCTTTCACCTCCTCAAAAGTAAAGTAAATTTAAAGTAAAACTACTTTTTATTAAACATCTGAATATATTTTGCAATACTGTTCCGATTCGATTATCTGTCAGGGAAGGGGCGGCGACTCATAACAAAAGTACATCCTCTAATAAACTCCATTAGCGATAGCCAGGGGGAATTAGGGATTCTGATCGGGGCTTAGGCCTCGGACTAACAGCTTTCAGAACAGCCACTGTCAGTGCTAATCTCAAATTGATGGTAACTTCGGAGCCCAACTTTTGATCTGGAATCTAGCTGACAGGTGTATTCGTCATAACAAGAGGTCAATACTTCATTTTACAACATTTAAGATCCATTTAATAAATGGTATTTAACAATTATTTTATGGATGAGTTATGAACATTTTATTTTATTGATTTGAATTTTACCATGAAGTTTAAAATTCAAATTTTAATAAGGATACTGTTTTTCAGTTCTGCTAGGATCTGACGATTTTTGACAGCTGAAGAACATCATTGGCCACTCTCCTTCCCCACTAATTAGCTTTCGTCAGGTTTTTTTTCTTCCAGGATTTAACGATTTTATTAGTTTTCGTCCTTAAGAAGACTATTTTTTCTTCTTCCAGGAATATCGATTTTATTAGTTTTCGTACTTAAGAATACTATTTCAAGATGGTGGAAGGACATCTTCAGGTCACATATATATTAGTTTTCGTCCTTAAGGATACCACTTTTTATATCTGCCAGAATCTGATGATTTTTAAATTATCCGAATGATACCCCGCAATTGTTTTCCAATTAGTTTTTTTCCTTAAGGATACTATTTTTTTTTTTTTTTGTATCCTTCAGGATTTAATGATTTTTATGTTATCCAAAGGATATTTCGCTATTGTCCTTTTAGTTTTCTACCTTAAGTATACCATTTTTTTATATCTGCCAGGATCTGACGATTTTTAAATTATCCGAATGACATTCTGCAATTGTTTTCCATTTAGTTTTCGTCTTTAAGGATATTTTTTTTTTTTTTTTTTTTTTTGTATTCTTTCAGGATTTATTGGATTTTTAAGTTATCCAAAGAATATTTTAGCCATTGTCCTATTTTAGCAAGTTTTTGTGATATTTGCAGTTTTGTGGATTGTTTTTTTACGAAAAACATTGAGCGTTGAAGAAAATTAAGATATTGTAACTTTCCAAAATAAGTTGAAGATCAAGCTGTTCTGTAGGTCCCAAGTTTGTAAAATTCAAGTTTAAATGTGCTTAAGTCTTATATTTAGTGCTAAAGCCATAAAATTTGTAAAATTTCGAAAATTCTTTGAGCCAAGTGGTCATAGAGGCTTTATGGCCAATTCTTACGGTTTTCATATATCTGCAACGGATTGGAACAGGAAAGTGTGGTCAGCGACATTTGTCTATATTTTTGGTATAGATTTACTCATTTTTGTTTTACACTTTAAGGGAATCACCCTGCTAACATAACAAAACTAAGTGCCTTAACAGTCCAAAGAGTTATGAAATAACAATGTCAATGTTGGTTCAAACATAAATCCAGATGGTTTGGTAATTTATAAATAAATTAAAAGAAAACTAATAAATGTTCTTACTACTACATTTAAACCAACGCGTACCTTCTCTAGAACATAACCTTTTAAGGACACTGTTTTTTTACAGATCTGCCAGGATCTGACGATTTTATGAGACCGAAGGACATCCTTGGTCACTCTCTCCTTCCACAATTAGAATTAGTTTTCGTCCTTAAGGATACTATTTTTTTTTCTTTTAGGATTTATCGATTTTATTAGTTTTGCGTCCTTAAGGATACTATTTCAAGATGGCGGAAGGACATCTTTGGGTGACATATATATTAGTTTTCGTCCTTAAGGATACCATTTTTTTATACGTATCTGCCAGGATCTGACGATTTTTAAATTATTCGAATAATCTCCCGCAATTGTTTTCCATTTAGGTTTCGTCCTTAAAGATACTATTTTTTTTTTTTTTTTTTTTGTATTCTTTCAGGATTTAACGATTTTTAAGTTATCCAAAGGATATTTCGCCATTGTCCTTTTAATTTTCGTCCTTAAGGATACCATTTTTTTTTTATATCTGCCAGGATCTGACGATTTTTAAATTATCCGAATGATATTCCGCAATGGTTGTCCATTTAGTTTTCGTCCTCAAGGATACTATTTTTTTTTCTTTCAGGATCTAACGATTTTATTAGCTTTCGTCATTAAGGATACTATTTTAAGATGGCAGAAGGACATCTTTGGGCCACATATATAATCCGAAGGATGCCATTGTTGTGTTTTTAGTTTTTGAGCTTGAGGACACTATTTTGAAATATTACAATTTTAAGATGGCGGAAGGATATTCCGCCATTGTTGTCGCATTCAACGTGTAGTTGGTGATAGTAATATATAACGAATTATCGTTATTAATAGATTTATAATAAGCAGCCTTAGTTCGTCCATTTAATAAATATCGAGGAACTTTCTTAGTGTGTGACTTAAGTTTAAAATTAGCAGGTGTGAATTAAAAATAATTTTTTTTTTAAAGTTAAAACAGGAAAGGATTGATAGCCCAGTAAATTGAAGAATACAACTAGATTGATATGAAAATAATTCATAACATTCTGAAATTTTCAGGATCAGTTTCTCTTCCTATGTTAGTGTAGTTCCTTTAAAAGTCCTCTGAGATCATATTTAAGCTTAAATCCAATGATGGCTACCAAGCTCTTTTTGGCCTAGGTGTTGCTTATCATCATATTTATGAAGGTGATCTTTCCCACCTTATATCAAATTTTTTTTTCAAAAACCTCAACTATTCAAATCTGCTGTATATACACAAAAAAATATATTGGTATGGATTCATATTAAAATTTACCAGATAACATTATAGATGAGCCATATTTATTTGACCTAAAATATTTAAATTTTACATGTCCTAAATCTATTTCACTTCATGTCTTCAAAACTGTAAGTAAATATGAATAAAAATCTCAACCACTTTTCAGTGGATCTAGAAACATTTTTTTTCAACAAAATTACTCCTATTTAGGGCTATTAGAGACATTAGAATATTAAAAAAAAAATCCTAATTATTCAAAGACTATGGGTTTTGACAATGATATGATTAAAAATACGACCTAGTTTAAGAAATACCATCTAGCGTTTAGTGGCCATCTTTGATCCGACATCAGAATCTTAATTGTGACGTCAGATTTTTTCTATGTATAAAAAAAAGCTAATTACAAAAATTTTAGGCTATTATGAATTATTTTCTGATCAAAAACTAAGTTTAGCCCTATCTATCTTTGCATGCCTATGCCAATTGTTTATTGTTGAATTCACTAGTAACGAAGATTAACTGGAAAATAATTTTTAAATTTGAGAACAGATGTAATGAACTATAACTTGCCGTTGTTGTTTTATTTATATTTTTTCACTCTATAACTGCATTTTAGAAGATAGTGTATATTGTCAAAGAAACTTTGTTTAGATTTGTATGGTTGGCTCTTTTTACTGAGAAGAATATACATTTTTTGTGTAGATCATAATGAATTGACAGTAAAATTATACATTACGGAATTCCTGCTAGAATCAGTTTGACGGACAACCATTATTTTTAATTGCAGTATCCTTTTATTTTGTTATGAGGTTTTCATTGCCATTGCTGTAAATTAATAGAGATTCAAACGAAGCTGTGGAAGCCGTAATTAGCGTTTTCTTGTTAAGTGGAAATTAGGAATTATTAACTTTGAAGACTCAAACAAAGCTTTGTAAACCATAATTAACATGGAATTACTAACTTAAAATCATGCTGAATTCACGTAGTCTGTCTATTTACGAAGTTGTTACCAATCTTGCATAAGTTCATTGGTACAATATTTGTGTAATTGTGTCCACATATATTTGAAGGTTAAAATTTGCATAAGAGCCGCAAAGAGTAGGGTTTTCATCAGAATCAGGTGATGGTTAGTATAGTTTGTTATCGGTCGCTTCGTCAAGGTTCATTACATATATCGATCATATATCTGTATCAATGTATATACAGGGTAATTCCCTTTTATTGTAAAAAACAAGAATTTTTTTTCTTTATTTTTTGCCCCAATGAAGAGTTCATTTTGTTTAAAATGCGGATTTTCATCAAGTGATTATAATAATAATGTTTATTGCTTTCCCAATTTCCTGATTTGTATGACAAACTAAAACAGCATGTTTTCCCGGTTTCAAAAGTGAATTTCTCCATGAAATCAACGATCGATCATTAAATTAAGGCTAGTTATTACACATTCAAAAGCTGGTTAAATATGCAAGTTTTTGTGATATTTGCAGTTTTGTGGATTGTTTTTTTACGAAAAACATTGAGCGTTGAAGAAAATTAAGATATTGTAACTTTCCAAAATAAGTTGAAGATCAAGCTGTTCTGTAGGTCCCAAGTTTGTAAAATTCAAGTTTAAATGTGCTTAAGTCTTATATTTAGTGCTAAAGCCATAAAATTTGTAAAATTTCGAAAATTCTTTGAGCCAAGTGGTCATAGAGGCTTTATGGCCAATTCTTACGGTTTTCATATATCTGCAACGGATTGGAACAGGAAAGTGTGGTCAGCGACATTTGTCTTCATTTTTGGTATAGTTTTACACATTTTTTTTTACACTTTAAGGGAATCACCCTGTTTACATAACAAAACTAAGTGCCTTAACAGTCCAAAGAATTCTGAAATAACAATGTCAATGTTGGTTCAAACATAAATCCAGATGGTTTGGTAATTTATAAATAAATTAAAAGAAAACTAATAAATGTTCTTACTACTACATTTAAACCAACGCGTACCTTCTTTAGAACGTAACCTTTTAAGGACACTGTTTTACAGATCTGCCAGGATCTGCCAGGATCTGACGATTTCATGAGGCCGAAGGACATCCTTGATCACTCTCTCCTTCCACAATTAGAATTAGTTTTCGTATTAGGGATGCTGTTTTAAGATGGCGGAATTTAACGATTTTATTGGTTTCTTCGTCTTTAAGAATAATATGTTGAAATTTTAACGGTTTTTAAGTTATCCGAAGGATAACTTCCGCCATTGTTATCCTTGTAAAGGACCCGGTTTTGAAATATTCGATGATTTAACTGTTGTTAACCTTAACAACCTGTAGAATGCGTTAACAAAGGCGGAATATCCTTCCGTCATCTTAAAAACAGTTAAATCATCGAATAAAATTCACCAATAAAATCGTTAAATTCCGCCATCTTAAAACAGCATCCTTAAGGACGAAAACTAATTCTAATTGTGGAAGGAGAGTGGCCAAGGACGTCCTTCGGCTTCGAAAAATTGTCAGATCCTGGCAGATCTGTAAAACAGTGTTGTTAACCTTTAACGCGTTGCAACGGTTATAATTGTAGGCGATTTGGCTCAAAGTATCTAAACTACCAAATTTTTCCTGAGTTAAGACGAGACATTTTATAGGGGCTGGATGTGCCCAAGAAGGGTCTCGTGTAATGATCGACTTGTAATGATGTAGCAAAGTAATTAATTATCTGAAAGCCAGACTCGAACTTGGATCCGAAAGTTCAGGATTTAGTACCATACCGCACCTTTTATATTGTATGGAAAACTCCATTAAAGACATAGAACCGATGCAATTTGTGAATATGTCAATGTTCTGGATTTCAGGAAAAAGAAATTACCTTTCATGGTGTGTATATTTGCGGCCCGTGTGCTCCTGCTCAACTTCCACTTGCAGTATTATTGATTAGTAAAAATTATTGATTCCTTGGGTCTCTAGGAATAAGTTTAAATATTTTATATTATTAAGTTTGTATACACCTTTGATGCTGTTTATTACTATTTCCCAAATTTTATTTATTTATAATCACTTCAATTTTGCATGACAATTTTTATTTTGAGATTATCAGAAGGTCTATTACTTAATGTCCAAAATGGCAGATTATATTTATGTATATTTTTATAATATTTGTAGCATTTGTTATCAACAAAAAGGGTTTTTATCTACTATATATTTGTCAAATACCACTCACTCATTTAACACGAAATCTCAAAAACCACCGAACGGATTGGAATGAAATTCGATATGTAGCTTCCTCTAGGGCCGTAGGTGCTCGCTAAGAAAAAAAATTTTAAAAAATCGGCCTGGGTCGCGGCTAATTCGCGAAATATGCGATTACAATTTTTATTGGGTGAATAATAATAGATTAATTCTCATATGGTATTTGGAGATAAGCTAAGTTAAAAAATAGGTAAGATGTTCAAGCCGCACACTTTGACCACAAATTAGGTTCCTTATAGTTGTAAACAAACAAAAGTACGGTCGATGTCGAAATCTTATAATATGGTACTTTAACTTTTACTAATTTAAGTTGTCCTTAATCCTAATGATATTAAACCTTAGCGGAGCAGGGTACTTTCAGCTAGTTTTAAATAAGAAAAACCAAACAATGGTAGTGTACAACGTCAAATTTACCTGGTTCAGACATTTCACCAGACCCCAGCGTTAAATGCCATGAAACTAATTTTGCGTTTCTGTGAGATACAAGTTTCTCTTACAACTTAGTCCCTTGTCAGTGTTAGTTTGTTCCAGCGTATTCTATCTAACGATTTTAAAGTAGTTGAAGAGCTATGTTGAGCTATGAATGGATGATTGAAAGGGTGTTGAGAGGGGTCATTCATTAGGCAATGTTTGATATTAACAAAAATATGTTTCTGGCCAACGTTTCGGCCTTATCATTGATGGCCATCATCAGGGCTACAAAAAAATTAAAATAATCAAAATACAAAATGAAACTTTAATAGGGTAAATAAACAAATTTGAAATGTTCTGAAAAATGTAGATAAATTTTACAACGATAAAGAAAATGAAAATAAATTTAAGTTTCATTGGAATAATAAAACATATGAATTATTGTAAGTAAATAATAATTATTGACATTATTGAATGTACAGATTGTATTTTATATGTTAAAAATAATATATAAGTCGATCATAAGAGTAAAAGAGGATCAAAAGTGTAAATAAGATACTGACTATAGGCATAACAAAAACCATACCAGATGAAAAAATAAAATAAAAAAGATTAATTTGTTATAATTTATCTTTTTTCGTTATTTTTCTCCCGATTTTCTATCTAGTATGACCATCAATGATATGGCATAAACGTCTGAATAAAAATTAAATATGTCTGTTGATATCAAACATTGCCTATTTTTTTATGACTGATCCGTCTCAACATCCTGTTCAAAATATTTCACAGTAGTGTTAATTTTTTCTTATATATGTATTTTTTTTTAAATTTTGTACCTCATACCAACTTTAAATAATATTTTCTAATGATGAATAATTTCACACATAGATTAGATCGCACACTATTTCAACATTCTAATAACTTCACCTAGCTCCGTTTTGCAAAAGTAATAAACCATTTTTACGACCTTCATCATCCATATTTCTTGGGGATATTGCCAATATGCTTCCACCATAAAGTCTAGGTCATCTTTATTATGAAATATATTTTCCTAACAAAAGTTCATTTCGATCTTTGTTAAGAATTTTGTATCTTAATGAATCGTTACTCTCAGACTTCGTTGATTGTTATGCATCATTTTATTGTTTGTTATAAATTTATGAAGCAATAAAATTATGCTATTAAGAACCGACACTCCGTCTCTATTATAATCTTTATGGTATAAAAAATTAATTAAATTTGATTTTTGAAATATATTTTTTTAGAATTTAATTAGGTATATTTTGTTTGTAATATGTTGATCCTCAAGAATTATTTTTTCAAAATTCAATATTTTTTAAAAATTATTATAACACATTACAGTTGGATAAAAATAAGACCAAAATTTTGCCATTTGAACTACACTATACTTACCAGTATGACAAAGTACCCTACTAGACTTAGTGAGAATAGAACTAAAATATTTCTCTAATAAGTCTGTTCATTAGTTTCTGTACTCTGCTATGTTAATATCTATCTCAAGCTATTACTACTAATATAGTCCAGCCATCGGGTCTTATGTCCACTTAGGATTTGTCTTTCAAACAAGTCCATTTATTCTTCAGCAGATTTGTTGAACTTCAATGTTTTACATGCACAGGTTGCAATAGGCTTTATAAAACCTAATCTTGGTGGTTCTATCAGCCGCCTGTTTCTTTGTAAATTATACTTTCAAAGTAACCAAGTGTTCTTTGTTTACCTGCCACTTATCTTGCTCTGATTTTCTCAACATTTTTTTTTCTCCGTTGATAAGTCGCCCTGTATTTCTATTAAAACAATATTTCATGCTAGACGGCTACACTGGTAAGTCATGTGTGATTCACGCTCATATGCAAGGTTTCTCTCCAACCCTTTGACGAAATAGGGCTGATGTAATTGAATATAAAATTTCAGGAGTTATGCACTGAGGCCTTATCTACTAAGATGCACTCAATATAAATTAAAGTTTTTTTTTAAATATCATATTTCAATAACATAAAAATAATTAAATGTACTATCTACACTTTTTAATAAAAGGACAAGCTATTTTTCATTTGTGATCATTAACCGCGAAAACTACTGAACCAATCAAATTTTAACTACATCATCTTCATAGTTCAAGGAAGGTTTAGAAATAATAAAATTTACATATTTTCTAATACATTGCTGTTCAAAAAGCGATAAATATTTGGTGCGCAGTATAAATGTCTTCTTCTTAATTATGCACTTTTTACCGTTGAACAGTGACAGTAGTATTAATAATGTCGTTCCTCTTTCATTACTTCTCAAACATAAAATTTATTAGCAGAACATCGTAAGATTTAAAATTTATGAAGAAGCTTTGATGAAAAATGTTTCATGTACATTAATAATGACATTACTACAACGGTAATGACATTACTTAGATAATTTTCTGATATAAATTTACTTTCTGGTTTTAATATTGCCGATGCATAAAACAAACTAAAACTGTCAATAGTCTATTGACTATTATTATCATGGAATCGTGTCACAAGTCAATGAATACCTGGAATCAATGACTACCATATTATTTGGTCCCATCTACAATAATTCAATATTGAATTTAAAAACAATTAGCTATTGACCACTAGATAAAAATTTACGGGTCAGATCAATGAATAATAATGATCCCCTGCTAGTAATTCCTTGCGGACTTTTTTCATTATATTTTTATTTAAATATGTAGTCATTTATAATTTTAAAATACTAGATTTCACAGGTTCGCAGCAAGGGAACGCAAAAACTAGATCACCACTAATGCCATCAAATAACTAATCTAATCAGTTACTGTAAGGTTTCAATGCATAGTTAATCTGTTAGTAGTTAATGGACTAAATGTTAATTAGATAATCAACATTGATGGACTAGTGTTGGTCTAGTCGAATTACAGTAGACAACTATTCTCTATACACATCCAGCATTTTCCACGGTAGATACTTCCAATCTAATTTAAAATTGTGAGAACAAACCTTCGAAAAACATAGTTTATCTGGTTTTTACATTAAGAAAAAAGAACTCATTTTCTCCTAGATAGGAAAAAAAAAAAAATAGATCATAAAAATAGATCATGGATATGTCTCTCTGTAATCTACTGCTTTTCCAAATTTATATTTTATAATTAAAAGCATCAAATTACTTAAATTAATAATTTAATTAAATTAGCAATTAATGATTATTCGAAATTAACAAAGTTGAGAGAAAATAGGGGGTTTCAAAATTGAATTTTTTCATTCAAACCAAATTAGCTCCTAAATAGTAGGTCCAAGAGGCAAATGATATAAAACATAAATAATTCTCCAATTAATTTCTGAACAGGATACAGCCGTCAACAGCAAACTTTCGATTCGAGCAACACCACCAGAGCTAGAGTGTGTCAAATACAATTAAAACAAATTAGCCATACCTACGTAATTTGTTTCATTCAAACCAATATAGCTCCTAAGGTAGGTCCTAGCGACAAATTTTATATAATAAAAAATATTTCCCATTAAATCTATGATCAGAACATTTTCGATCCGAGCAACACCAACCTTGTCAAATTGTTACATTTTTGACTGTAAAAAACGTTATAGTTTATATTACTTTAGCGAAAAGATGTTTTATTTGGTTTAAATATTTAACGTTCTGGCAAGCTGTCTAAATTGAGATACATGAAAATGAGCACAGTCATGATTTTAACAACTTTATTTTTTTATTGAAATAAATGTACTCATTAAAGAGCAATAGGTACACCATATATACAAATACATTCACACAAACACACACACACACAATTAATAAAAAAATAAAATAAAAATAAAACATATAATCTTTATAAAAATAAAACTAATAATTACTTACCATTATCAAAATAAATCAAAATTAAAATTAAAATACAAAAAATTATGATATATTCATACTTTATATACAATATAAACACACTGCCCGGGGAACCCCGAATCGGGCCTATTCCCCACTAATTGGGAGTAAAGGCGAGATCCCAGCGCTGCGATTTTAACAACTAAAATTATTTCATGATCTATAAGAGTTTAACTAAAAGTAGATATCCGATGATCAATAAGACTGGAAGAGGTGATTTATAGAAAAATTACTAATTCCAAAATTTTCCTATTTCTATTTTTTTTAAAAGATTCCATGTCCCATATTATATTTTCATTAGAGATTTCAATTTAAAAAAAAAATAAAAATTCCTAGCAAGGTTCAACAGGTCAATATTAGTTCCATAGTTCCATATTTTTTTTTTTTTTTTTATTTCCCTGAACTCAATTTGCATATTTATTGAACCTGTTGGCTCCTATAATTCTTTTATCTCGAGGCTTCTTTGCACTTGATATTATCTCTCCGTACGGTTCCTGTTATTTATTAATCGCGTGTGTAAAAGTCAGGTGTATTCCGCACGTAATTCGTATTATCCACTACTTTATTGCAGTATAAGTTTAAAGTATTTTTATTTATTCCTAGGAGGAATGCCATCTTACACGGAATCGGTATATTAATTACCTGTTCATTGCACATAAAAGACACGTTTATTTATTAACAATTTATAAAATAGTTTATTTACTATTTACACATTTGATACCTTAATATGCTGACTTTTTACTTTCTCTCATAGATCATTTGGAGGAGTGGTAATAAAGTAATGAAATATAGTTTCTTAATGTTCAATAGTGCGTTAATACTATTTGTAATTAACAGAGATGGGCCAACTAGTCGGCGAGTAGTTGGTAAAGCTTACTAATCAGCTGCTTTTGTAGTCGGCGATTAGACGGAAAGAAGCTCCAACTAGTCGGCCATTTTATTCATTCATATCAATAGGTTAATTGAAATAAAAACATGGTCTTCATTGATTATATATTTTTTTTTTAGATTCATCGTTACACTTATTTATGCTAGAAATACGATTTCTCTATTAAAAAAAATAAAAAATAATTATCGAACTTTAAGAGAAATGAGGCGTGGAGATGCAAAAGGGGGTAAATCCGATTTTTATAATTTTTAATTTTTTTAGTTAGCGTCCTCAATAAGGTGGTAAATCGTCCACCCTTCAAAGTTTGAACCCATGATGACTTCGAAACACACATACACAAACACATACACTCAACCCAAACTTTGAAGGGTGGGCGATTTACCACCTTATTGAGGACGCTAACCTGAAATTCAAGTCCGCTATCAAATCACTGCATACAAGATCTCGTCATTCCGATCTCTATACTCCATCCCACAGAAGTACTGCATTCCAACGTTCCTTCCTTATCCGATCCTCTACTCTTTGGAATTCCCTCCCCTCCTGTATCCGCAATGCTTCTTCCCCTTGGAACATTCAAATCACTATTCTTTCACCATCTTCTTTCCCTCCAACTCGACGCTCTCTAATTGTAAGGATGTATGTACTATATATGTAATCGTCTAATTTAATTACTAAGACCGTCAGACATAAAACATAAGCATAAATTATATTTTGATTATGATGTTTTAATTGTTTGTAATGAATAATTATTGATTTTCTATCTTTTATTTTTCTTCTGTTTTTTTTTTTTTTTGTTTTTTTTTTTTCTCTTTTGCAATTTTATTTACAATATTAACCTCTATTTTGTATACTCATTTTTTTCACCCTCTTTTTATTTAAAGTTTTTTCTTTTTCTAGTTTTTCTCTGTATCCTTTTTTCATACATATTTGTATTCAGTTTATCTATGTTATTTTAGTTTTAACAGCCTCTCGGCCAGTTATGATTTTACTTTATGTTATTTAATGTTATTCTTAAGGGACATTGTCCCAGAATAAAGTTTTCTTTCTATTCTATTCTATTCTATTCTAACTAAAAAAATTAAAAATGATAAAAATTGGATTTACCCCCTTTTGCATCCCCACGCCTCAAATCATGCAAATAATAAATTTTATAACTTCTACAATGCTGAATTAAGAACTTATCTAACCTACTTTTTTTCTTTTTTTTTTTAAATTATAGTTTTGGTTCTGTGTCTTTTTTATCCATTTATTAAAATTTATAACTTTACAAAATATATACATCAAGTAAATGTGTTGATAACGATTACAATAATATGTCAAAACTTGAAAAGAACTAGGTACTCATCAGTAGCACTTCAATAACGATTGTACACTAGAAGGTCTCCAGGCGATCTTCTTTTCAGAGGATTGTCGGGAATTGAGTGAGAAGCAAGTTGATAAACTAGTGGATTTGAGTCGGTATGGAGCTTACATTGAAAGGATAGTTATCTCAGTTATATCAGCAACATATGGAACATTAAGATTTTTATGGGTAAGTTTATTGGTGACAAAGTAAAGAGCTTTGAGGAGTTTCGAAGGATTTTGGTAATCCAAAATCCTTATAATTAAGGAGTGGAGAAATTGGAGTGTGTCATACTTTAAAAATATTAATTCTTAATTTAAATGTAAAATAAAGTTTGGAAAACCAAAAGGAAACTGCTATTCTAGCAATTTAGATACGTGTTTATTTGCAATTAAACTTAAGCTATTTTTGCGTTATATATGAAAATCCATAAACACGATATCTTTTTCGGCATAATTGAATTATAAAGGTCACAATTAACTGTTTTCGTTAATTAAAGTAAATTGCTAACTTTTTCTTTATTTTTCATTAAATAAAAACACTCCGTTGCACATCGCTCTGTTTGCAAAAACTGAAAAAAAAAAAAAAAAATAATAAAACAAAACTATAAAGCTATAAACGAAGATAAAAGATAGGCTTGGCCGACTAATAGACCTTTTTGTCAGCGAACTAGTCCGTCAGAGTCACAGTCGGCCCATCTCAAGAAATTAAACTATTTTTTTAAATGGTTACTAATTAAAAATGGCCACTTTTCAACAAATATTTGTATTTCTTTAATTTATTTTTAAAAAAATAATCATCGTGATACAGATAAATTAACCAACTTATAACTAGTTGCTGAATGAAAAACAGTAATTTTAACTTCTGCAAAATTATTGATTTTTGTCTCTTGAAGAAAGTTGGTCATGGTACGAAATACGTGATAATTTGATAGAGCGAGATCTGTTCTGTGGAGTGGGGGAAGAGGTGGAAGTTCGATCCCATGGGCATTGTTAAACTTTTCCTTTGTTCGACTAGAAATGTGTGGCTGACCGTTTTCCTCTTGGAATAAAACATCTTTACGGCTGTCAGGATAATTCCGCATGTATCCTATTTGTTCGCTACAAATTGACGATTAGAACGTCCATTAATAACTATCTATAATTGTTAACTTCTTTAAGCGCATAGCATGTTTTTATTTTTTTCATATTTTCTCTTTATAGAAACACCCTTAGCAGTTTGTCTGCAGCCCGGTTGTCCACGGGTGTTGGGATTTTACTTGTTCGTAGTTTTCTATTCACAAGTGACAATCTTTTGGAAAAATAAAAAAGGGGAAAATTCATAATATTGATTAGAATTTTCAAGAGAATTTGACATCTGTTACGACATATGTTTTCTGAAACCAGTCCTTTATTATTTTTTTGTTTTAATAGAGAAGGTAGAGTTTTTACTGTTGATAAATATGACTATGTAGATATTTAAGAGAGATATTAAAGAAGTAAGTAAAGAAATATTATTATTATCAATATTTTTATATGATTTTTTATTTTTAAGCCGAAGGCCACAACGATAAACGTCGTCATCAAGGCAGACTTAAACAAAATTAAAAACCATTAAGCAAATAAAAGGCCTATTTGGAAAACCTTGAGTTATTTTGGGAGTGACATTTACTTTTGTTTTTTACTACGTATTCAGCCATTATTCGACACATTCCTTTCAGAAGTATTTCAAAATGTTCTATTAAAATTATGGCAGTACCAGAAAGTCGGTTACCGCATATCTGTCTCGAAAGACTTAGAGATTTACATATCACTAAACCTGATTTTTAATATCAGTATCTCAAAATAAACAATTAACCATTAATGGCAATATTTCAGAACACTTTCATGATTTTTTTTCAATCCACAAACATTATTATCCAACAAAAGTAACATAATTTAAAAAGTCACTAACCATTTATTCTCAACAGATATTGGTCGCACCTTAAATACAAGTTATTATGAAATGAAAAAATAAACTTTATTCTGGGACTTACTGTCCCCTAAGAATAAAAATAATGCACAGTTAAAAGTACAATTGTCTGGCCTGATATTTACAAATTAAATGCTTCAGTAATTACAGCATACATTTTTTACAGGAAAAAAAAAATTAAATTAAATTAAAAAAAAAATAAATATATGAAATAATAATTATAACATAAAATACAATCGTATATATATATATATATATATATATATATATATATATAAAAGATGATATATGTATCTATTTTAAAATGAATGAATAAATGATTGAAAAAAAATCTTTATTCGAAGGATTTTATTATTGTCCCCTAAGAATAGAACTATATTATGAATATATACATGAGAAAAAAAAATTAATAACACTTATATGCTAATATAGTAAATACAATACATTCAGAAAGATAAAAAATGTAAAAAAGAAATCAATGAAATAAAATAAATATAGTGAATAGAAAGGAAAAGATATATATAGAAAAGCTAATTAAGAACTATTTGAATGTTAATAAGACAAAATAATTGCAAATACCTGAAAATATATATTTACACATCTACTTACTGTCCTCTTATATTACGAATATCCTCGTATATACCTATATGAGGAAAAAAGCTATTTTTTTAGAAAGACAAATGATTAAAATAGACAAATTTACTAATAATGGTATAATTATTGAAGTGATTCATTGATATCGGATATAGTTGAGATTGACTGACTGGATTTTTATTTATTTCACATATTGACGGCGTCTAACTGGGATTTAAGTAGATATTGGAATAGGAGAGTTTTGAATGAGTTTAAGGAAGGAGCATGTCTAATTACAGGAGGTTTTGAGTTCCAGAGGTTAGTGGATCGAGCTTGAAAGGAGTGTTGGTATAATGCTGTTCGGTGGAGGGTAGTATATAGGTCAGAGGAACGTGATCTTGTTGGTCATATAACCCATTGTATATGAAAATTTCAAATTTTAACAACCCTCATCCTCATTATTTAAAATATAACCAAACTAAGAACCATTAGCCAACCGAGAATAGCCAAAGATGACTATTTTTTTTTTTTTTTAATAATAGTTTAAAAATTAAATCAAAAAAAAAATGTAACTTATTCAGCATAAATAGCTTGAAACATCTGCTATTGGAGTGTTAAAGACAGCTGTCGAAAAAAATATTTAAATAACACACAGTCCAAACAGAAAGTATATCATTACAAAATATTTGGACTACAACAGCGTAGAAAAGAAAACAACGTTTTTTATTTATTTTAAACATTTAAAATGCTTGTAAAAAGTAATGGATTTCTTTCATTCAAATAAACTGAATAAAGGTTTGGATTCTATTGTAATTGCTGCTACAACTTTTGTGACCTTAGAGATTATTGTCATTATAAGCAATATTAATTATTATTACTATTATTGGTCAACTCAATCGCCATAAAGTTTATACTTTAAAGCACTTATTAAAATAAAAATATTTCAAAATAAATACCTATCGATAGAAGGTGGTTTCAGTGACATTTGTACAACAGAACAAATGGACGTCCTTGGAGTTGGGACAACCGTATGAGACTTTTCAAAAAAGGGGCATGTCAGTTTATTTCATATACAGTGTCTTGCAAAAATAAAATATACTTAAAGTTTATTTTACTTATTATTCTCTCAAATATATATTATTATTGAATTATAATTTAATTTTAATTTTAGTTTTAAATTCAGCTGTCTTATGCGTACTAAGCTAAGGCTAAAGGTTTTATCATTAGACGACATCTAACTGCAGACACGAAAATGGACTTCATTACTTGTTTCATTTGTTTATAATGAATACAGTAACTCGAGAGTACAAGTAAATGTTGTGGTAAGAGAAAAGGCCTGTTCATTCATTATGCAAAGTTTGAGATATTCTTGTCAGGATAACATCTCGCCGTCATCGTAATAAAAGGAAAATTGCTTACTTAAAAGACCAAACCTATTAATTTAACTGTTTATTTTAATTATCTAAACCTTCTGAATGGTTCTATTCACATTTATTTTTTTAAAATATATTTATTCAAGATTATAACTGTCAAAATAAATATATCAAGTGAATGTGAGTGAAAATGATTATAATTACAAGTAATTGACGATCCTGAATCGAACGAGAAACAAGTTGAACGACTCATTAGTTTAAATTTAGTAAATAAATCCAAAAGCATTTAAACCATCGGGTTTAATATAATAAAGGCGCAATAAATAACATTTTACACACTCATTGTGATTATTTTAGTGACATATTAAGGAGCATTGTGGGTTTTTCGAAAGATTTTGCATTCTAAGGATAGTCCAAATACGTCTGTTTACGATCATGTACATTAATCTTCTGTAATTTATAGGCAGCTTAGAGCGTTAGTCTAGTACCTATATTAAAAATAGGCGAAAACAAGGAGGTTTCTTGTCTTTTCAGGCTTCTTCGAGTATTCCAAATAAGATCCTTGAACAAATAGAGTCCTAGATGTAGATCTGATTAATAGGGAGTAGTTAAATCTTATTTTAGGATAACGTAGGTAGATAATATGATATTGAATCAGATATGATATTGAAGTGATTGGTAAACAATAAACGGATCGTAGTAAATTGATTATACACACGTAGAGAGTTACGGTGATAAGAGGGGTTAAGATTTCCTGCAGTATGCAGTGTGTAAAGAAATAAACAAAGAATAAAATTATAATTAATTTTAAAGATCAGATAATAACATTATTTATATTTATAGATAAAGAAAAGTAAAAAATAAATAAATCAAATTACCAATTCTTTAAAATAATTTCTCCCTAACTGGAAAAAACAATAGTTCATGGATAAATAAAATTAAAAAAAATATTAAATAACATAAAATCTCACTATATTTACAGTTCATAGTTTCCACGGCTCATATCCCAATATAATTTACATATACAAATATGATTTCGTTAGTCATTAAAAGAGATTAGGTTATATTAATTAATTTGACAATTTATTAAATATTTTATTATATTATTAAAATTGAGAAAGATATTTAATTTCGATGTAAAAAAATACAACTCAATTTATCTTTATCTGGAAAAATCAATAGATCATGAATATGTCTATATATATTACTTATAGCCCTCAATTATCGCAGACTATAAACATAGTAAATAAAAGATTCTTTTAATATTTAAAAAAAAAAAAAAAAATTAACCGTTATTTAGAAAATAAATTATAATCCAGTCAAAGGAGGAAAATAGATGTTGATACAATTATTCAGTGGAATGTTCTATGCAAGAGAATAAAGTCAATAAAATTTATTATTTTATTTTTCGATATGTCCACTGACGGGCTGTCAGTAATTTTTCGTCCTTATACACTTTAACTGAGGCATATAAAATGTATTAGGACTATTAAAACATTATTTAAATAATAGTAACCAGTATTTAAAAAATTGCATTAAAAGGATCAAATTACTTAAATTAATAATTTAAGTAAATTAGCAATTAATAATTATCCGAAATTAACAAAGTTGAGAGAAAATAGGGGTTTTAAAATTAACTTATTTCATTTAAACCAATATAGCTCCTTAGCAGTAAGTCCTAGCATGTTTAATAACAAAAAAATATTCTCCATTATATTTATCATAAGAAAAATTTTTGATCCAGCAACCGAACAACGTGCCATTAACTGGAAGGTTGTTGCTCAAGATAGAGCTGGAATATGCTGGTGGAGGCGGCTAAGGATCTTCTAGGCCTATTAAAGCCAACTGAAAAAAAAAATAAAATAAAATAAATAAAATTTCAGAATGATTAATTATTTTAAAAATCATCTATTAACTTTTCCATTACAATTTTATTTTTTACTAGCATTCCTCGTTGTGACTTCACCTGCTCTCAGAAATTAAGAACTTGGATAATTTTAAATAATAACTGAAGTTTTATTTATTATTGATAAATTACATTTAAAATTAATAAGTTAATAATCGTTATTTCCTCAATGATATTTTCACGCATAGCATTAATTTTTAACCTAGTTAAAATTGCACTGATTAGGTGTTTGAAGATTACATAATAGCATAATTTAACATCCAATATTTAATGTCTATCGATGAGTTGGTAATCCGAATAGAAAGACTATTAAGAAACTCTTTCGGATAATGGACTGCATTATCAGTGCTGACAAATGGCCCATAAATCATATTTTTACACACAATATAAAAAAGTAAATGTTCGACATTTTGTTTTAGTAATAATTTTTATTCGGCAGAAATAATTTTATTGATTTCATCTGGTTGGATTCTAACTTCTAACCATAAAGGTATATGCCAGTGTGGCAAACCTCGTTTCTGTCACACAAAAGAGTATGTTTAAATTTGTATTATTATAAATTTTATTTGTGATAAAACTTCAAAATGATGTAGTTAAAATTTGGTACAGATGGGTTAAGTAGTTTTACAATTGTGCTAACATATTGGTTGATCACTGCTATCCACATGTCGCACCTTATTTTTAAATATTTTGTAATAATTTAATTGAAAATTTTTTAAAATATTAATATCAAGCTCTGTATAACACCGTATATTTGTAACCTCTCATGTAGAATGGCTCTCACCACCTATCGTTTAATTTTGAAACTTCGCTGTTATCGACATATTATCACTTTTTTAATATCCAATAAACTGAAAATAAGTAGATTTTATTATTCCTAAACCTTCCTGGTACTGTAAAGATGATATGGTTAAAATTTGGTAGAGATTGGTTCAGTAGTTTTCGTGGTTTGAGATCGAAAACGAAAAATGGCTCGTCCTTTTATAAAATAGTATGAATTAGGTACTTTTTTTGATATGTATATGATCATTTAAATATCTGCAATTCAATCGAAGGGCTGCCGTATATTTTTCATTTGTCAATTAATTAATAACCCCGAATATCTTTGAACAGTTGCTGTCCTCTCATTAATTAACATCGACATTAATTAACTACCGACTTCGTTAGTCCGAGAATATAGAAGCTTTACCCAACGTAGCAGTTCAAACAAACGATGTTGACTAGATCATTGGGGCTGTGGCATTAGTGGGTAACAATAACAGAGCTGAAATAGCATCGAGGGGTAGTCTAGAACAAATATGATCAGGCCATATCGTAATTACCATTTCATATTACCAAGATATGGTAGGGATTTCACTAATTATATTGGAAATACACTTGTAAATCTCAACCTAAGACTTACATTAAGTATCCTTAAGTGATATTTGTAATTTACCATGTAATTAGAAATCAGGATTGATAAATTGTTTGCCATTTTTATTAGCATATTATAGTCGAAGGCAAGTTTACAAGGTTAAATATTCATCTCCAGTTCTAAGTAGGCGACGCCGAGAGCTGCTTAAAGCTATCGGTACATAAAATGAACTGTGGAGTAATTAGCTATATATCGATTTTTAAGAATCCCTTTCAAAGATAATAGAACTGATGATAATAATAATAATGATAAATGTTTATTTGTTAAAGAAATATTCTTGTACAAAAAGTTTTGTATACATCATTACAACAGAATTTTTTCCTTGGGCCTGGTATTTTAGAAGAAATTAACAAAATAGTTAACAGACTAAATAGTATGCAGTATAAATAAAAATAGACTGCATAAAATAATAATGTTGTTCATTGTTTAAAAGCCAAGCTACCAGCAACATAAATTCATTTGAATTCCGAATATTATTATTATAATGAAATTTGAAAAAAAAAAAATCATTGAAATGATGAATAGTTCCATTGAACTGATAATGATTGTTTAACATAGCAAACTAGGCTTTGAATAAATTCAAACCGAAAAGGCAAATAAATCATTTATCCCTATTGGTTTGATCCTTTTATACTATCTTGCTTACCACTACTGATTCAACCTAGGACTCCACATACAAAAGTAAAAGGCCTTTATTAAAGGACATTAAAGCCCTTCTGTAAATGTTGCACTTCTGATTCAATATACAAAAGCTCAAAACTGGTTAGAAAATCCGTTGGGAAACTGCTCCTCTTTTTTTGATATCTTTAATTTGCTGGACAAATGCTCTAAGCTGCCTTTGAAATACAATTTGAATTTTTCAATAAATTGCACACTCATCTAGATGATTGTAATCAGATCTATTAATCTGATAGATTAATATTATAGATCTATCAGATCTATTGTAATGAGATATGGGGCTTCAAATCCTATCCAATCCTCCCAATATAAAATCCACAATGGTCCTCAATCTACCAAGAATAAACTTATCCACAACCATCTTAATGTCCCATTTGTTGGCGATTCAACCCAAACCAAATTCCTATCCTTTTATATTAAACTTCATTATCACTGAAACCCACCTTTCTCTTAACTGCTGATTCCATTCCCGATAACCGTCCAGGGTATCATACGAAATAAGAGCAAAAAAGCATCGGTATTTTTTTTAAACTTTAATAGAAGTTCTACCAATGGATAGTCGGCCATTCAAACCAATTGACCTTTCTGTTTATTTTCCATTTGGTTCCTAATATCTTTCTCAGATGTCATAGTATAGAAATATGACAAATGCCAATCGGATTCAATGAATAATGATCATCGTGTTTTCCATTGTGCTGTTAACACTGTTTAATCTTATAATTTATTATTTTTTATATAATTTTAATTTTAGAATCGTGTTAACCTCAATATTATACGGGCTTTGAAAAAATCATTAAAATCCCTCGGTCAGATTTATTTATTTAATTGAATATTACTTTTAATATATTGAGCCTATTGCTTCAATCATGTTTTAATGAAGTCCTAAAATTATTGTGTTAAGCTATTACCTCAATCCAATCCGAATCCAATCTGCATCAAAATGTCATACAATATCGTTTCTATTACTGCTGAACCCATTGTTATAAATTAAATCAAGTCGGCATCTACAATGTTATTTGCACATCATTTCTAAAAGACGCCAACGATGGTTATGGAGACCATACTTTTGTGTATTATTAAAATGACTCTGTTAGTTTTCACCAGAGAGTAGTGATGTATAAAATAATAATAATAAATAACGTTCCAATCCATTTTATTACATAACACCTAAATGCATAGATATATCTTCATTATAATTGTAAATTGAAGTTTGGTTTCATTGAAATACACTTAAAACAATTTAACAATCAAAATAAATAAATAAATAGAAACCATTGTGGACGAGAACAGTGTTTATTCTTTGCGGAGATTTGTAAGATAAATCTAGATTATAAACGATGGAAGGGAAGACATGGATTGATGGATAAATCAGTGGAGTTCTAAGAAAGAGAATGGCTATGATAAATGGCAGTTATCTAAGTTGCTGTGGAAGGAAAATGGCCACATCCGGTGCAATGGAAGTAGGCCAAAGGCACGCGAATCTTTCATTTATCTATATCTATATCTATCAATAGTGTATTCAGAGTATTTACTTAAAAATAAAAAAATCAAAAAAAAAAATCGTCCATGATGGATTTAGTTGATATCTTTTCTTTTTAATTGATATTGAAATATACAATGGATACTTTATATTATTTCATTTTTTTATTGGCCTGATGTAAACATTCTTTTTTTCTTTTTCTTTTTAAACTCTTGGCGACCTTGACACTTTATGGATTTTAAGTCCAGTTAAGGTGGCCCCGTTACGTCTTGATAACTGATTGTTAGCTTATATCTCCAGAACCTCTTCTTCTCAGACAGAGAACTTTGTTCAAATAAAATGACTGGATAATTTAATAAAATGAATAATATTAATGTAAAGGGGTGAATATTAAATATGACTATGAAGTATTAAACAAAACATTAGTTACTTATTACCGTGTTCTTTTCACATCCGGTCGACCATCAACCATGATAAAAAAATTTTTTTTATTATTTAATATAAAATTAAGTTATATTTATTTATAAAGAGACAAGAACCGCTTGTCTTTCTAATAATGAAAAATCCCATGCTTAAATGTACTGTTGGCACTTTAGCTACTCCCTGCGGATTTTTGCGAATTTCTCTGTATATAAAATTATAAGTTACATGGTTTAGTGGACAGTTACGCTTGAAATTTCAACGAAGATGGCTGAAAATTTGTACAGTTCTAGCAGTAAAGGGATATCAGAGGGGGGATATCTCTCATCCAACCTAAATTATTTTTGTACAAAATTTATTTTATTTACATAGAACTTAATACATAATACATAAATTATATTTCATAAAGAAAATTCTTTAATTTTTAAATTACAATTAGTGGAGTATTTATTATTATATAAAAAATAAGAAATAATATTTATAATAAAAAATAATGTCATCGTAACAAATATAAAATAATAATAAAATTGATAATTTGATAAATTATAATTTATCAAAAAAATGTATCTATTAAAACATTACCTCAAAATGTGCAACGAATAAAACCGAGACGCGCAATACTGTGTAATAAAGCAAAAAGTTGTGTTTTTTACTTTATTAAATTATTTAATATAGTGCCATAAATTTGTTTTATTCTTATAATATTTTTAAGAATAAAGATTATTTTACATTACATTAGTAAAATTAAGCATTCAGTGGGACGAGAAAGTTATTTATTTTATATATTTATTTACTTTTTTTGGTGCCGTGTACCACCGCATTTGGTTAAAGACACCATACTTAGGTTGAGAACCCTAAAATCTTGTACAGATTCGTTTCTATCAAAAAGTGAATAATGCTTTTTTGGAGATTCGAGTTATTTTCAAGCAATGACGAGAATATGCTCTATTGTCAGGTTTATATGACATTCGTTGCTTTTTGGGGATGACTTATCTTCCAATAACATAACCGAGAAAATTTTGATTATATTATATACTAATAATGAAATATGTAAATTAAAAAAAAAAAAAAAAGAGAGAGAAAAAATGCTGTTTTGAAACAGTAAAAGTTTTAAAAATATAAATTCAATTATCTTTTCTCTCTTATTTTCATGGTTTTGCTCTAATTAATTATATTAATGTTATGTGTTATTTAATTGTTATACCGTCGCTTACATTCTGAAAACTAATTATACAGAGAATTTAATTCAATCCTTAAACAGTAAATCAATTTTTTTAATTGTACAGAGGTGGAAAAAATTAATGAAAATTGAAATGAATAACAGTTGTTGTACATTGTTTTAAATTGTTGTTCTTAGAATAACGAGGTTTTCCAAGCAGTATGGCGATGTAACGTGATTAACGTCAAGTCCTCGCTTCCTACGCTTAGATAATTAATTACAGGCTCCCTTAAATATAAATGAATTACGTGCTTTGAAAAAACTCCCTCTACTTTTAAGCGGTTAGAATCCCCAAGCTACGTTCCTTTGCCTTTTGTGGTTTTTAAAATGTGTTGGCCGACGTTGTGTGTATGTGTCGGCACCGAGGCGTGGCCTATGAGACCATTCATATTGATTAGGTAAGCTTGTGTGTGCTCCTTGCCGCTAAGGTAATACCGCTTGACCACAACAAACAAATTATTGCACCCACAATTCCAATTTTTTGTTTTATAGTTCGATAAACAATAGATTAATTCGAAACATGTTGTATAATTTGAAAGGAATTCCCGAGAGAGATTTGATTAAATCAATCGCATCCAATCAAAGGTAAGCATTGTGCACAACCAATCAATAGGTGTAGAGGTACCCACTGAGCCCTAATCGCTAAGGTTACAAATATTTTTGTTTTAAATATTATAATTTGTAAAATTTTACGCCAATACCTTGCGATCACGTCTAGTTTTGAACGGAATACAACTTGAGTTTTCTATACCTGATTAAAAAAATCATTTTTTTCATTTTCGCCATCGGTATAGCCGGTATGGCATTTGAAAGGAAAAACAGATTGAAGGAAAAAAATAATATTATTTAATCGTGAATGTATTTGAAGAGCTATGTTGGTTGACTGGATGTAGGATGTAGTTGGGATCTGTCAAACGTAGATGTAGTTGGGATATTTACTAGCCAACGTTTCAGCCAACATGGATGGCCATGACCTGGGCTAAAAAAAAAAAAAAAAAAAAAAAAAAAAAAAAAAAAAAAAAAAAAAAAAAAAAAAAAAAAAAAAAAAAAAAAAAAAAAAAAAAAAAAAAAAAAAAAAAAAAAAAAAAAAAAAAAAGAATACGGAAATTAAAAAAAAAAAAGAGAAAAGGAAAAATGAAAAATAATAAGGTTAATAAGCAGTTTTGAAATAGTCTTAAAAAAACAATAAAATAAAAAATAAAATAAAATGTGTAAATAAATTATGATCTATAATGATCATTGTATGATTGTATGATATGATCTTCATACAATCATACAATGATCATTATAGATCATAATTTATTTATTTATGTTATCATAGTTTATTAACCTTATTATTTTTCTTTTTTTCCTTTTGTCTTTCTTTTTATTTCCATGAAAGTTGGCCGAAACGTTGGCGAATAAATATGTTTGTTTTTTTAATGATCCCCTACTACATCATACATATGTATTATTTAACCGAGCCTTTCTAAACCTCGATTTTATATAAAATATCTTGGAATCTATACATTATGGTTATATGCGTATATAAATTTTAAAAAAATAATAATTTATCTTAATTGCTTTGTAAAAATAGTTTTTTTTTTTTTGTTTTTTTTCTTTAGCCATTTTTATACAATGCACAAATTTCGAGTTAAAGATCTTTCAAAAATTTAATAATATATTATATTGCTCGATCAAAAACACCCTGTCCTCATTTTAAAGAAATACGCTTCAGATTTTTTTATTTTAAGCTGCTTTTTTCTTCAAAATTTATACCGGTTTTACCAATGGCAAATGAGAAAAAAATATTTTTTATATTAGGTATAGAAAACTAAATTCTTTTGTATGTTTAAAAATACAATAGGTGTGTTCGGAAGAACTTGGCTTAAAATTTTAAAATTTCCGTTGATTTTTTTATTAATACATTTGCATATCAGAAAGATATTTAATTTCTAACTTAATGGTTAGATTGGCTGGAACGTACCTTCCCAACGTTTGAATGGTATTGATCTAATGCAATGTTTGTAGAATATTTTTTTCAAAATATACAAAATAGTGCTGTTTATTGAAATATAAAACAAAATATATTATAATGAAAAATACATAAATAAATTATAACTTCTGTAAGTAGAAAGGTATTATATGTCATTTAACAACTGTAATGTAATTTCATATTATCCTTGTTATTTTTTAAGAGTTGTCGAATATCTTATTACGAAATTATTTACACTGTATTGTTACATTCTTAAATAGTAATCATCCACATTTCGTTTATAACTTTGAAAATAATACGCCTCATATATCACATAAAAGTATTATTTTATTATAATGTAAATAAGTAATATTATATATCATATTATATATTAAGAAATTGATATATTTAATTTTTTATCCGATTATGTGTTTTATAAGGTTAAATTAAGAAGTAGTATATTACAAATTAAAGAAACACTGCTAATTTAAAACAAGACTTGAGTAAGAGAATTATTTATTTCCTCCGTAAAATCTACTTGCCAACGGATAACGGAATATCCGGCCGGAATCCGGAAGGAAATCCCAGGAGGAGCAAGCCGTAATTTCTTCAGTTAGTATCGCCAAGGGAAAAGGTTTTGGAAACATTTATTTATGAGAGTTGTTTTTAACACGAGGTTTTATCACAGGAATGAACTTTCATTACTTTTTAGGACAGTAGCTTTCTGGAACAGAGATGCTACATAGGTTACACATTAAAACATATTTATAATTTATTTATTTAAACATTAATATTTATTTATACCTCCATTTAGAATAAGCTACTGAACCTTAACACAGTAAAGCAATAGTATCGACATCGAAGAACTGCTGCAACCCTGCCCCTGTCCAAAATACCTTTTTATCGATTGCTGCCTTCATTCATTTTATTTTATTGTTTTGTTGTTTTCAGTGTTTTCGTCGCTAACAGGGGGGAGGTTATTTCCATTCATTTACTAAATTTTATATAAGAAGGTCCCTTGGCCAACTTCTTTTCTGACTTCTCGGATGATTATCGGGAATAGACTGGGAAGTAAGTTGAGAGACTAGTGGATTTGAATGGTTATAGAGCTTATTATGAAAGGATATGATATTAAAGTTACCGAGAATTGAACCCAATTGTAGATTTTTGCAATTTTAGATGGGGTAAAGGCTAACAATATTATCATTTTTGTAAAAAAATTGAGATGGAATTTCTATGTCATACTTCGTCCATGCTTCTTCCCAAAAGTTTCGATAACTTTTATTAACCGTGGCGTGGTTGATATCCCAAACTCTTTGTTAAAGGGGAGGATGAAAGAGATGTTTTTCACCCTTCTCTTTCACGACCCAATAAGCAAGAAACCATTATAATACTGCTGTTTTTAAGCCAGGTATTACTTTTTTTAATCTTAAAACTTAGTAGGAATACTTAATTAATTAAATGACACGTTGGTTTCTAAACGTTTCTAAAAATTTGCAGATGTTTAATTTCGCTCACGATAAAAATGGTTAATTTTTTTTTTCTATGCTTGACTTCTCTCTATAAAATGGGTAACTGTCCTTTTAATAAACAGAGCTAAAACCTGCAGTTGAACCATGAATGAATTTTTATAACCATTATGTTATACAAAAATATTAAATCAATGTTATTATAAATTTAGTTATAGTAGTTAACGTTTTTGTTGTTTTTCATATTCGATTCTTTTTGTATCGAGAATATCTTAGAGATAAATGAGCCATGGGTCATATCGCTCGTCCGGTGGATCAATAAACTAACAGTGAAATTGGGTTAAAAAAATAAAAATAAAAAACCGTCAAAAGTGCTCCCAATTACAACGACTAGTAATACATCGGCAGCAGGTTGAAAGTATTTCAGTTTTCAGTTATTTCAGTTTCTTGCTTCTCCTGTAAAATCTAATTTTTATGCGTCTATGTTCCACCGTATGCACTATTTTTCCAAAACATTAAATCAGAATTATTATAAAGAGATATTTTGAAGAAGTAGTATTATCACTTCCCCAATTTAATTAAAATCTTATTTCACTTTTTAAATAGCACAATTTTGTGCAACGGATTACAACGTTCGAAAATCACGGATTAATTTAAATAATAAACAATTAAAATCATTGAAATCAAATCGGTTCAAAATAAGAAAATAAATATTTATCTACTGTATTTTTTTTATAATTATACAACTTTTTTTTTTTTTTTTCGAGTTGTAGTGATATAATCAAGTTAAGTTTTAGCTTTCCTGTTTGCCATTTAAAAAAATAGAATAAAAAGACTAGGCCCAACTTCCTTCTACTGTAATTTTCTAACGTTCCAGTTCTTGTAACTTCTAGGAGAAAAAGTTTTAAACTTTTTCGTTTTAGTGGAACCAACCTTGATATTGTTATCTTTTCTGAAACAGAGAAGATGGAAAGATAACAACCAATTCCTTGCCTCCCTGCCATTGTTCTAAATATCTTTCATACAAAAAAAAGGGGAGGGGTACATTTATCAGAGAGGTAAAAATTTTATACTATATTATTTTACAAGTTCATACAAAATAAAAATAAATAACCTTCCAATCATTTACTTTACAATAATATTAATTCCGTAGCTGATTGACCTGCAATAATTATGTATTTCAAGAAATAAAAATTAAACTTTCCTTACTCGTTTTTTGACTGTAATTATTCATATCTGAATACACGGATTTGAGCTTTGGGTTCCACTAAACCATACAATTCTTAATTCTAACCATATAATTCTTCTCACATTACTTAACTATCTAAAATCCTTAATGCTTTGTTATATTAAATTCTATTTAAGGAGAGTATATTCAAGATAATATTTGCACTGTGCTATATGAATGGTATGGTGCACATTAATTACATTACTAAATTAATATTACATTTTTAATAAATTTATTATTAAAATATGAGAGTAACTATAGTCATAATAATAAAGTTTACATATGTAATATAGGAATATTAGTTACAAGAAAAAAAGGAAATTTCGCAAAAATATTTCTTTTTATTTACAGAAAAAGATACTTGTATACATTCCAACATTAAAAAATATGTAGGTAGGTCTCTAATAACTTATTCAAAAACCTTACTAAACCAACCATTCAATTTTTTCTCCAAATTCGTTTTTCCATTTTCCAAATTTTTCCCTATTTCCAAGATAAGTATTTGACCTACAGACACTGTTCACATCTCAAATTAAAACTCAAATTTCTGTCACATCCTTCTTTATTTTAGGTTGATTCCTACCAAATATTATTCCGTATTAATTTTAGTTTTTTTACTTACTTTTTGTAACTGCCATTTTACTAAACTACATTTACATATTTTTATTATATGCGTTCTACTCTCATTTTCTTCGGAATCTTTTTAGATTTTAGATTATTTATTAAGTTAAAGGTTGACGTGTTATGTAAAATAAATTTACCTCGTAATCCGACTTTCCCTATTTCTAAAAAAAGCATTTGGCTTTCTTCATATCTTTTCTGACGATATTTTTGGGAAACCAGTACTTTCGTCAGTATACTGCCGAGAGCTTGACTGTAACAGAAAAATTTCGAATTATCTGAAAAATCATCGATTTTTCGAAAGGTGTATCTCCGTATCCGATTGGCCAACGGATCTGCAGTTCGGAAGTTGTCACACATTTTTAATATGTTCTAAACAAATATCACGCAGTTTATGATATATAAATGAAACACTGAAAATAATGCTAAAATTTAGCGTTTTTTCGAGTACTACACAAATCGCTCCAGGTCTTCAGGGTTGCAACAACTTAGATATCAATTACCCAGCAACATATAAAAAATGGTAGATACAGGCGCGATTGTGAACTTCGATGTATAAGTCGACAGGGCTATATTTTTTATAGAATGATACAAATATAAATACATCCCTCCAAACATAATATCGTCGCATTGCATTTATGACAATATTTAAATAAATTTTTAAAATAAAATGAAATGTTAAATAAATTAAATTGATTAGCATAAGCATATGATTATCTTAAATTTCTATTCAGGGCACGTCTCAGACGAATCTATAATTGATGAATATGCACTACATTAATTTTACGCAATTAATTAATTTACATAAATTATTGTTGTGTCGATAACTAAATTACGTTATCTAATAACATACTTCGAGTTCCGAATATAATTGGCTTTATATTATATTATATTATAAAATAAGTTATTTTAAAGAATCGAATACCGTTGAAAACGCTAACATATTTTGTATTTTTGCAAAATTCTTATAACTCGGTGTCCGAGTATACTATCATACTACAATTTAAGAAAATCTGAGTTTTGATGGGCTTAACTTTGGACTTGATTAAGGATTTAAACCCTGTTTTTCTTGGGACTTGTTAGTTCTCTTTTTTTTTTTATATATAGCAGGAACGAGGTTTGGAGAAATTACTTCGGAAGGAGGGCAGAATGTATATCACAACTTTTTAGTGTTCTTATAGGGAAGCGTGTTGATTTCATCAGTCCAAAAACAAACAGTGTCTCTGTGTGTTAGAATGACTGAACTCATCAGAAAAAAATCCTTTTCTTGGAATTAATCGCCTAATTTAATAATGACGTAATTTTCAGTCAAATAATCGTTAGCTCACAAAAAAATGACTCAAAGATTCAATCATTATTAAATTAGGTAACTGATTCCAGGAAATTAGTTGTCAAATAGATATGATTCAATTTTAGCTATTATTAAATTTTGCCCATCTCTGCTATTTATGCACACAACCTTGAAAACCCGGAAACTTAGGGATGCAAAAAAACGGAAGCAATTAGATACCAACTGTGTTATTTGTATAAGAGAATCCAGAGCGCCATAGCCCCATTATCTCAAGACTTAGGGAGTAAAAGCTGGCCATTCTCAGAACTCCAGAATAACTATATTTTATGAAAGGTCGTGGTCACTGCCGTTTCAACCTTCAAGAAGGACTAGAGGATTAGGATAATTAGATGGATTTTGATGGAATATTGAGAATTCAAATGATATCGAGGACGAAAGATATATGTTACACACTTAAAACGATTATAATAGGTCTTAATGTAATATATAGTTATAAGTTTGAAAGTTTTTTTGTTATTAATAGTTGCCGTGGAACCAATCCGATAATACAGAACATCTGCCAATACTAAATAAAATCTTTATCTCTGTCTTTTTCGATTGACAGTTATTTATTTAAGTTGTTTTTAAGGAAATTGAATCTATAGAAAGGGGTCTAAGTTGATTTATAGATCTACTCGGGAGTGTCAGGTCTGAAGATCTCCCGGCAGTTGGGCCGATTGATGCAATTGATACAGAGTCATCTCATTCTTTGTAAACTTTATCTCTTTACCGTCGATCTGTTATGGTTAAAAGCATCTGTCGGAAATAAAAACACTCTCCTTCCAACGTCACCTGCTCACGCAAACACGATCGAATGACATTCTAGAAGGTGTGCCGACACGACCTGCAATAAATAGTATCAGGCTAAAAAAGTGTCACTCTAACCTGTCGTAACTATTTAATAGTTACTTCGGGTTATAAAAAAGTAATGAAACAACAACAGCTCTACAGCTAGAAGTAAAATTAGTTTAAACTAAACCAAGTACAATCGAGTATTGGTTTTTTAAATTGTTTTATTGAATAAATATTACAAGCTCCCTATTAATAGGCAATGAGTAATAAGGATGACAAACAACCCATTCAAACAATTTTTACAAATCAGTTAAATAAAAGGAAAAAAAAAAACTATACAAGATATTAAAATAAGATAAATCCGAAAATAAAAGTATAAACTATGTAAACAATAATGATAATAAAGGAGCAAAGAATAATAATAAGCATTTAATAGAAAAAAATTAAATTAAAAAATAGATAAATAATAATTTAATTAATTAAAAAGCACAATCACACTATATATATACAATAAACACAAACATCCCTGGGAATCCCCAGACCAAGCCTGTCCCCCACTTTTGAGAGAGCAAGCCAGGCCCACAGTAATCCCAACGCTGTTCTCTCATTTGCGTCACGAGTATGGATTACAATCGTATCTAAAATGTCTTGGCACTATAACGTACTCGCAGTATTGTATATCTTCGGAAATGAAACAGAAGCCGACTCAGTTCTGCACACATTCGGTACTCTCTTGGTCTGTTGACTGGGTTATGGGGTATGGAGGTTAACTTAAATAATCATTGAAATGGATGTGGAGGATTTGTTATCATTAGTAGCGGTTCACGTCAAGAATTACTCGCCATTTTAAGGTTTTGTATAAACTAGCAGGATCATAATGGTTTTTAAGAAATGAGCGCAGACCACCAGTGTTAATCTTTTTTTTCGTATTATAAAAAATTTAATTAGTTTAATTTTTGAGATTTATCGTCCTTATAAACCCCGATGAGATCATGAAGGACGGGTTAATCTAAAAATTACAGGTAATCTAAAAATTACCTGCTTGTTGTGGGAAGCTCGGGATTTATTTCCTTCAACGAAATAATTTTAGCAGGCCCGTCGTAGGTAATAGCGACGTTACTGGTACGAGGGTAGAAAACTAACGTTGAACCTAACACCATCTCGGTCCCACCATTTATGCATTATATTTATTATTGTTACTATTAACGATTATTCCCTTTTTAAGAGAGCGAATGAACTTGAATGCATTTATGACTTCTTAGTCCTTTGGTTGTTCCTTCCCTCCTCCCAAACTCTCTTCATGCTTTGACTATGTTTTCTCTTCCGTTTTTCGGTCCACTTGCTTCCTCTTCTTTTCACTGTGAGTTTTTGTTCGAAAGTGTGTTTTCTAATTGTGGTTCCAAATTTTTGCTGAACATGTACATCATATTACTGTGAGGTTCAGCTGTCTGAGGTCTTCTTCCTCATATAAATATATATATATATATATATATATATATATATATATATATATATATATATATATATATATATATATATATATGTAGCGGTAACATTGTCGCAAGTACCAGTGGCAACACTGAATGCCAAAGATAATCTTAAACGAATAACAAATGTTAGCAGTGTGAACTAAAAAGTGTTGAAAGCTTTACACTTTTTTTTTTTTTTTTTTTTTTTTTTTTTTTTTTTTTTTTTTTTTTTTTTTTTTTTTTATGTATCAAGATATTACGTAAGTGGCATTATTGTTTTTATCTGAATTTTGTTGCAATAAAAAAAATGTATGAACACGCTTTTTAATAAAACATAATATAACATAACAAAATATTATATCAAAGATCAAAGATACTCTGCCAAAGGTTGCTCCACTACGCATATATGGACCGTTTATGATGGAGCTGCGATAAGCGATGAGAGCAACGATTAAATCTAAGCTTGTATCGCTGCTTCTATATGGCGTTTATGTCAGAGCTTCGATAAGAGTGACATTGAGAAATTAAATAGTAAAAATAGTTTATACCGATTGAGTATATAATGAGTGATTCCGAAGAGGAAGAAATTCTTTTATCATCAAGTGCTACAAAATATTATGTTGCTGCAGTCATGCGGAAAGAGCGCAAATTTGCAGCTCACCCTATTAATCCCGCAAGGTTTACCTTTGGGGAACTCCACCATCTTTATAAAGATTTAAGGCAACATCCCAGAAAATTTATTAAGTATATGCGAATGAAAATCGAAACTTTTGGCTGCATATCACCAAAAAGCTCGGATAAAATACAGACAAAATGGTATAATTACCACATTATACCTAACTATAGGAGCGCTTTATGATAACAATCAGGTAGGTAAAAACCTTTTTTTTTCAAATTTATTACAATATTTTTTTACAAAATATTAATGAAGTATTTTTACAATAATAGTTTTACAAATTTAATGGAATGATTAGAGAAAAAAAAAAAGGTGATTCTTGTCTTTTTGGTCCCACAAGGGTGCCCTAACAAAAATTGCACTTATTAATAACTCAACATTCATACTCGATAAGAGCTAAGAAAACGGGAGAGGTGATTTTCGACACCTGCTATCGTTACTCTCAGCTCCAATATAAACACAACATTGGAAGGTTTTCTCTGCTTCGCTGGTATCGCCGCTCTTATCGTTTATAGCAGCTCCAACATAAACGCATCCTTAGGAATAGATGCAGATTAAACAATAAATAGGAAACAAACTAAATTAAAATTATTTTGAAAAACTGTCGGAAACAAACAAAACCTTTCTTCGGCATTTTGTTTTCTAATAATATGATAATTATGAGTTTGTTTGTTCTTAGGCGCTACAGTCCTTGCAGGACCTGGGCCTCTGCCACCATCCTTCTCCACTCCTCTCGGTCCCTCGCCAGGCTCCTCCAATTCCGTATCCCCAGCCTCCGTAAATCCACCTCCAGGTCATCCAACCATCTGCGCCTGGGTCTGCCTCTCTTCCTCTTTCCTCCTGGTGTACCATTAAACATTATTTTTGGCAGCCTGTTGGGCTCCATTCTTTCGACATGTCCCAACCATCTAAGCCTGCCCTTCTTGATAGCACAGAGTATATCAGGCTCACCATACAATAGTGCGATCTCGGCGTTGCTTCTTATCCGCCACCTGTGCTCCTCTCTCACAGCACCAAAGATCCTTCTTAATATTCTTCTCTCCCAGACCAGCAGTGCTCTTCCGGTATCTTTAGTGAGAGTCCACGTCTCACTGCCATACATCACTTGCAATTATGAGTATAGAACGGATTTATGTGAAATTTTATGGAATCAATGTTTTATGGGTTTATTTGCATGAAACCAACAGCTAAAATATCATTTTCCAGCTGAAATGTTATTCTTTTCTGTGATACTCAAGTTTTTAATAATTTTATTCTCTTGATGTTTGTAATAGAATTTTACAGGTTATCGTAAAGGGTAGGACATAAATTTAGTACTTCTACCTGATAACTATCTGTAAGGATCCAGGACTGGGGAAAAACATTTTGGAGCGAACTTAAGAAAAGGAAGAAGCTATATCAAAACCTAATTATGTATTGTCTTTTCGAAGAACTCTAATGAATAGCTTTTCAGTAAGCAGAAATCCTTGTTTGGAGAAAGCAGATTTGAATCTATAGCAGGTTTCAATAGCGAAAAGGGTATATTTCCAAACCACTTTACTCTAATCAGATGCTGACTTCATTGTTGTCTGGAAGACAGCTATGGCCCACTTAAAAAGGCCACTGCCAATTAGATCACGGTTTAGTCTCCTCACAGATAAAGGTTTTATGTTCTATCATTCTTTGAAAAAACCTGTTTGTTTGCAAGGTTTATAAGAGTATACAAATGCTAAAAATATTAAGTTAAATTATATTTAATTTAATATCGTTATTAATTAATTAAACATATATAATTAATATAACATAATTCTATCATATAACATAATTGTATCATATAACATTAATTGTTATTCATTTAGCATTCATAATGAATTGGTTACATAATTTTCAACCAACAGCCTCATAATGAATGCAGAAATGTTTATTATGATTGCGCGGCAGTAATTCCGAGAGTAAAATTAATTGAATATGGCGTTAATTGATTTTGTAAATACGGCCCTCTCGTTCTCCTTTTTACGTTTATGTGCTAAAATGAGCCCAGAGGGAGAAGATTTGAAAAGCTTTTATTATTTTGACATGACAATTAGACGATTCGTTAATATGAATTCACTTGGATATTTACGATCATAAGTATTATTGTATGTTGAGGACAAATATTTTTAATACTAATCCTATCATGCCAGGTTGAATGACTCTTTTTGGAAATTTCGGCAGAAGTTCTTGGAAACAACATTCATTACTCTGCTTTTTGACTTTATTACTTTTATTTAAAAATATATCAAAAGTTTTTTTTTAATATCAACTCATCTCTTATTGTTATTTTTTTTACCAATAAATTGTAGTAGGAAAAAGTATACATGAAATTTCGGTAGTTTTAGGATTAAATGGCAATATAATGAAAAAAAAAAAAATTGAAACTTTTGGATTTTTTTTAGTATAAAACAACGGAATTTTTTTATTCGAAGATTAGTTTTGAATATTAAACATTCATCATCAGTTCTAAAAACATATAAAATATTTAAAACAGAAGCACTTTGGCTTAATGGAAGGGCTTTTAAAAGGTTTTAGGAGCTAACTGAGATTAAAAAGGGAGGGTGTAGAAGTCAGGTGAATGGGCAATCCCCTAGATTACTGCTCTATGACAAGTCGGTTTTTCTATCCCTACTTGAAAAAATTATTTAAATTGGTATAGTTAGAAATAAATATCTGGTCATATAAAAAATAAAAATCTGGATTGGTTTTAAACGATTTCATTATTTCTAGTTCGTAAATATTTAATTTTAGATTATTTTCCACCTGATGTATTTGTTTCACTCTCAACGTTTGGAATCATTATTATTGTGTGCTCTTATATGTTCTTTTCATCTTTGATTTACGGATAAAAAAAAACAACAACACAATAATAAAACGCAGATTTCAAACTTCGCTATTTCTTTTCACTTCTTCTTCCATTATTCTATTCAAAATTTTATTTAGCTTCTCCGATTTCTTCTTCTTTTTTTTTTACACAACTTTTTATCTTTATTTGTCCATTTTTACACAATTTCGTTCATGCTATTCATATTTTTCGGTTCTTTTTTTTTTTTTTTTTTTTTTTTTTTTTTTTTTTTGGCACATTTCGTGTTTAACATTCTATATGTTGATCTGAAAGTTTTTTTTATTTTTTATTTGAATAAATGTACAATCTGCCTCAGTGAAGAGAAATAGGTACAGCGATAATGATGTAATAATGTTTACCACACACACACAAAAACACACTCACACCCACAAATAATATTAACAAAAGATAAAAACAAAATAAATAATCATCATAAAAATAAAAAACTAATAATTATCTTGATCGGAAAGTTTAATATATATATATATATATATATATATATATATATATATATATATATATATTATATTTCATTTATTTATTTTTATTTTTTTTTTATCAGAAAGTTAAATAAAAGTTTTTAGTGTGATTTGATCTATTGTTATTAATAATTTGATAAATAGTGATATTGTTATTACTGTATTCTACGTTATTGTATATATTATTGTTATTTTATATATATTATATATTATTGTCTACAATATAGTCTTAAATTAAATATTTACGAATTTTAGAAATAATATAATCATCTAAAACTATCCACCCTAGTGTTTCGTTAAGTGAACTATTATATATTTTGATATACAATAGATGTATACTTACAATAGATATACCTGTAACAGTCCTATTTGGTCTAATTTTTATCAAACTATTTTAAAAATCTTAACTTTCCCGTTCGGATTCTATACCTACTCCAAAGGAAGTTAAAAACACTTCATCATTTAAAATTACGTCAAAATCTGATAAATAATTCGTGAGTGGTGTTCTTTAAAGTGTATTTATAATTTATTCTTTTCGAAGGAAAAAGTACTTGTGTCGATGGTTTGATTGGCGATTGTTAGGAAAGAGAGAGGCTTATTGATCGAAGCACAATCGAGCTGATACTCGAAATGTCCCTGCCATTGGTTAACTCGTTTCAAATGTCAACTGCCTGTAATTGACTTAAGTACTTCGCTACAGGGGTACGAACTGTTACGGCATACGTTTGATGTTATATGTCTGCATTGGAACAACGTATAACCCATTATTATATTATATATACAATCGACAATGAAAATAAGTTTTTCATATTTATGTACAATATAATAATCATAATAAATAAATAAATGTTTTTGAAAATGAGTTTCTGAATATTAATGCATCTTGATTTTATTTTTTGATTCCTGTGATTTTCGATGAAATTCTGCTTCATATAAAAATGTATCATTTCTTCTTAAAGGTGTAATTATATTATAATATTGGAAATATATTGAAGGAGGTATAATCGCTAATAAAAATATTTCGGCATTCTACTCCTCAATGAATATATGAATATATATCGAAACAACAGATGTTTCGAGAAAAATTGTTCCCCATTCTTAGTCGACTTCTAATGTAAACAGCATCAGTTGACCAAGTACAACGATACAAATTTGATATCAATAACAGAAATACTTAATTTTGAAAATAAAACCCATAAACGAAAAATATGAAAACTATATATATTAAGAAAACAATAAATAATGCAGTAAATTATAAAACTGACACAGAGAAAATAGGTAAATATTACGCAATTATCATACCTAGATTAAAGATATAATAAACTATAATAAATAAATAAGGTTGTCTGATAGTATAAATCAATAATTATAAAACGAAAAAAAATAAGAATTGGTAACATTTAAAAAAAAAACTTATAGTAGCCCAGTTTGGTAAAATATATAATCATTTCTTTAAACAGTGGTTAGCACTTTTGACCCCATAAGTCACTTGATTTAAGCTCAGAAGTGTAACAGATTTGTATCATTCATATAGTAGTTCTGACATTGTTCTGATTATTATCACATGTGAAAAACTGTAAATAGATAAATTTGAATTATTAATTATTGTAGAAATGTATTATATGTTATATATTTATAGTTACTAGTTGAGTTTAATTAAATTGATTTAGAGGAACCTGAAGATAGGTAACATATTTTTTCTCGAAAAATATGGTGTTAAGTTAAATATATTTAGATATTGAATTATACTAGTTTACATTTCTCAATGTTTTTCAGTTTTATTTAACTATTTATTTTTTTATTAAGATGTGACAGGCAGAACTCAATGGGTAAGACACTAGAACCGCAGCTCTCGAAGCTTCGAGTCGTATGGAAAATTTATTTTCTGATATTTCAGTCGTGGTTTGAGTTCGGAAGATACTCTTGGGGGACATAACCAGCATCTATGAAATGGGTACACTTAATTGATGGAAGAAACCTGACTTGTGTGTGATTTCGTCCAAATCTGCTCCTTTCAAAACCATGCCTAGAAACTGTATATCCGAAAGAAGGGGTAAACCTCTCAAATTTTTTAAAACTGATTTCTCTTGCATTCTGCAATAAAGTTTCTATGTCTCTGAGAACATGAGAAAAGTTTTTTTTTAAATCTTCGTAACTCGAAATTTCTCTGTTCACAGATTCATAAGAATGTTAACCGGTATAAAATCTCCTTGACCTAAAACAAAATGAAATAAATAAATTTTCTGGTGCTTTATTCATAGCGATAACCCAAATTAACAGTTCAATTTAGTAAACAAGTGAATTACCCAAGCAAATGGATAAACAGAAGGTCAAGAGTTCGAATCCGGTGCGGCAAGAACAGGGAAAGCCTGTATTGCCGAAACGTAAAATAAGAAATTTATTAAGTAAATTAAATAATAATTTATTATTAATTTACTTACAATTAAGCATAGTAATTCATTTTCCCTGCTTTGATTTTCCTTAACCGACTATTTAGCTGCTATTGCAAATTTATGATATACATATACGATCATTAGTTTGCAACTAATTTACGTATAAAAATTAATGAATGTGTAGTAATCATCTTTCCGTAATGCATGATTTTTTTCTCTAAAATCTTTGCCTGGTTCACGAGTTAAAAACAATAGGACAAGAGGAATATAAAAACTGATTTAATTGAAACAAATAAGGTGATATATCGAAAACTTAACCCTACATCCACAATTAGTTGTAAGTGAAAAAGGTAGATTATTAAATAAGAAATAAATGGGAGACTCGTATCCATTAAAAAAAAAGTTACTGGGCACTTAAAACTCCACCTGAAGCCATAATTCGATTATTATTATCTAAAGTCCCTATCCTCAGCTATAATGTTAATAGATGCTAAAGTGCCTTCTTAATTCGCTTCATAAAGGTTTCAGAGTAATTATTCCTCGGGTGTTGCGGTAAAACAGTGGGTAAGGCACGAGATTTTAAATTCTGGGGGACAAGTTCGATTCCAGCCGAGGCAGTTATTTTTTCTAATATACCAGCCTTGGATCGACCCAGGGATCGAGAGAAGCGTTGCCGGGTGGGAATATTTTTCTCACTTATGGGGAAATTTTGGCCTTAGCTGGGAAATGAGGAATTCAAAGAAGAATCGGGAATATTTAAAAATTAGTAATAAAATTTTATATGTTTCTTTAAATTTTTTCTTCGATTTACAGAAAGAAATAAGTAACATCTGAGCTTTGATTGGTAGGTATTGGTTTGATCATTCCAGGGCTCAGAGAACGTTAAACCGTTAACTAACCTTAAATTTTGTAGAGGCCTATTTTAACTGAATCAGGAAGGTCTCCCGACCAGTGTTGCCCGATATATTTTATTATATGCCATAAAATATTTTCCCCTGTTGAGTGGGGGTAAACTTCCCCACTTGGGACAAAATTTCCCCAGTTCTCCTTCACCTTTTCCCTCTGGAATTCCTCATTGTTATAATATTATAATTACTCATAAAGTTTGATTTGACAAATCTCTATACTTGAGTTTTGTTATTAAACACAAGATTACATTATATGACAGAGATTTAGAAATAATAAAGTTTAAAAAAAAAAATTATATTTTTACATAATATACGTTTAGTTCACGTGTGAATTTTTAATGAGCAATTTTAGGGGAAGAAGGGGAAGGATAACAGGGGAAATTTTTCATAAAGTGGGGAAACTTCCCCCAATCCACTGGGGAAAATATTTTAGGTCACCTGGCAACACTGGTCGGGAGAACTTCTTGAATTACAATCAGCGGCTATACAATTTTTACCCATAAACAGGAACAACCCTGGCTATTGACTGGGATCTCTGGCCTAATCTCACCTCCTTTCACAACTGTTGTCCAAGAAACAGTACATAATTATTAAGTACTGAACCAAGACACTCCATGGGTTGTCGTGGTACAGATATTAATTTTTTTTTGTACTAATCCTTCTCAATAATAAATTCTGTTGTTTTATTAATCATAATTTCAAACAATTTCAAATTCATTGGTATTTTATGAGCAAGAGTTATTGGCTGAAAAAATGTAATTCCTGAGCTGCACAATTCTCTTTATTTCAGAATTAAGAGAAGATGAAATAATCTAATAAGCAGGCGAGGGAAAAATTAACTTGAGTCCTTTCAAAATAATTTATCTATAAAGCTAAAATGGTTACAGATAGAATTTTGTAGGTTCATCAGCTCGTGAAATCGGGGATAATGAGGGGAGGTCCGTGGAGGATGGTTAAAGGGAAATTGAATAGAAATTATTAGCTTGTTAAGAATTTCCCTTTTCGAGGAGGCTATAATTGAGATATCAGTCGTCCAAAAAAAATTTATTAACGAGCTACGGTCCTTAATCTTATTTAAGGACTAAATATTTAGTTGGGCGATGCCTAAAAAGGTATCTCCTTGAAGTGCTTGTTCATGCTCAAATGATGAATGAGAATAGTTACCACTAATGAATTTAAATTTAATTACACATCAAAAAATAATTACACTATATCATTAATTTATTAAGTATCACTTGAAGTACGCATAACGGTATAGAGGGGTCAATAAAATTAGGATTGATGAATAAATTGCCACTTCTATTGCAATTATTTTATTTGAAAACTAGTTTCGAATGTTAAACATTCTTCATCAGTTCTAAGGAGAAGACCGTTTTGCCTCCTCAGTCTTGGTGATGAATGTCTAACCTTAGAAACTATTTTTCAAATAAAATTATTCCAATAGAAGTGGCCATTAATTTGTCAATACTAAATTTGTTCAGTTTTACTTCTAGATTTAATGTTACTGAACATTATCTAAAAACATTATACTGGGTTGTGAGACATGTCAGTAATATGAATATAAAATATTGATATGAAATGATAGTAAAGGTTTCAATTTAAATTAATGGAACATTTAGAAAAAAAAAATTACTAATCCAAATTAGCGCGTTTTCGTTTTCAAGATTTTAATTTCATAAAAAGTTATCTAAACAACGGAAATTGTTTTTTAAACGTTGAAGAAAGATCCAATGAATGGGGTGGGTGGGGTAGGACCTCTATATTTTGCTCCTGCAGCTTCTGTGCGGTAAATTCTACGGACGTAAATTGTCATCAGAATATTAAAAAAATTTTGAAGAATTTTTAATGAAAAGTCCGTAATTTTTTATAGTTATAGATGCCAGTAATTATTTGATCCATCTATGACATATTCCTATTTTTTTTACATATTTCTATAGCAGGAAAATGTTATATACCTCCTTCATATTCCTCATATATATTTTTCTAGTTGTTCTGAAATATTCCGATTTCGCTACATAACATTTCTGCATATAAAGTCTTTATCCAAAGAACTAGACTGTATTTTTTTAAAAAATGGGACAAAACACCTTCATTCACCAAACCCTTCAATTGAGACATAGTCTAAAGGAAACACTGTAATTTATTGTATGTCGAAGTTTTGTTTTATGTCGCAGGCCTTCTTCAAAGTTATAAAAGGGGATTTTTTTTTTAATATATAAGTCTTTTTTATAACTTCTTTTTGTCATAAGTCTTCACCAAAAATAAGTTCGTTCCATTTTTGTCTGTCCAACCAGTCTCCCTCACACATTTTCATATTCATTATTCCTTTCATGAGGCCCTCAACCTAGTTTCTTCTAGGGCGACCTTTCTTCCGTTTTCTTCCCGGGCTCCATTCAAAAATTCTTTTTGTCCATCGTTCCTCTCCCATCCTCATAATATGCCCAAACCGCTTTAGCATCTTAGTCTCAATAGTGTAGAGGATGTTAGCCATTTGTTCCACTTTCTGTATAATTTTAGTGTTTGGAACTTTCTGAAGCCGCAATAAATCCATTTCTAGGGCTAGTCTTTTGGCCTGGCTCTCCTTACTAGGCCAGGATTTGCCTGAATGAAGTTCTAAACTTTCTATAAACGATTTATATACATATGCACATATATATATGTGTGTGTATATATATATATATATATATATATATATATATATATATATATATATATATATATATATATATTTGTTTTTAAGGACACTGACATAGTACGGAATTTAAAATTCTAATTATTATTCTACCGTTGTGGATGCTTCTTCCAATGCCCTTCTTGTCCATCGTTCCAACATCACTCACCCAGCTCCCTAGATATTTAAATTGAGCCTCAGGTTAAAGGGATAATATTCCAGTGAAATAAAGTCTAAGAAAAAATTAGAAGCAATAGTGGAAAGGCATTGAAAAACATATTTTACCATCTAATTGATATATTTTGCAATGTTTTTTAAAACAACAAAAGTTTTTTGTATAGTCTTTAGACTATACTATTTTAATATTATATATTTTAATGGAGTTATTTTATTGCCCTGGAGAAGATCTATATAAATCCGAAACTTAGGCACACAATATATTTCAGAGTGTTCCTTTAATGGTTTCCGTACCATCATCTTGAAATAACTTACAAATCAGTAGGTATCACTGCGCTAGGATAAATCTTTTTTATATTTTGCCTATTTGCACTGTATGCCAAATTATGTTTTCAGTGAGTTGCAATTCTTGTATTCTGTTTTAAAGTGGCAATTTTTGTATTCTGTTTTAAAAAAAACAAAACAGTTTCTCTGAATAAATCAAATCTGTCTTTGTATACGACGAAAATAACAAGCAGCAAACTAAGAATTTGAAACTAGCCATAAACACTAGAATAAACTACACAACTTTTATTAAATAAATGCAACCCCCTAATAAACTCCTCTCTCTTTTATTTCCAATCGTTGTTTAGGAGTTGAGTAGAATATTTTTATTTTCTTAAACTTTTTTATTCATACTTTTTATTTTATAATAAAATATGTTTTTTTATAATTTACATAATTACTACTTAATGATTTGCCTAGTTGTAGTCTCTAAAAAATGATTCCACCCTGTAAAAATAAATGAAAGAAAATGTACTGAGTAAGGGGGGGGGGGTGTGATGTAGAGATTATCCATGAGGCCGTGAACTTATTAATTATTAGCCAATGGAGTGGTGCGCTGGGGTAGGAGGGGGGGGCTGAAGTGGTCGTAGTGGAGGAGCTCAGCTTATAGTGCCCAGCAACAGGTCTGCCGGGTCCGGATTTCCCACCTTCAGAATGGACGGTGTTAGGATTTTGTATAATTCAAGGGATCACAAACCCTTTCTTGTGTGCAGTCTTGGAAGTAATGGTCCGATCATTTTCTCGCTTGTAATATTTTAAGCAAAATGTATACGAGGGATTTCAATTGATACATCCGATCATCTGGTTCTATTCAAAATAAGAATATAATTTAAGAAATGGCTGCGAAACTTGTGTAAAATAATTTTATCATACTAAATGTATTGCTTTATTCCTCGAATTTTGTTTATTATTTATTTTATTACAATTTTAGGTGCCATGTACATCTCAGGTTAGAAGCACAGTGATTGAGTAACATTAAACAATATTAAAAATTATTATTTTTTTTTATTTTTTTTTTTTTGAGGAGAGTAAAGAGTTTGTTCCAGTTTTTGGATTTCAAAGCCTGGCGATATCCCTGAAGATGCATCGAATTCTTGGATGGTAAAAGTCGAGTGCAATTATCCATAAGATGCTCCATTGTCAGCAGGCAGTTGCTGCATTCTGGCGGAGGATTACTTTTTAGTGTTTGCCGGTGTTTCTAAATCCTAAAGCATGTTGCTGTTGTCTGTTCCCTGTGGTTTATTGGGAGAGTTGATAACGGAAGAGAGTTCTCATATATTTTTTGTATTTTATTTGTTTAAGGAACTTTTGCCCAGAAGTTGATTTTTTTCTAGGGAGGGAGGCACACCTGTCTTCTTTTGATATTCGTATCTAAAAGTAAATTAAAAACTAACTAGTAATGTTCCTGTTGGTCGCATTACAGGTCTGAACTTTTACCACCAATATTGGTATTGTCTCCATTACGGTCCGACTGTTTGCTGCCAGCGCACTGGAGTTGGAGTTTTGGGTAAGCTTGCCGGCTAGATTAATAGAATACCCTCGAAGAATTTTTTGGAAAAGGGAATTAATAAATTTAAGAGTAGAAATTCCAAGGTTAGATGGGTGGGAAACACCCGTATTTATGATGAACCCGAAAAATATGAAGCGATCTTTTGGATAGAGATGAGCTAAGTTTTTTCTTTTTATTTGATACCTAAGAGTATTACTTTAAACAAATAAAACGTCAAAGAAATAACTTTTATTCCCAAGAGATTAGCTGTCTGTTTGAAATTCATTAAGCAATAGTTTAAGATATATTCTTACCTATTTTTATAGTTTTCAAATTTGTTCGATATTTGACCAGAGTAAAAAAACAAAAACAAAAAAACTCGTGAAACTTTATTTCTAAGTAAAGCACTCAAACAAATTGGGTCTTCCGACAGTTCCAAATACTGGACTCTTTCAATGTTCTTTTAGCTATAGAATAAATACATCAAGATATCTGAGAAAAACAGATAAGTTTGTCTTTGAATTGGTGGCAACTTGGACCAGGTGTAAGGAAATAGGATTTGTTAGAGATCTCTTTGAACATTGAATCCGGGGAGTGAATTTGCTGATGAAGAAGTTAAACTAGAACGACCCAGATTACAACGATAGATAAAGTTCCCTAAAATGTGTAAAAGACAAAGTTTTAAAGGTTCATGAAGATAAATGGATGGTTCACCGAAATTGGGAAAGCTGAAAGATTAAAGTGTATATCAGACTGGGACCCAAGGGAAGGAGAAATTTCTCTGTAATTTAAATATGGCTTTACATTTTATCTTATGTGAGAACTTGACTTTAGAAAAAACGGTTTAAAGATCTTTTAAAAATTATAAAGAAATTAGATAAACATCCTAAATTGACGGAAAATTCACGGTTTAACGAATATAAAAGAGAACTCGTAATGGTGGAGTATCTTATCATTTTTGAGTAAAAAAAGGGACCTGTAAGAATCCAGACTGGGCGAATAGGGTTCCGTAATAAATGTTTTTTTCCGCACTTTGGCTTAAGCATAGATTCTTAAGTCTATTCTGCAAAAGTTCTAGTACATATGAACTTTAAACATTAATAAATAACATATGAAATATTCTTTGAATTTTTTTAATTGATTGAATTCTACATCAGACTGTAAGCTAATAATGTTGCATGTGATATAGCTTCTATAACTATCTTAAGATTATAGTGAAAAAAAAAATTAACAATTAGATTCAAAATGTTTCAAAAATGACTTTTCTTCAGGAAGAACATCTAAAATACTATACTATGTAACTATCTATATAAGTTTTAGATAGATTATATAATATAAACTTGCATAATATTACATTTAGTCACATAGTTAATAAAATGTTTTTTTATATCAAATAGAAACAAGTCAATAAGAAAAACATTACATTTTCTTAGGGATGCGTGGTAGTTTCTAAGGTAAGGCTGAAGGTAGGATATTTATATTTTGTTTTTTCCAGCCGTGGATCGAATATAAATATATTGTTGTGGGTGAGGGTCTGCAAAAGTGAAGTGCTGCTGCTGTTACGCTAGGTTCGGCAATATAAATGTTATACAGTTTGTGAAATTTTATTTTACGGGTGGGATCTTCTGTTACGAAAGACTATGAAGCGAATTCCTCCGATTTTGACCCGAGGCGGGATACCATTTTTGTTGGATTTTATTAATATGTTCTAACCTATCTTCATAATTGATGTATATATTATGCATTATAGATGATTGTTTTATAATTGAAGGTGATATTTCATTAATGAAAATCTAACAAAGTTAAAAACACTGAGAAATTTACATACAATGTAATTGTACAAAGGCAACATTTATTATTATTATTTTTTTTATTAAATTATTATATAGACTACTGAGTCATTCGATGCCCTTTAGTTTTGTTTGAACAGATGAGCTGGCTTTCCCTTCAGAGTTGCCGGCATAAATATTCTATCATTTCTGGGGCCGTGAATAATGTGTAAGCTCTTTAGTAACTGCCACAAATGGGTCTCCCCACGTCCTCCCTAATTTAGTCATTAAACTTGTCCTTGGTGCAATATTAAATTCTGAATCAGAATGTAAACCTGCGATCCATTACTTCTGTAATTGAGACGTCCAACGGAATGTATGAATGTTGAGAGATTCATAAATCTACAAATTAACCTATTTTTTCATTACATAGAAATTGAAAGGTTTAGTGGGTGAAAGGGTTGTCACATTTTCTAAAAATACAATCTAGTCTTTTGGATGAAGAATTTCTGTGTAGTTTTAGGCAGCAAAATCTAAATATTTCAAAATATCTAGAAAAATAGATATGAAGAAGATTAAGGCGCTATGCATTATTTTCCTGCTAGAGAAAATGTAAAAAAAAAAATTAAAAATAATTTTGTTTTGTTACATAACCCCTTCATTCACCGAACCCTTCAATTCTGAATAATATGGTATTAATTATCAAGTTCGATTTTATACTGAATAATTTTTCTTCAAATTTTCAACTGTTTACAATAAATATAAAATACAACAAGCAAATGTGATGGTAATTTTAAAAGCGACATGCTAATTGCTTGAAAGAACTACCCATTGGTAGCACTTATAAAATATTCTATATAATTAAGTATTATATTAGCAGGTCCCGAGGCCATCTTCTTTTCAGGCAGCTCGGAAGGTTATCTGGAATAGATTGGAAAGCGATACTAATTGTTTTGAAAGTTTGCTATGATAGGTAACTAACTGGTTTGGGCTAAGTCAGAGACATAATCGTAAGGAACATTAAGATCTTTGAGGATAAGTTCGTTTGTGACAAAATAGGTTAGGAGCATTGAGGATTTTTCAAAAGGATTTTGGATTGTAAGGATTGGATACGAGATGAATTGGATGGTTTAGTGGATACAATGTTTTTAAAAATAGAAATGTTTTATGATAAAGTTTTTTGTTTTTGTTTTCACTTTTATTGAATTGTTTAAATCCGTACCTGTCTAAAACATAATTGACAATCAAGGTATGTGCTGAAATCATAATATAAAATAAAAATTGACATGTTAGTCACGAGGACAGTGCCCAGTGGCACCCCTACCTTGTCTTTGGTTTACTTTTATGTATGCCTCTCATCCAGTTTCTTTTCAGGCTCCTCCTGGTATTCTCCGGCATTTGAGATGTGGCCATACTATTTATGAGTTTGTTAGGATTTCCTTTTAATTTATCATGAAAGAGTCTGTAGTGTGTCCGTATGTGTTCAATGACTGTTGGTATTTGTATGTCAGTGTGTATAGAGTTATTGTTAACGTACCAAGGTGCTGGTGTTATTAGTTTTAATGTATTGGATTGATTAGTTTGTAATCTTTTTGTGTGTCTGTTTAGCAGTTCCATAAATTTTTGATGAGGTCTATACCGGTTTTAGTAAAATGACCTAGTGTGTAGGTCATTAATTGTTGTCTTATTATAAATACGTTAAATATAATAATTAACTTATTGATTTCTCCACTAAATAGGTGTAAAAATTAGGAAACAATTTAGAAGACATTGCCAGCAAATTCTAATCTTTCTTTTTATTTCGTCTGTAATAGATACTAATCACATCTTAATGTAATACCAAATACATTATTTGATTCATTTGTCATTATAACAGATTGCTTAAGAAGTTCTTAAAAAATCATTTTATAAATTTATTTTACAATGATATCTATAAAATAATGGTAAACAGTTAATATTTGTTAATGAAAATTGCCGGTGCGAATAACTCGCCTCGGCGCAGTAAAAATGGACTGTATAGTATTTAATCAAAACGAGGTTCTGCAACTTTGGGGAGATGTTAGCGGGAAAATAATTCAACCAAAAAATACAGACAAGCGCACTCACCTGGTGAGATCGCCTTCTAGCTCTCGCGGGGCCCCTGAAGTCCTCACAGACAGGCGAACGCTCCCTGTGGCCTGTAAAACTTGATCGAACTCTCCTCCTCTGCTATCACACTCATTAAAGTCAAAAGGAAAATTTTGCTGGTTATAGCACGAAAGGAAAACACTTTTAACATAGGAAAGACTCTCGGAAGGCTATGTGAGCCTTGAGCATGTAAACTAGGAAGACTTTGAAGTCTTGGACAAAAGTAGGTGCATCCAGGGCAGAGTGCAGGAAATACCAAATACATTCATTTGATTCACATAATACCAAATACATGCATCATTTGTCATCATAACAGAATGCTTAAGAAGTTCTTAAAAAATCATTTTATAAATTTATTTTACAATGATATCTATAAAATAATGGTAAACAGTTAATATTCAAGCCTGAAAAGTGAACAAAATAAATTTCACTGAGGAAATTAACAACCAGGAACGTGTCTGCTTCTAAATAGTAGAAATTAGTTTTTTGTTTTCTAGTCAACGTAATCTATGATCTAGCTCCTTTTATATATTTCTACGAATAACATAAAAATATAAGAGCGATAAAATAAAATACATGAAAAAATGGTTCGCGGACATTTAATAAATACAAGAGGGACTCGAGTGATCTCTTTAGTAGAAATGTTCAAAATATTTTTATTAAACATTTTTATTTAGTATTTAAAAACATTCTTTTAAGACTAAAGCACATTTATTCTACAAAATCGACATTGGCAAAGATATATTCTACCACAGATACAATTTAAAATATTATAAATATATTTATGAGATAAAAGATAAAAAGAATACAAATTAAAACAAAATAGATAAATAAGAAATCAATAGGTACATACATCGAAACCATCAAGAAAAAAAATAAATGAAATATATTAATAATGCAATCTAGCTGTGAAAAAATTAGTATGATGAAGTATACAGGGTGAGTATCTCTTAAATGGGTGAAACTAGATCAAAAATGTAGCTAAATGCCGCAGACCTCACATTTCTATTCCAATCCGTGGCAGATATACGATAAACCAAAGACTTTTTAAGGAAACTACGTTTTTTTCCATAAATGCTGTATTATCTCCATTCTGTTTAAATATTTTTCAAATTTTGACTACATTCTCGGATTTAGCAATAAATTTTCTATAATATCTCAGTATTTGTAACCTTGAATTTTACAAACTTGATATCTAAACAACAGCTTGATCTTCACCTTATTTGGGGAAGTCACAATGTCTTATATTACTTCAACGCTCACCGTTTTTCGAAAAAACTATCCACAAAATGTTAAAGCTCATAAAAACTTGCAAATTTAATAAGCTTCCAAATGATAAGTTAAAAGTAATGATTTTGTTTCGATTTCATGGAGAAATTTACTTTTGAAACCGAAAAAACATGGTGTTCTCATTTTGCTACATTTTTGACCTAGTTTCACCCAATTGTTGTTTTTTTTTACACTAAGAGATACTCAACCTGTATAAAATAAATTCTTCAGTGATATAAAAAATCAGTACTGAGCAATATGTATGACAGTCTCAATCTGCCTCTGTTGGTTCAGGAACCACTGATATCAAGAGAGAAACTAGAATCTCCTAGAGTCTTGTTCAACCCCACACTTGCCTTAAAAAATATGTCTTGTTATTAAAAAAAAAAAATGTTTTTTAAGGGTCGAGCTTCTTGTAGATGGCAAGTCTAATGAGGTTGGAATACAAATTTTCGATAGATTGTTTCATATTTTATCAATGAAATAGTTTGAACAACTGAAACAGTTATTTCAACAACGCCTGTTAATAAGGCGTATAGAACTGATATAATTTTTGTCTTATTCTACTTCATGTCGTTCCATAACAACAAATTTTAATATTTCTACTCAGACTAGGATAGGTTTGTAATCAGTTGGATAGTTCGTCTTTCCTGCTCTAGTCTGAGTACAAAATGATGTTAAACAACATTTAACAACAAAAAATAATTACTCTTTATGAACTCACGCTATGGAATAGTATCACGCTAATAGTAATGAATATCACTCTTTGTCACTTAGTTGACATTAATGTATGATTCAGAGCTCCATCTTTTTGAAGTGTATATGTCTTTTGGCTACTTTAGACCAAAAAAGTGCTGGCCTCCATACTTTTTTATGGATATGTTAATCAGATCGAATTTTTGAGAGCAGTTATCTAGTTATCTAGTAAAAATTTAATGGAAAATATTTTTTGTTATATAACAATTTGTCGCTAGGACCTACCATTTAAGAGTTATATTGGTTTAAATGAAAAAAGTCTCATTTGAAGCTCCTACTTTCTCTCAGTGTTTATTTCGAATAATGATTAATTGCCAATTTAATTGAATTAATCTGATCCTTTTAATTCTAAAATGTTAATCGGGAAAAGCAGTAGATTATTTATACATCCTATAGAGAGAAAGAAAATTTTTCACAGTTGGGCATAACTTTTTTTTCACTAGCTCTTCTCCTGGTTTCCTCCACACATAGCAACGTCCATCGGACTCAGAAATAACTTTCATCAGTAAACATTACAGTTGTCCAAAACTCGCGGTTCTTAAATATTCATTAGCGAATTGCATCCTTTTGATTTTGTATGCTGAAGAAAGGTTTCTTTCGAGCTACTCATCTATGAAATTTATTTTTTCTTAGAGCATGCCACGGTGTTCCTGCACTTACTGTCTTACTTAAGCAGTCGGATCGTTCTGTGGTTATTTTGCGTGCATTCAAACGTAGATTTTTTTAAAATTTCCTTGACAATCCAAGCCTCATCCCTATCACAAAATTTTTCTAGTGCTGTTTTTTTGCACTTTTTTTTGTCAATGCAATTTTCTTTATTGGATCTTTCCACTATATTCTGGACAGTTAAACAAATTTTTTAAAATAATTTCGGCTATTCAATTTAAACATTTCCCCGTCATTGAAATGTTGACTGACCAACTCACGTTCTTTTCACGTTGTGTGTGCCCTCAATGTTGAAAAAAAGTTCTAAAACACGGCAAATTTTGTTCAACTTGCTTTAAAAAGAGCGTTAAGTTAAATAGTTTAAGGTAAGCAAATATTGAGGAAAACAAAGCTGTATCATTTTCACTGTGAATAAGTAATCTTAAACAAATGTGTATTATTTTTATTATTAAATCCACGTTTATTCTTATACTTTTATATACAAAGTACATACTACATACGATGTTTTGTGATTACAATAAATTATTGTTTTTAGTAACATAATTTGAACTATTTATTTATTCAAAGACATCTATAAATATTCTGGTGTATCATTTTGACTTGGAGCCATTGTAGACATAGAGCCATGCTCTATTGTTTTTCCAATTTTGGGATAAATAGAGTTGTTGTTTTTTGTTTTGTTTTTTGTAGAGTTTATTCCATTTTTCTGAAGGTACCTACTATAATTGTTGTAAGAACGCTATAACTATCAAATCTATTCTGATTGCTGATTGAATGATAGATTGAAGTTCCTCTGTATTAAGGAACCGTTGAGTTAAATGTTTAGCGATCCTGAAGAAAAAAGTTAAGTAATTAAGGAATCCATCGCCAACTGAAGAAACGATCAAATTGAGTCTATTTATTACTTGTTTTATGTCAATCCCCTCCAATAAAGTAGCTAAGGTAATCTCGTGATGGCCCACTCTAGCAAATAGCTTCCTTTAATGTCCTTATCTTTTTTCTACTAAAATAATTATTTTGTTAACTTTCACTGTTAGAGCAAATGTTATACTTTTTGAGGCTATATAAAATTATTTCTTAAGAGAACCAGTGCTTTTATAATTATTTTTCAGTTTTAAAATACTATAATAATTTTATGATGTTTGTTATTAGTGGAATAATTGTATTTGGAAAGCATTGGATAAATAGGTATTCTGTATGTAACATTTTAGACTTCTCTCGCTCTGATAAGTAAAGGACTTATATTATTTTTTCAAATACTATAAACTTATATACAACTGGAATATTATATATATATATATATATATATATATATATATATATATATATATATATATATATATATATATATATATATATATATTAGCCTCAATAATAAAGGTTTTACTTGCTGTATACCTCGTACTGCATTGATACCAACAGATCCACTAGCGGACATTGTCGCGTTTCCGAAGAACGGACGGACAGCGCTCTTCCTGGATCCTACTTTAAGATATGAAAATAATAACCTCGATCAATCAAGTGAGGTTGAACGGAAAAAAAATGGAAATATATGAAAAGTGTATCCCTTTCCTTATAAAGAAATTCCGCGAGACATTTGGAAATAGGAATTTCTCTGTGAAAGGATTATGGTTTGGGTCTCGCGTAGTCATCCCGGAAAATACCAAGGAGCTTCTTGGAGGACCTTGGTGTGGAGGCGAGGGATATAGCGATAATGGCCAAAAATATAATCTTGGACGCCCTGGGCATTATCCATCACTACATACATGGTACATAGTACGGAATAATGCAATACAGGTTATTGCATATATATGTGTATAAATTTATTTTCTGTGTGTCTGTTAAGTAGTTGTAATATTAATTGTTGGAAGGGGAAAAGAGAAGGAGAAAAAAAACATACGAGACATTTAAATATTATGAGGGAAATAAAATAAAAAAAGGAAACAATAAATTAATTAATTCATTTAAAAATCTGTCTGGTATTTGTTTTTTTTTCTCTTCCCTCTTGTTTCTTGTTCTTCTATGGGTGGAATATCTTCAAGAGCTGTTCCAGGGCGTATTTCTTCTTCTTTCCCTTCTTAATGTGTTGTGTTTGTCTGTCCGGTTCTCCTGGAACTAAAGTTATGTTTAAATTTGAAGATTCTACCACTGAGATAGGAGCGGACGACAAAGAAGTAAGAAGAAATAAAAAAATTAAACGAGGAAAAGGAGAAGAGAGTGTGAAGTTTATGAGGGTGTGAGCGTGCTTTTGAAGGTAGGAAGGCATGTGAGGAGATCCAGGAGGCAGAGAAGTACCAAGGCCCTGAGGAAAGGACTTCCTTACAGATGAGTACGCTCTATGTAAACAGCAGTTAGGGTTTTGTAATTAAAATTATAAATGTAAATTGTCTGCTGACATCTAGGTAGAATAATACCCTTAACTTTGATATCAATCAATCAAAACGGCGCTACAACTCATAGTGACCCAAGGCCTCCTGTAGCATGGACCGCCTGTCATCTCGGTGTGTTGCTCCTGCTCTCCAGTTCCTCATTCCCAAGATGGACTCTGCCACTCCTTCGACCCATCCAAGTCTTGATCTGCCGACTATCCTCTTGGTATGTATCTTTTCCTCCAGGAGCTTTTTTGGACCTCATCTGGATTCATCCTTGCTACATGCCCCGCCCATCGGAGACTTCTAATTTTAATATATCTTACAATATTTGTATATTGATATAACTGTGCGAGCTCTGAATTGGTTCTCAGCTTCCAAGTGCTGTCTCTGAAAACTGGTCCAAAAATTCTTCTTAGAATCCGTCTCTCGAACCTCTGGTGTAAGGTTTTCTGCATTTTAGAAATCCTCCAGCATTCAGAGACATAGGACTGAATAGGTCTTATTAAGGTTTTATACAGCTGGACTTTGTATTGCGTGAGTGCTTCAGGAGTCCAAAACAACACTTGTTTGCTGCAATTAATCTTCTATTTATTTCCTGCTGCATGTTGCTGTCGGAGTTCTATATCTATATATAGATTATATGTAGATCTATATCTACAAAACTATATGATATCATGCTAAAATAAATTTGTCATTCGATATTTTCGAAAATAAATGTTGAATACTGGATCCGATTCAGTTTGTCGAGTGTGTGCTGTGTATTACCCTATTCTCTTTATCCCCTCTTAATATAAACTGGAAAAATCATCTGATGTATTGCAAGATAAATTTGATCATACACCTCGTCATTTTTTCTTCATTTTTTTTTTTTTTTTTTTGGATAGCACCAGAGGGGTTTCCGCTCTTAATCAAAATAAAAAAAAAAAGCAAGGCCTATGGGGGATTCGTGGACGGGGCTGTTGGGGTGGATTAGAGGCGATCCCCGGGGGAGGGGGGAGGGGGGCGAGGTGGGGAACTCGTTAAGTTCAAACCCTCTTTATCATCGTTTAGCCTACGCTGCAGCCCGTTCCGATTCGGAGCAATAACGGCTCTAGTAACGGTAACACCCTCTGGGAATTGTTATCGAACTTCGTTACTTCAGCTTTAGGCAGTTATGCCAGTGAACATGGTAACTTGTCACGGTTAGGGCATATTTAACTGTTCTTTGTCTGTAGATATGGGAACTAAGCATTAATTATTTCCGGAGCGGATAGTAAATATCAGAGATTGGCTCATCATAGGAAGTTACATGTGTTTGTAGATCGTTAATTTTTAAGGTGTTTTGCTAATTCAAATCAATATTATTTAATTTTTTTTATCATACAAAGTAAATTTTTAAAACATTTTTAGAGTTTTAAAAAAACATTCATTTGCAACCAAAGTATAACGAGAACATAAAAATCATTTTTGACTCTGAGTATTATAAATGAAATATATAAAAAATAATATTTGTATTGTGCTAGGGTAGAAGGAATGTCCTGTAATAGTTCTGACAAAATAGAAGATGAAAATCACAAAGTCTGTATTTTTATCATTGGGAACAGATTATTAAACTCCAAAACATGTGACAATCCTCTTTCTAGCCTCCATCAGACCACCTTAAGTAATAGGATATCGGACAAGCTAACAGGTGTCGAGGAAATCTTAGTTTCGATTTTCCTGAATATTCTAGCCTATCGCCCTTCATTTATCGTTTAAATTTATGAGATTGAAAGTCGTTAAAATTGACAATTAAACAAAACAATAAAATAGCAATATCTGTATCCTAATCATCAAGAAAAACATTTTTTTTAAAATAATACTGTTGAAATCCAGCTAAGAAATGAATAAAATAGAATAAAATACAAGTAAATGCTCCAGTTATGGAAAATATCATTACTGAACAATAACTTGCCTCCACTGGCTTATATCCCTTTTCCCCAATTTACTTAAACGTGTTCCAAAATAGTCTAATCATTTTCACGATATGTTTAATCCATTTCCAAAATTCATTTTAAAGAATATGAAAAGAATAATTTCCAGTTATATTTAACCTGTAAGCTCTTTTCCTCTATGTAATTAATACCAGTACACAGTTTTAATTTCTGTACAATTCAATTTTTTATATAAATTCAATTTTTTTTATAAATTTTTAAATAATCAAACCGTTTATACTATATGGAATGGAAACATCTTCCCTCCCCAGCCTAAGGAAAATGTTAGCCATAGAAAGAAGGATACTTAGAAGAATTCACGGACCAAAGAAGACAGAAGAAGGCTTTAGGTTGAGACCTAATAAAGAAATTTACAAGGATATAAATGATCTGGAAACAGACATAAGAATAAGAAGATTAAAGTTCTATGGGCATATGGTGAGGATGGGCCCAGAAAGATTAAATAGAGAAATCTTCTATAAAATCAGAGGATGCAAGAGTTCTGGGGGATATATCAAACAGATGAAAGAGGAAACTGAGAAACTGGGAATAACAGACCAGGACTGTTTTGATAGGGATGAATACAGGAAAAAATTAAATGTAATCAAGGTTCTTGTGAGAAGGAAAGATGCGAGAAAAGGAATAGCGTGGACCGAAGAAAGAAGGAAGGAGCAATCGGAAAGAATGAAGAAAAGGTGGGAAGAGAGAAGTAGTAAGAAGTGAATGATATTCGCGTGGTCTCTAAGGCCGTTACGTGGAAAAAAAAAAATTATATTACAAATCTTTCCATTTTTATTTAAATATTTCATATTTCATATTTAAACATTTTCAAATAATGTTTAAATCATTTTCCATTTCATTTTAAATTATTCCATTTATATTTCACCTTTTCCCATATATTTTCACTTTTATTTGATTATAAGTTGAACCATTTTCCAATTTTATTTAAACTTTTTCTAAATTGAATTGGACCTCTAAATTTTTATTGGAAATTGCAGAAAAAGTATTCTGACAATCCAGCATTTATTATCAGATATCAAACAGTATAATAATATAGTAAATGTTTCAACATTACGTAAAAGCGTTATTAGTCATCCGAGTCTTAATTTTCATGTGTGAGTTGATAATGCAGATGGACGGAGACTACGGACGGATTATGGACTGCATTATCAGTACTTGCAACTGAAGGCCCATGAATTATATTTTTACACGCATATACCAAAAAGCATAGGATTTGATTCGAAAATAATTTTTATTAGGCAGAAATAATTACATTTAAATTGGTATTATCGATAAGCCTTCCCAGAACAATGAAAATTATATAATCGTATTTAAAATTTAATACAGATGGATTCTTAATTCCGTTAAGAAAAAGTTTAAATAATTGGAAAACGGTTCAATCTAAATTGAAAAAAAAAAAAACTAAAACTATATGGAAAAAGGTGAAATATAAATGGAGCGGTTTAAAATAAAAGCTGGGTTTGAGTATTTGTAAAAATATCTTCTTCACCGATCAATATCTTATGATACGAAGTTAGAAGATTAAACATAATTGGAAAATATTTAAATATAAATGGGAAAGTTGAAGTTTAAATAGAAAAGTCTAAATAAAACTGGAAAAAGATTAACTATATCTGGAAAAGATTAAGTAAATGTGAAATTGGATTAAACACTACTGAAAAATGAAATAAATATCCTGGAAAAAAGCTTAAGTAAAGTTGGAAAAGGGATAGATACCAGTGACATGGAAAGAGAGAACGTATACTCTCCCTCTTAACCCCTCAGATGGTAAGGGAAAAAGAGGTTTGTCATTCCTTATATTTATATATTTATATATTTATGCAAATGAAAATAAGTATGATGTATTTTATTTTATTTTTTTATCTACTGTACCACTCATTCATTTATTTCGTTTTTTAATTAATACTAGCATATTTTTCTTTTACTTTATCTATGTTTTTTTATTTTTACACCAATCGGCCAGCAAGGACCACGCGAATATCACTTATTCTTCTTCACACTTTCCTTCTTCCTTCCAATACTCTTTCATCCTCTTGGACAGTTCTTCTCGCTCTGCCTTAGTCCATTTTCGGCCTCTTCCACAAAAAAACCTTAATTTCATTTAGTGTTTTCCAAATGATCTCTATCCAAGCAGTCTTTATCCGTGATTTTTAGTCTGTTCAGTTCCTGTTTTATTTGTTTTACATATCCACATATTTTTATATTTGTCTTTATTTTATTATTTATTTAAAAATAAGGAACGAATCTGCACTTTATAGTATCATTATTTATTTTCCTTGATTGTAGCAGTTAGGTAACTAATTATGCTTTAAATTACTAAAGACTTTTCGATTGCCTAAACCTTCCGATGAATTACAAAAAACTCTTTTAAATGACAGTAATCCGACCTATTTGGACAAGGAGCTTTGGGGCTCCATTAAACCATCCAATCCTTCTCATATTCAATATTTTTAGTGCAAAATCCTGAATACTCATACTATATCTCAAATATACTTTATCCACAATGATCTTCCCAAAATGGACGTACAACTAAAACTAAAGGTTACATATGAATCTAGCAAGAAAAATATGTGTTGATATTTTCTGTTATACCGCTAAAACGATTAATTGAATGGAGCAAAATCCAAATTTGCTCAAGATCTTTGACTACATTTCCTTCCAATTATGACAGCATTTTCCAATTAGGAAATCCAAACATATGTTATTCTCTATTTTTTTAAATTATAATTTATTATTTTTTTTTTTAGCAACTTTTTTAAGACAATATTCACAGGTTGAAATGAGTTCTCAAATCTTAAATTTCCCACTTATCTAGGTTTCTCCTATCAGCCCTATGGCGGCGCGTCGCGATGTCCCTTGATATTTCAACATAGTTTTCCACAAAAATAATATCGTTTTATATTTTTTCTGTTACCGCTACTTTTATATTCACTCTAAAATAAATTTTCTCCTTCAAATATTTTACAATTAAAAACGTTGGTAATATTTCCTTCCGGCGTAATATTTTTAATTCACGCTAAATAATGTTTACAATCGCTTCCATCTCCGCAACATTTTCTAGGTTAATTTAGTCCTTTTGAAATTATGTTGTCAGAAATTTAAATTAGAACGCGGAATGGATGAAGTAATGAAAAGTAAACATTAATATAGAGCATAAATACTTTGTAAGGCGGAGGAAGTCTCCACAGAGAAGGAAGACAAATTCTCAGAGCCCACATTTATCTTGGTAATGGCGCGGGCTGGCTCTTAATATTTCAACAGGTTTGCCGGTTTAATTAACACTCTTCCATTTCGTGATGTCTGCTTTGTCTCAAAATTTGATATAAACTTGGTGTTAAGCATCCTAGAGGTTATTCTATCTAAAATCTAGTTAATAGTGATGCCGTCTGATCTGGTTATGGTTCGCGCATTCATCAAAATTTCAATTAACATAGATAATACTAATAGTTACTAGGTTGTTACGTGTGGTAAGATCTTTCCTAAAATAAGTAATAAAATTAAATGATAAAAATTATTTAATTACATTTTATGCTGAAGGAGATTTAATTAATTATTCAAGTCTTTTTTGGCATAACTACTATTATATTTTAATTTACGTTGCAACATGTTTCGGAACATTGTCCCATCTTCATTAATTCATAAATTCAGCTAAAATGAGCATTGAGAAATTTGAGTGGCATTCTGTTAATTTTAGACAGAAGCCTGAAGATGGGGCAATGTTCCGAAACATGTTGCAACATAAATTAAAATGTAGAAGAAGAAGAAAATGAACTTTATTCTGAGACTACTTGTCCCCTAAGAATAACATATGATTACAGTACATAGGACAATCATCTGGCTTTGATAATTAATTATAATAAATAATAATAATAATAGATAATAATAAAAATTGATTAATAATTAAATAGGATATAATAGGATTTATGCCAAGAGATACTAGGATAAAAATTATTCAAAAAAATTGAACAATATCAGGATTTTGTGTTGTCATTACAAACGCGTGTAGTGACCATACATCCAATTTAAGTACGAAACCAAACATAACAAGAACCACTGACTTAGATCATGGATAAGTCTATCTGTAATCTACTGCTCCCAAATTACATTTTAGAATGAACAGGATCAAATAGCTTAAATTAATAATTAAATTAAATTAACAATCAATGATTATTGGAATAAACAAAGATGAAAGAAAATAGTGTTTTCAAACGTGATTTTTTTCAGTCAAACCAATAAAGCTCCTAAACGGTAGGTCCTGGCGACAAATATTAAATAACAAAAAATATTCTACATTAAATTTCTGATAAGGAAACTGTCGACAAATTTTCGACCCGAGCAATACCAACAGAGCTAGAGCATGTCAAAACGAATGTGAAAAAAACGATACACCAAAAAATATAGACCCCCCCCCCCTGTCAAAATACATATCCATGTTAATGAAAGCTTTAGTGAAACATTTTAGCAATGAAAAATAAAATTAATAGTCTTGCCCTCGAATGAAAGTAGAGATTAAAATATTAGTGAATCAAATTGCACTAATTAGGTATTCAAATAAATCTAAATAAGTCAAAAATAGAAACTATTAAAAAGCTATATATCATGAATTCGATCTATAGAAAACAAATAGCATGAGCACATTTTAAACAGAAGAATACAATTCCTGATTTGGTCCACAACACACCCTGTAACGCCACGGTAACGTTAAAAAGTATTTCTCCCTGACTGAGGAAAGCTGTAAATCCACGTCTTTCTATAATCTACTGCTTTTCCCGGTCAGGGAGAAATTGAGTTTGCGGACGGACTGATTGATGAAGTATGGAAGTTAAAGAAAGAAAGAAATAATAAAAAAAAATACAAAACGTGACCTTTTTCATTCAAACCAATATAGCTCCGAAAAAAAAGATTCTAGTGATAAATGTTATATAACAAACCATTTTTAAAATTAAATTTCTAAAAAGGAACTTATGTCCAATTTTCAATAAGAGCAACACCAAAAAAACCTAGAGCGTGTCAAAATCTTACATTTTTGAGATTGAATAAAACGTTATAAAATAGGCAAAACGTGACTTTTTTCATTCAAACTAACATAGCTCCTAAACGGCAGGTTCTATCGACAAATGCTATATAACAAAACATATTGTCCATTAAATTTCTGACCAGGAAACTGTCGCCAAATTTTCAATTCGAGCAATACTAACAGAGCAAGAGTTGTTAAAAAATTTACATTTTTGAGGTATAAAAAAAAAGGTATAAAATTGAGAGTAAAAAAAAAGTTAAACAAGAAAACAAAAAAAGCCAAAAAAACATAGCCTTATCAAAATTAAAGTATTAATTAACATCTCTTAAATATGAATAAAACTATTATTTGTCCCATTTTCAGAATGTTTCTTACATTGAAACAAGAGAAATTGAGAATAAAGATGGAATCATTTAGAAAAATCGACAACCGACGAGCGGAAAAGCAGAAAATCACCGACTGATCATAAGAATTTATTATAAACATTTATTTTTAATATTAGATTCATTTTTTTTTTTCATCTCGTATCCAATCCTTGCAATCCTAAATCCTTCGAACAATCCTTAATGCTCCTTACTTTGTCACAAACTTATCCCTAAAGACCTCAATGTTCCATATGTTGCTGATTTAGCCCAAAACTCTATACTTTCATAGTAAACTCCATAAACATTCAAGTAACTAGTCTCCCAGCTTGATTCCTAACAACCCTCCGAGGCGTATGAAAAGAAGATGGCCTCGGGACCTACTCAAATAGAACTTTTATTGAAGTGCTACCAATGGGTAGTTGCTTCACAAGCAATGGTCATGTTATTATTTTATGTTATTATCACATTTACTGGATGTATGTTTTTTTTTTTTGTTTTTTATGCACAGTTGTAAATTTCAATAAATATTTATTTTTTAAATTAAAAAAAGAATTATTTTATGAAATTCATAATTTCTGAAAAAATATTTTTATAGAAAGCAAATTAAATTTATATTTGATTTAATTTACCAACTTCTCTTTTTAATTTATCTCAGCAAATTTGATTAAAAGTTAAACAGTCAATAACTAGCGGGAGGCTGAAACTGGTTTGTTAAAAACTTGGAAAAGTTTGAATTGAAACTACGCTAAAAAATATTAAACAGGAATTTGTGTTGAGGGTGTGAATTGTTCCCTGAGGCCCAGGATAAAGTTATAAAGTTGTTTTCTAAACAAAAATAATAATACTATTTTTTTTTTTTTATTCTACAAACATACTTGGTTGATGGCTTCAAATTCTGTGCTATGCTAGACAATTATTGTGTATAAGTAAAATATGTAGATTAGACAAATTCGTAGCGGATAGACCAATTTACGAACATATATTATGCTCAATAATATTTCGAGGTGAAAATGTCATCTTTATGAATCCATTAGCACAATATACAAAGTAATAATATGAAAAAAATTTAAAGAATAAATAAATAAAATAAATAAATAAAAACTAAATTTTATTTTCTTTTTTCTAACGAAAATTCTCGAATAATATTTCATAAAATTTACATCATATTTGTTCTAATTAGTAGTGTCGGATCAATATTAATCCTAAAACTTATTTAGATTCCACAAATTGAAAATAATATTCAAGATAAGTAGCCTTCCGTTGTTGAAAGGAAAATAAGTTTATGTTAAAGGCCAATTTCCCCGTCGGGAATAACAAAGAATTGTGGAAATATCTTAAGTTTAGATGGATACGAAGCATACTTAATAAACACGCTACATAAAATATGTACTGCCCCGTTGGCAAGTTCAGCTCTCTTCGAAATTGGTTCGGAGAAAATTAGTTCTGAAAAAGTAATAAGATGACGCTAAAGGGTCGTTTGCAACTCTTCCAATCGAACTAACGTACGACAAACGAGTCACATCTTTATATAGTTTATAGTTACCATAGCATTGTCTAGTATTCTTCTATTAAGGAAATAAATACTTTTCAGTGATAAGTACAGGTAATAATAATTACCTGAGTTAATTTCTTTGAAACAACAAGTTACTGTTTTGTAAACTATGGGTATCTCCAATGTGAAAAGTAATTTTAATTTTTAAATTCTTAATTTTCTTGTCTATCCAGTTTAAATTTTTTTTAAAAATACTTAACACTCCTTCCTATGACAAAAATGAACTAAGCAGAAATGAACGTAATGCCCCACATGTTGATTTAACTCAAACCAGATCCCTTTCCTTTCATATTAAACTTCATAACCATTCAAATCCTCTAGTATCTCAACATGCTTCCCAATCTATTCCAGATAGATAACCTTCCGAGGTATCTGAAAAGAAGATAGCCTCGGGACCTTCTAATATAGAACTTTTACTGAAGTGCTACCGATGGTTAGTTGCTTTGCAAGCAATTCACATGTTGCTATGAACATTATCATATAATTAGGATTGATGAATTAATTGCCACTTCTATTGAGATTATTTTATTAGAAAACTAGTTTCGAATGCCAAACATTCATCTGGACGATCGGTAAATCAAAGAGTAAAAGAACATATAAGAGCATACACTAATAAGACCCAAAATTCCAATTTCGCTGTCCATCTAAATGAAAATAACCACAAATTTAATAAAGACTCGGGAGTAAAAATATTACATCAAGTAGAAAATAGCCTAAAATTAAATACTTTTCAATCACTAGAAATAATAAAATCGTTTAAAATCGATCCAGATTTTTGTTTAAATGATCAGATTAACATATCCAATAGCCCCATTTTGAATTTGTTTCCCATAGGAACGGAAAAATCCAATGAGTCATAAGGGACACCCTATTGTAAATCAGAAATTTAACCTACCTGCTCCTTTTTACTTCTCACGAATTCAGTGAGAAGTCCATTTCTGTTTTAGTTACCTCGAAGGTGAGTACCCATGTTTGATTTCTTGTCTTACCTTTTTTAAAAACTTTAGTATACATAATATATGTAACATAGTGCTGATGTGTTGAAAAAATTTTGTATGTTTTAGAACTGAAGATGAATGTTTAGCATTCGAAACTAGTTTTCTAATAAAATTATCTCAATAGAAGTGGCAATTAATTCATTAATCCTAATTGTATTAATCCTTCTATACCATCATGCGTACCTAAAGTGATTATCATATAATTTACTGTTCGCCTACAGTACCACTTACTGTACAGAGTTTTCTCTGAGCTTGACGGGCAATTTTCCTTTATGAAAGAAAATAAACAGCATCAAAGAAAAATACACTTTACTTTGTTCCATATTGTGAAGGAATATAGTAATATTCATAATTAATGAATGGATTGAACAAGGAGTGAAGAATATTCCTGCAATTGAAGATGGAAGAGAGGTGGAAAGGGAGTGGGACTGCCTGAAGCAGATCATAGCAGATTCAGCGGACCAGTATTTTCAGAAGGATAGGAGAACCGATAACACCTGGTTTGATAAGGAATGTGAAGAAGTAGTGGCGGAACGGAATGCAAAGAGAGCAGTTTTCTTGAGCCGAGATACTAGACGTAGTAGGAATGAGTACAAAGAAGCAAGAACTAAGGCAAAAACGGTACTTAAGAAAAAGAAGAAGCAAGCGCTACTTGAGAAGGTGAAGTCAATTAAGGACTCTAGAAGGAGTAGTGACACAAGGAAGTTTTTTGAAGAAGTCAAAACCATAACTACAGGCTTCAGCAACAATTCAGCAATTAGGAATGCCGAGGGAAAGCTACTAGTTGTGGACCAAGACATACAAGAAAGATGGAGAGACCACTTCAAGAAACTCCTTAATCCCATAACTGTGGATCAGACGATTGGTAACCCGCCAGAAGAGGAAAATGAGAGGGAGTCGTTGCCACCTAATAGCATTGATATTCATTTAATTTTGGATAAATTAAAAAACAACAAAGCACCTGGTTCAGATAGCATCCCAGCAGAATTTCTAAAGGCAGGAGGTCCGCAACTAATAGAAGAAATTATAAAGATAATAGAACAAGTGTGGATCTCGGAGACGATGCCACAAGAATGGAGTGTCTATCATTGTACCAATTTTTAAAAAGAAAGGCGATTCGACTCAATGCAAGAACTATAGGGGAATCAGTTTACTAAATACAGGATATAAAGTGTTCTCAATTGCCCTGTATAACCGTCTAATCCCATAAGTGGAATCGCAGCTTGGAGAGTACCAGAGTGGATTTAGGGCTAATCTTTCAACCATTGACCAAATATTCTCGCTTAGGCAGATGACGGAAAAAATGAATGAGTTCGGTAGCTGCATGTGGCTACTCTTTATAGACTATAAAGCTGCATATGACTCAGTCATCAGAAAAGAATTATATCGGGCTATGAGAGAGATGGAAATCCCAGCTAAACTGATTCGACTCACAATGTGTACAATGAATGACACGACAGGCAGGGTGAAGATTGGCGGAAAGTTAGGAGACTCATTCTCTATAAGCTCAGGACTGAGACAAGGGGATTCTCTTGCCCCGCTACTGTTCAACATAGTCCTTAATGCAATTATAAAAAGAGCAGGACTGATATCTCAGGGAACCATATTTAATAAAATGACACAGGTAATGGCATATGCTGACGATGTTGTCATTGCAGGAAGGAACCGACAAAACATCAAGGAGGTATTTGTGGTACTTGAGATAGAAGGAAAAAGAATGGGTCTCCAAATAAACGAGGATAAAACAAAGATTCTCATGTTAAGAAGGAAGAATCCAGTGCACCCCGCAGAAACACTACATAATGGGAAACTATAGATTTGAGTGCGTTAAAAGTTTTAAATACCTAGGATCGATGATCAACGACTCCTTAGATGAAGAAAAAGAAATAAAATGTCGAATAATGGCAGCTAATCGATCCTATTTCAGTCTATCTAAACTATTTAGAAGTAGACTGCTCAGTCGCACAACCAAACTCAGACTTTATAAAACACTCGTCCGACCCGTCCTGACATACGCATCTGAAACCTGCACATTGCGTAAAGTATCAGCTGAACGTATTGACAGGTTCGAAAGGAAGATATTGAGACGCATCTATGGACCTGTAAAGGAGGATGGTTTGTTTGGACTCAGAAAAAACAAAGAGCTGTACGTACTTTATAATGAACTGAATGTTTCCCAATATGTGAGAATACAGCGAATTAAATGGCTGGGACACATAATCAGAATGGACGAGGAGAGGACAGTCAGAAGACTGTATTACGGAAGCCCCGATGGAGTGAGGCCTCGTGGAAGACCGAAGGGAAGATGGTGTCTCCGAGGATCTGAAGAAAGCAGGAATATCCATCAGACGTGCCACTGACAGGGAAGACTGGGGAAGAGCCGTTGAGCTGGCCAAGGACCGCTTCATGCGTCTGTTGCGCCGAGAATTAATGAATGATGAATGGATTGATAAATAATTAATTTTGCTGATTTAAATAACCATTTTAAGTTTATTCATTTTTAAAAAACGTGTACGGTAACAACGGACTGAATTTTCTGTTTTACCTAATACTTAACATCTACTGCCGCGTCTTGCTGTGTTTCTCTCAGACAGAAGGAATATATCTGGATGTGAACTTACCGAGGGAAGTTAACAAGCTGTTTCCATAACCCTAGTCTTCATTTGGGAAATACTGTCCGTATTGTATTCAAATGGTTAAGGAACATCTAATTCTGACAGCCTAAACCCGGTTCGGTTGAACGCTGCTTGGATGTTTGCTGTACGTACACAAGTAACGCATGGTCGGATTCACAATTAAATATTCAGAACACAAGTACGCAGGGAAATTTACTCGATAAATTCATACGAGTCAGAAAATTATTCCATATCAAAGGGGCTCTAAAATTTGTCATTTCTTGGTCCAATTATTAACAAATACTGACGGGAAAATATTTTATGTATTTAATTTTACTAAGATGAAAAAACAAAAAAAAATCGTATATTTATGTATTTTAAAAAAGAACATAGAAAAGAAGTTAACGTCAAAACGGTTCAGCACTTGCTTAAGACTTGAGGTATTTATCAATGTGATATTTTATAATTTCGATTACAAATTTTGATTTTCCTTTTTAATAATGTTCAATAAAATGATAGAATATGCGATGATTCGCTTGAAGATAATCTAATAAAAAATTTGTTGGTATTACAAGGCAAATTATAGACAACTGAAGAAGAATAAAGGAGATATTTGTATAAACATAATTATATATATCAAACAACATTTAAATAAAAAAATTTAAAAAACTAGAGCTTTCATTGCAGTTTGACTCCTATAGAATATTATTTATAAATATATAATCTTCATTTTTTAACATGATATATTATTGAGATGTATAAGATATTATTGGGGCTAATAGATGGTTTAGTCGCCCTGATATGTAAACTTCACTTCTACTAATGTGTATTTCCTTGATTGTTTATAAGATTAAAACGGAATAGTATTTGTTATTGTTTATAATGATTTTTGAATGCAGTACAATCTCGATAATCCGGACCTTCGATAGTCCACTGCCAGTGAGTGCTTGTAAAACTACGGAGGTAAAAAACCAATTTCCGTAGAACTTTCAAATGAAAAAGGCTGAAGTGTTCTACAATAAAATCACAGGAAAAGAAGATTTTAAGGCTAACGAGTGATGCCTAGATACATTTAAAAGTGGGATCAAATTGGGATACGGTTTCAACCTATTACATTGTTTGTAACATGCCTACAACACCTACTTAAAAAACTACTACCTCAAGTACATTATCGAATAAAACTTTCTTTCATAGAAATGAAGATTCGTCTCCTGGCAGAAAATTGTTAAAAGTTCATAACTTTAATGTGTGCCAATGCCAGGGGGCATAAATTGTATCTTCGTTAATAGAATTTTTTATTATGAATAATTTTTAAATATTTGTTAAATTCAATAATTTGTCATTTTGTTTTTCTTTACATTCAGTATTTCACCATTTTAGATAATCCGGCACTCCTTTGGTTCCATATGTGTCGGATTGCCGATACTGTATTGTGCATCGATTCCGTACTAATTGGAAGCAGTTTGATGGACACAGTTTATGAAGAACTAATGGAATCCATAACACTGGCGTACATCCCCCATCCTAATTGCTAAACTTGAAGGAGATCACAACTAAGCTGGTTGGACTAGGTCAACCACAAATGATGGAAGCGGGAATGAAAGGAGGCAGCAGAGCGAGGCTCCATTGTGTTAAGATATATTAGCCAACAATGGCGCCTTTCATAACGGCTTACCTCGGCCTAACCTGAATTAAATGGAATCCAGCCTGCATGGAACCATATAGCAAATTATAACAGAGCGATCCACTTTGTCTAGTTTTCCTTTTTGGCGTATATAACATTACATACCGAAGTGTAATTAAATGAGAATGTTCGTATTAATACTAGTTCATATTCTGACGCCCTTCTTTACAAATGGGCGTTCCATGGCTTGTCAGTCCTTACTGAAAAGCCACTAACTGCCGTGACAGTGTAACATGATCTTATTATTTCTACGGGACCACGTAACCAGAGTGCTACATGAAATCAACTGATGAACCGACATCCTAATATATTCAATTTTATTTTTCTGTTCTACTACGAATACTGTAGAACATAAAATTTTAGCAGAGAGGAGCGCTTTATTGAAGCAATGCTGTCCAACTTCATTGGTTTGCAAAAACACAACATATTTATTAATCTATTCAAAGTCAATAAAAATAAGTTATAACCAGATACAGGGCATGAACTAGGAGATTTGTTAGGAGGGGGGAGCAAAGATCAGTTTGCCATCCCCATCCCCCCCTCACCATTAAAATACAATAACTCAGTAATATATTATAAAGTTTATAAATAATGTGAAAAAATCAAAAAGAATTAAACAATATGGATTGTGTTATTATCATTTTTAAAACGTTTTTTATAATATTTTCAAATTTTGTCGCCCCCTGAAATCTGCCCTCCGGGGCACCTGCCCCGTGCTACTTCCGACTACTACTGCTACTTACGACTGACTAGATGATTAATAACAACTATGATAACAGCAGAATAACATATTTTAATATAAATTAATATTAAATATATAATACATAAATAAAATAGTTTATAATTACGCTCAGATTATAATAATATTTCGTTCCTTCTTAACATTAATTGTTCTCCTTTTCATTTTTTTATCTTCAAGTGTATAAGTAGATATTATATATATAACTTTCCACCAGGGTATTTTTGTTCGTTTTCCAATATCCTGTAATTACTCGAAAAATACTATTTCCACTGAAATAAATACCTTAAGGGCTTATTAAAAAGCACAACAATCAATTTTTCACAACAACAATCGTCTGTATTGATATTTGGTGAATATAAGACATTAGTTTCATTCATATTTATAATGAAAAATATTTTAGTTTTATGCCTGTATTATATAATTAAAATTGATTTCGATTTGATGATGAACAAAAAAGATTATAGTTTATCAGGTGATAGTACAATTAACAAATCAAGAACTATAAATTAAAATTAACAAAAATAGTTAAATTAAAATAATTAAAATTTAATTTAAAATTGTAAGTTACCTACGTACTTTTATTCCTTTGCTTCTATTAATTTTGTCATTCTATTCAAATTTTCCTACTGTGTTTTTGGTAAGGACGAATGTTCCATAAAAACTTAATCATGTTTGTGTTAAAAAGTAGTTTGTAAGTTGTTAATTTTTATAAAAGCTATCATCATTATTAAAAATGTTTGTGTTTGTATTATCTGTGTACAGATTTGTTGATGAAGTGAAGTTTTCACTGGATTTGCATAGACCTAGCATTTTATAGTTGAAAAAAAAAGTTTCTTAAATCAATACTTTGATATAGAAAATGAAAAGGTAGAGGAGAAAAAAACGTCGTCATAGTTCACTGAAATCAATTGGATTCAACAAACCGTTGCTCTGAAAACACTGCCCCGAGGCAATACGTGTTCTGAATAAGTGGACATCCTTTTCCTTGTTCACAGGTCACTCGTCTGCCCTTTCTAAGTCGTCCTATGACCCATAAAAAGCAACATAGTACAGCTTTGTCATTTTTCGGATCCTTCCAAATACTGCATTGACCTTTGCTATTAGGAATACAAACATATTTCGTAGTCAGAAATATAATCCTTTCATATTAATGAATGTCAGTACCATTTTACTCGTAATTGATAAAAGTTTAAAATAGGTATGTATTAATATAAGATAAGAAATAATGAAATAGTTTATTATTTTATCAATTTATTTAAATTTACAACTGTACAAATATATACATCAATTAAAAGTGTAAAAAATATTTTCAATAACCTGTCAAAACTTGAAAAGAACGACTCATCAGTAGCACTTCAATAAACATTCTACACAAGTAGATCTCTAGGCCATCTTCTTTTCAGACGCCTAGGAGGATTGTCGGGAATGGAGTGGAGAGCAAATTGAGATACTAGGGGATTTGAGTGGTTATGAAAGGATAGGTATCTGGTTTGGGCTAAATCAGCAACATATGGAACATTAAGATCCTTATGCATAAGTTTATTGGTGACAAAGTGAGAAGAATTGAGTATTTTTCGAAGGATTTCGGATTGTGAGGATTGATATGAGATAAATTGGATGGTTTAGTAGATCCCCAAAGCTCAACTCCGTACACCCAAATAGGTCTAATCACAGTCATGTAAATAAGTCTTTAATAATTAATTGGGAGCTTTGAACGTTTGTTTAGTAAATGTTGAGGAAGTCGTAAACGTTTAGAAGTTTCTTATCTTTTTAGTCTTGTATGTGGATTCAACTAAGACGTTTGTCCAAGTGGAGTCCTAGGTAGCGGATCTGTTCAACAGGGATTTGTGGAATGTCATAAAAGGATACTGCAGGACAGGAAGTCGTAGGTTTACGATGAAGGTTAAAGGTTATTTGGTGAGATTTGTTTGTATTTATTTTGATACTCCATTTCTACTCTACCAAATAATCTCCGGTCTCTGATCGACGCAAATCCAAGGAAATGGTTGGAGATAATCCGAGAGTACACGATAGAAGAATGGAACAGGCGGTGGGTAACAACCCCGAAAGGGGCTACTCTTAGAAAATATTTCCCCACTGTTAGGTCACGTCTTCAAGCAACTTGGGTACTCCCGGATTACTGGATCTCACAGGGCACGGGGGCTTTCGAGCCAAGCTCCAGAAACATGGTAAAAATATTGACCCGCTTTGTCCCAGCTGTGGTGTACCGGAGACCGCTGAACATGTGGTAATTTCATGCACTGCCTTTGAGGCATTGAGAGCCAAGCTACAGAGAGAAACAGGGCTGTATGTTCTAACGGAGAGTGATTTCCCTCAACTAGTATCAGCTGACAACTACCCGTATTACAAAAGTTTTGTGTATGGTTGGAAAACTGAAGTGGGGGTAGAGCACTTCAACCTAGGAAGAAGGGGCCACGCCCCAGAAAGAACCCTGGACAGGAATGATGCTGACGACAACCCCATCACCGAATAAAGCCTATATAAACGTAAATGTAAAGCTATAAAATTAAAAAAAAAAAAAAATTTTTTGATATAGGTATGTTGTTATTTTAAATTAGTAGGTTATAGTTATTATGTAGTTATTATTATTATGTATTATAGTATGTTATAGTTAGTATGTAGTTAATTTTAATATAGTATGTTGTATTAAATATAGGTTGTTGTATTAGATATAAAGTATATTGTATTAAACACAAGTATGTAGTTATGTAAAGCGTTTAATGTATTTTAAATATTAAATGTTATTTTAAACGTGTAGTGTAATCTTGAAATGTTAAATGTTAAAGGTAATATTGAAATGTTCTGTTAAATGTTTAAGAAAATTTATTCTTGCAATGTTAAAAGTAATATTGAAATGTTATGTTAAACTGTTAAAACCAGCAGTGATGGCTACAAGCCATCCCTGCAAGACCCGTGTAGCCGAGAGGCAAGGAAGGGAAATAAATAAAAAAAGATACTCCATTTCTGACACCATTCTTGAATGTTTAGGATATAGGATTGGATAGTTTGGGAGGCAATGAAAGGATCATTGTTTACTGATAATACACATGTGACATCAACGTAAGTGGTGAGGACAGTGGTAGGATGAGTTGAGATGTCAGCTGTATACACCGTGTATAGGATGGGGCCCTAGGATTCTCCTTATTAAGATTCAAATATTAATAAAAAAAATAAAAAAATTATGTGTAAACTATACTTAAATTATTTTGTTCGATATGTTATATATTTTTATACACGAGTTATATATGTTTTGTTTTTTTGATTTAAGGTGAAGCCTGTCACCCGTACGAACCATTCAAGTGCCCAGGCGATGGAGCTTGCATTTCCATCCAATACTTGTGCGATGGTGCTCCCGACTGCTTGGACGGCTATGACGAAGATTCCAGGTTGTGTACCGCAGGTATAGTAGATGTGTATTTTCTCAATTAGTAGATTTATTAAATTTGTTCTATATATTCCTACGAGATTCTGAAGGGTGTGTTAAAATATTCATAGATAATGAAAAAAAGATTTTTGACATTTCATTGAATACTACTAGGATTTGACTTAATATTATTTTAAAGATAAAGAAAAAAAATAATGACTTCAGAGTACTAAAAATAAGTTCAGGCTGAAAATGGAATCCGAATTTTACTCTATCAGGAGAAAGAATTTACCTGATTTTTTTGGATTTCATGATGTTTCTGATTAGAATGATCGAATACGGATTTCAAAATATGGCGCTTGTAAATAGGATAATTAATTAATTAAAACGTATATATTGCTTGTCTTGGTTAATCTCGGAGGTTATATAAATAAAGATAGAAAGTATGTAGATATTTTAATTCCTTTTTTTATAATATTTTAACTTTTTCTGCAACGTTATTATTGTTAACTTAACATTAACTAAACTAATTTTTTTTTTTTTTATTGTAGGTTTTTTAGTATTTTTCCTACTTTTAAAATAGATGCATTCCAAATTATATCCATTTAAGATAAGCTCACTATGTATTGTAAATTGTTTTATTACGAAAACATGTAATCATATTTAATATGTGCAATTGTAAACTGTTAAATCATTTGAATAAAACTTTTATTATTATTATTTCTTTTATTAGCTAAAATAATTTAAAATTCAATTAAATGTTAACAGTTCATTAATTATTATAAATACTTGTTTGTTGAAATTATTTGCACTAGTTGTAGTTATGTTTTGAAGAGGAGTTTAATGTTAGATCTTACTTTGAAATGGTGGATGTACTAGGGAGTGGATAGTTGAGATGTGGTTTTGAATTCATTTTTGTTTAATCAGTGTTTTTTTTGTTTTTTTTTTCGAAAGAAAGTACTTTCCACTCACTAATAAATGCTACTTTACCCATTAAACAGCTGATTGAATAATGTTCTCATTATTTAATTCATTAATGTTCTCATTATAAAATGGTTGCAGAAAAATAAAATTGACTGTCTTGTTGGGTTTCCTCTCTTTTTAATAATCTCAGAAGGCGCTTTAGCATTGATTCCACAAGTTGTTTGGTTGTATCTGGAGTTTGAAAACTTGGCTTTTTTTTCTTGTGTTACTGGAATTATTTTACTAATCCCTTTCAATAAGTAATTTCTCTTACTCAACAATAGGCAATCCCTATCAGATATTTTCCTATCTAGAAAAGGTAAAAGTCACTAAGAGTATATCCTGCCTTAGAAAATATTACTATAGACATTTACTTAAACATTGAGTATATACATTCTCATTAGTTTACTTTAGGATACTATTTTGAAATCTTCCTGGATTTAACGATTTTAAATTTTAGTTTTCGTTCTTTTAAAAATAGATTTATATTAGATCTTCCAGGATCTAATGACAAAAATCCAAAGGATTAAAGAAGAGAGATTGTCCTTTAAAAAACTTAGCAATTAATTATATTTTCAAAAAGGACAAAAATGATGGAATATCCTTCCGCCATCTTAAAAATCATATATATATTGAGTATGTGTCTGTACCTTGGAGCTACAGAGCACTATGTCCCATTTTACAGGAGAGCAATTTAAAAAAAAAAATTTAATTTCCTGAACTGTTTATTATACTTATGTGTACGAAATAAATCTTGACTTTCCCATCCAGGCTAGAATAGGTTGGTAACCTGTCTTTCCTGCCCTAATTGGAGTACGTTAGGATGTTATGCCCTTCCCCCCCCCCAAAAAAAAAAAAAAAATATATATATATATATATATATATATAAATATATAAATATATATATATATAAAAAAAACATTTTTATGTAACTTACCTTACAATTAATTTGTCCAGGACATAGAATTCTATACCTCAGAGGCTCTGATGTATTCTTAAACAGATAGCAATTTGAGTCTTTGAGAGTCTTGTTCATTAATACTCTTATTTAGCATTAAATCTCATATGATCAATAAATGTTTATGTGTTTGCTGCAGGAGAAAACAAAAACCTAATTAGTAGATGGTAGATATCTATTTTGAATGCATCATTTGCTTATAATTTCTTATGTAACATTTACTCTGAGTTCTCTTCTTACTTCTCACAAATTTTAGAACTTTAATGTTAAATCATGAGTCGGAATCTGATATATGTTAAAATTGTAGCTTCATTTAGCACCCTCAGGAATCATATTGAGATAAAATTGTTAATTCTTTATGAATATATTCCAAACACCAGTTAACTGATAAAAAAAAAAAAAAAAAAAAAAAAAATACAATCGAAATCAAATCAAATCAGCAATCAAAAATTTCCTATTTTGTGAAAAACTGGAATGAATGAAAAATAATTGTTTTGTCTTAAAACCTTAATGGCCATTATAAAAACATATTGGTGTTTTGAACATGTCATAATACTTTCATTGTATGTACCTTAATAAAAATATTAAATTTACTAGAACAAATTTATTTGATAAGTATTCTAGGCATGGATAGATATATTATTTTACAGCCCTAGCATTGAACCCTCAGCTAACTGGTAACAGGTTTTAAATATGTTAAAATTTTAATATCTGAGAAATATTTTAATTATTGCTATGAATATGTTATTGCTTAATGTTACCCATATGCTGTAATATATCAATTGGTTGAAACAGGAAATTACATTCCTGTATTTCATATTTCTTTTAGATGAAAGGTAAAGTATTCAGATGTATTATATAAATATATATGCCTTTCTAATAATTTATCTGAGTTTAAAAGCAGAAATAAATACCATCTGATATAGCTAAACGACCTCCGGTGGAAGAAACGTCTTCATTTCTTCAGTCACTGATCGCTAGCCATGGACCTAATTATTTGGAGAAACTGTTTGGAAGTAAAGCTCGTGATGCTCTCGCACCTCTTGGAGGAGTTGAAAAAGTTGCTATTACACTTTCAGGTATAATTATGAATACTTACATGGGTTATTTGAATATAATTTTTTATTTGATAATTATTTGAGTTTAGAATACAAATATGAAAAGAAATTAGTTGCACACAAAAAAAAAAAATTATATATATATTTTTTTTGTGTGTGTGTGTTTAGTAAGGTTCTTGAGGTTCAGACAATTATTTATTGACTGAACCTCAAGAACCTTACTAAACATTTAATAGTAACAGACAAGAAATTTATCCATATATATATATATTTATATATATATATATATATATATATATATATATATATATATATATATATATATATATATTTATATTAACTTTTATAACAAATGTTTCAACCATTCAGCTTGATTAAGGGGTTTGGAGATAGCTTTCTTTGGATAAAATCTTAGCAAGTACTAAATATTTTCACTTCTTATCTTATGCAATAGCTCCTTTAACAAAGTGTTGTTAGAAATATTATCGTTTTTATGGTAGATTGTTTTTTTTTTTTTTTTTTTTTTTTTTTTTTTATTATGTTAACTAATAAAATATCTATTTATGTTAAAATAATAAATAAATAAACACTTAAACTAAATAATTTTACTAGACAAAAAAAAAAAAAAATCCAAATTAATTAAATTTATCTATTTTATTTTTAAAGAAAATGCTTCAATTAAAAAAAAAAAAAAAAAAAATCAGTTTTAATTTATCAAATGTAAAAATAAAAACTGAAGATAATAATTTTAAGATAAAGAAATATTTTAATTTAAAGGTTCTATTTTTTTTTTTTTTAGAGTCACAAACTATTGAAGATTTTGGAGCCGCACTTCATCTTATGAGGTCAGATTTGGAACACCTACGTTCGGTATTTATGGCTGTTGAGAATGGAGATTTGGGTATGCTGAAGAGCCTTGGTATAAAAGATTCAGAACTGGGAGATGTTAAATTCTTTCTGGAAAAACTAGTTAACACTGGTTTTCTTGATTAAGCAGTATATTAAGATCAAAGACCCCACAGAATCTCTGATCAATCTAACAAATCAACGATACATTTCTCTTAAATTTATTTTATAAAATTATTCTGAAAGTTGTAAATATTTCCTGCCATCTTTCTTCCAAAAAAATCGTAAAAAAAAAATTTATCTTCTTATTCTTTACGTTATGTTATATAAGATAGCCATAGGATGTGTTAAATATCTAATATTTACAAGCATATCTTAAATGAAACATATCATTGTAATCGATACATATCAAATAAAGTGATGTTATATTAAATATTTTTAAAGACTTTGATCCCTTGTGCTAGGTCTCCTCAGCTAATACAGCTTTATGTAAAGTGCTTTTAGAGTAGGTTACTTTATAAGATGTTACTTTTTGAAAATTTATTAGCAAACTTAGTGTATGTTAACTTCACAGAGCCACACTGATAAATATACTACATTTGCTTATTCTCTAATTAATGATCACTAGAGTGGTGATAATTTGAGATTGCTTGCATAACATTGGAAAATCACTTTCTTTGAGGGAACAAATATGTAATGCTTTGACCATTATAAGTATGGAATAAACTAAAAATAGTATGTAGGTTTTATTTAAATTGATTGGCATTATATTAATATTTAAAAACACATTGGTAAAATTATACATATCAACTCCGTCCTAAAAAAGAAAAAAAAACATTTATTTTCAAAATGTCAGTAAAGTGTAACCATTACACTTATGAACATTATCACCTCAAAGGAGTCTCACTATAACTTTAAAAAAAAAAAAAAATCAAAAATTAGATTAGCATAATGGAAGAATATTTTATCATTGTTACTTGATATTGGGATGCTTTCATAAATTGTAAAAGATACTTTTTGGAAAATCTGTTTTTGAAAATGTAAATAGGTAAGCCTATAACATGTATGTATACCTATTGAACATTTATCAGGCTGTGGTCCTAATAAATAGTGAGATAGATAGAAATAATGTTTTTATAACTTCTGCATGGTTACAAATATATTATACATAATTATTATTAATATTTTTAATGTTTCTTCATCAGTTACACTCATTGTACCCTTTAAGTTGAAATTATAAAATTAAACAATTGTCAATTTGTAATATAATTAATGTGTCAGCTATTAAATATATATTTAGAACTCAAACACCAGTAAAATAAGAAAAATGTTTAGTGATTAATCTGATTGTTGTGTGATAAAATTTATAAATAGAACTTTATAATATGATATCTCTTAATTCATTGTGCTTTCTTCGTGCTTCGTAAAGTAGCGTTTTAGAATAATAACTGTTTTTAGAATTAATTAAGATAGATATACTTAGCTCAAGGGATCCCTAATGATAATTCTATTTCTATTTTGAATGTAATCCATAATTTAAAATAAAACATATCACTTTACCACATATCAGCTAAATGAGAAAAAACACAGGAAGCAGAAAAACAAAACAAAAATCTAGATAACGGCCTGGCACTGAATGATATCTTTGACTGTGCTTACTGTGTTTTTTCATAATATACATATGTTGTTGATTTATTATATATATATGTTTTCTTCAAGTGTATTTTAAATATAACAACTAAAATCTCTGTATTTTCGCACTATATTAATTTATTTTCCATTCCATACCTAATAAAGCATAATATAAATTTGAAAAAAGTGTAGTAAATTTACGTTAAGTAAAAATGTGGTTACTTCATGTTCAGATAAAAGTAAAATTGTTGTGGAGAAATTAGAGCTAATTCTTTAGAAGAAACATTAAAACCTGTTAAAATTAACAATTTTTAATATTAAGAAGGAAAACAGAATAGAAAACATTCTATTCCTCTCAATATAAATTTATTTTTTAAAATATGTAGTATAAATACATTTATCATTTGTTGAGTTTGTATCATTAGAATTAAAGATGTGTATTAACTTGTGTTTTGTTATTAGTATTAATAAACAAGCAATTTTTTCAACATAACTGAATTTTTGATCAATAGAATGAATACTTACAAGCAACAAATACAAATAAAAAATATAAATTTAATTTATATTCTCTGAAATATAGCCATGAACTGGAAGATGTATGAAAGGAAAACAGCATAAAATGAAAAATCAAACATATTATTGTTTATGATTTTTTTTTTTTTTTAACTAATACCTTAGCGGCAAGACTGATACTTGAATATTTTTTTTTTCCTTAGATATAGGTTCAACTCATATTTTCCTTTTTTTTTTTTTTTTTTTTTTTAATTTTATATGACTGCTGAAATACAAACAACACAATAAAAATAAATACTGTTTTCAGTAATTATTTACATCCTTTATCAAGCTATCACTTTTGAATAGTCATATAAACAAATTAATATTTATTTAAATTTATCAACATTTTATCGATTTGTGTACTTTTTTCAATTAGTATGTGTTGACGACAAAGTACAACTGTCTGTTTTATTTAATTACATGCATACATTATGTCTATAGAACTTTGATAGATATTGTAATTAAAAAAACATATTTACACATTTTCAGAATAATGTTATTGTTTTCATTTTACTAACTAAAAAAAAAAAGAATCATGCTTTAAAAAAAGTCAGTTTCACTTATTTTCCTTTATATCTTTTCAAAAACTTCTTTCCCAAACAAGCTATTTATTATCCATTTTATTTAGAACTTATGAACAGGGCTCTCACTTCAACGTACTCATCTATCACAGGCTCTCATAAGAGTGAAAGACACAGTTTCATATCTGGTATTTTTCTCAATAGCAAAACAAGCCCATATTGGCATAATAAGGATGTGACTGAAAAAGCAGATCAAATAATATTTTACAAATAGAACTACTAATTTTATAATTAATTATAAGTTTAAAATTACAACCGATATCTATAGGCTTACAGTGGTCTGATTAGCCATTTTTAAAGTCTTATTATTGTGTTCATTGTTAAGGATTTATTTGATACTTTTGGAGTGAGAAAGAAATATCTCTTCACTGCTAACATTAAGAAGAGGGTGCAAATACATAGCATTTCGAATGTTATTCACATTATAAGGCATATAATAGGTACTAAGTAAACTGTAATTGTACCAAATGGTTGAGAATCGTTTGCACGGATACCTGAATCTCTCAAGTCCAACAAAGGATCTTGTTTTATTTTCTACTTATACATAGCTCCAGCAATGCTAAACACATACTTGGCCAAAATTAAAAACAATATGAATTTTGGATATTATAGGTACTATACTGATGTGTTAATTTAGGTCTAAAATATATGTAGACTAAAGTATGAAATTAATAGGAGGGTTTAAACTTAAAAAAAAAAAAAAAAAAAAAAAAAAAAAAAAAAAATAAAATAAATTATCCTCTTCATTTTTTAGTGATAGGAATACTATTTACATGGTGTCACAATCATAAGCAGTATAATTAAAATACAAACAAAATTTTTTATTCAAGGTATTTCTCAACTTATGAGAATTTAAGTTAGGAGTTTTACCAAACAAAAGGAGCGGTATTGCAGAATAGATATCTCTATGACTGTTGCCTTGGCAATATTGCTCCAGTAGCTTACTACAGTCTCTTATCTTTGATCCTTAAGTAGATTTTAAATGCTCTATCCATCAAGGTGGAACACAAGGAGTGAGAATAAACCTTCCATGGCTTTAGGGGGTGTAGTGCGGAAGACTTCTGATCTGCTCATACAGGCCAATCTCAGCAGCTTATAGAAGCCAAGTATGGCCGAGCTGTCTCCTGATCCCTCAAACAAAGCCAAAGAATCAAACTTGGACCCAAGAGTTAGCTGTTAGGCATGGGACATTTAAAATATATGAATAATTGGTCCTTATATGGGGGGAGGGATTCAATGGTCGGTACTGAAGGTCGTGTGTTCGAATCCCACCTATAAATGAATCTTGATTCCCACCTTCCCACCTTGGGCTAGAATAGATAGGTTGGTAACCTTTAGGATAACCCGTCCTTCCTGCCATAGTTGGAGTACACAAGGAGGTTAAGCCCAAACATATGCACTTATATGGGGTACCATATAGGGAAAGAATAATTTATAAAAAAGTTAGACTTCTAGTGCCTTACCCTTCAAGCTACAGTACGGCAGTCCATGGCCAGACCTCCTGGAAGAAGTAGTTACGCACACATCTCACCAAACTTCATCCTCGAGAGACTCACCGGCAGGCTTTTTTTATTACTCACACCCTGCCCATGGAAGTATGAAGCAATCACCGGATGGATTGAAGATTGCACCAGGGACCCTCAAGCACAGTAACACGTAACTTGAACCAATATATAAAAAAGAAAAAAAAGACATTTAAATTTTTTTTGGTATATATTTTAATTTATTTTATTTTGTAATCACAATAGGGGATTTTTAATATTATTAGGAGAAACTTTTTTTTTTATTTTGTTTATTTCTAGTTTTCAAACTTAAATTTTCTCTCACCACGATATTTTTAATGTTTATATATATTTTATATACTCAATCATTTAAAAAAAAATATATTTTTAATTTCTGGTGTTCATTTATAATTTCAATTTTCTTTGTTTTTTTTTTGTTTTTTTATGTCATTATTATTTACAGGTTCCCAATCTTTAAAAACTTATGTTGGGCATTTTTTCTAAGTAATTCTTTACCAGCATTCATGGGGTTGGGAATTGTTTTTTTTCCAAAAGTGAAAAGCCCCCCTCCCCAACATCTTTTGGTCCTCCGGGCCGGATATTTTTTTTATTACCGATTAATAATTACCTCTCTTTGTTAAACTCCGAGACGGATTTTTTTTAACGAGTAATTAATTACATCGTTTTGTTACAGTCTGAATAATTTAAAAAAAAAAAAAATTAATTTTTTTCGTTAATTGGTCCTCCATTTTTATTATCCTTTTCGTTATCCCTATTTAGAAAGATGCCACCTAAGAGTCAAAGTTCAACCGAAGAACAATTAAGTAAGTTAGAGGATTTGGAAGACTGGGACATTTAAAATATATGAATAATTGGTCCTTATATGGGGGGAGGGATTCAATGGTCGAGCAAGGTGGGGCAAGAGTCTCAGAATGCTCGGTACTGAAGGTCATGTGTTCGAATCCCACCTATAAATGAATCTTGATTCCCACCTTCCCACCTTGGGCTAGAATAGATAGGTTGGTAACCTTTAGGATAACCCGTCCTTCCTGCCATAGTTGGAGTACACAAGGAGGTTAAGCCCAAACATATGCACTTATATGGGGTACCATATAGGGAAAGAATAATTTATAAAAAAGTTAGACTTCTAGTGCCTTACCCTTCAAGCTACAGTACTCCTGATATTTTAATAACACAAAACAACTTGATCTAATTAGTGATTTCAAATTTTAGGCCAAGAATAGTATCATGGCATCATCATAATAAGCCTCTTAAAAAAAATACCTGAATAAACATTTTTTTTTAATTCAAACCTTCCAGAAAAATATTAAATTGAAAGCCAGTGAATCTGATGATAATCTGTAGCATGAGGGAGACAAACACTCATTGGCTCCTCCTCATACCTTGACATCTTGTTAGTTCAGGAGGCCACCCGTCCAGCTCTTCTTAAATTTTTGGTGTCTTGTCAGATATTTGGCTTGTAGCTATATCTTGCACAAGTGAGTTAGAATGTCTAAGTAATTTGTCATATCGTTTGTAGTGATTTTGTAGACTGATGGCATGAGAAAAAATGTATGTAATGTATCTGACATACCATGGAGTTTTAGTTATGGTTCTAAAAGTTTTAGATTGAAAATTTTGAAGTTTATTTATGTGAATCTTTCCTATTATCGGTAATGCTTAGATACAAAAGGATTTGTCTTAGATTTAGAAAACCTATGCCATTACAATCAATGAAGGGTCTTAGGTTCAGTACTTTGGTAGGGATGTACTGTAGTTAGTCCAACAGTGATTAGAAGAGATATGGCCAAAATCACGCTCAGCCTCCAGGGTTTTTTTTCCCAAATAAGGGTATATACTTTATGGAGGCTGTGTGTGCCCCAGGGGGTTCTACCAACCTCTTAGTCAATCCACAGGTGACATAAAAGAATATTAATTTTCTGCCTTCAACTTGACTCAAATTCGAGCCCTAGAGCTTGGCAGTCTAGGGCACTGAACTACCCTGAATCCTCTTAGATTCCGAGTTTTCATTTAATACTTTTTTTCAATGTGTAGAACCTATGTAATTTTTTAATCAAATGTCAGGAAAAGATACTGTACTGTATCTATCTGCATGTGAAATCAGTTCAGGAAAACTGGAGTGTAAGTTTTGTGTGAAATATTGAAAGTTATTTATTGAGACTGATCTGGGTTGCATTAACTTTTTTAATATTAATACGAGTCTTGGATTTTAGTAAATATTATAAAGTTTTAGAATCATTTTTAGTATATAGGATTTTTATTTTTTATTAGGATTTATCTATCATCTGAGTAAGTGTTAGAGTTTCTGAGCTGATCAGAATATCATAAGTGTATGCGAAATAGAGTAGCAGAGCGAGCATTGGTCTTTGAGGTATGCTAGCTGAAACATGTCTGTTGGTAAAAAGGTCTAAGCCTTGATGAACAGAGGAAAATCTTTCAAAAGGCAATTAATACAGAATAAGCAATAGGTAGGAGGAAATATCTTAAGTTTAAAGATAAGTTTCTTGTGCCAAATCTTAATGAATGGTTAAGCAACCTCCTGAAATATTCCTGCTACACATAATTTCTGCTCTAGTGCCTTCAATATGTAATCCATACCTCAGTGTAATTGATGTATGGTTCATGGTATTTAACAAATTTTAGAAGATATTGAAAGCAGGCTAATGGTTCTTTATGATTAAGGAGTTTCTATATCCTTGTTTGGTTTGGGATTCATTGCTAAGTATGAATATTTTAACTGTAATAGGAATTCAGTTGTTTTAAGTATTACGTAATAAATAGATGTCAAGAAAACATGAGCTCATGGCATTTTCTAGGGCACTTAAACATTCATCAGATCATGGCCAGACGGCTTCTTCCTCGTTAACCAATTTGTTCTGTAACCTGAGTAGGATGAAGAAAGAGAAAGGAAATATCAATTGTAGTGGAAAGTCTAAAATTTTGGGTACATGTTATATGTGTTAGCCAGGGTGTGATATAAAAACAGAAGATGATTCGCAAAGAGTTTAGATTAACGAATGATAGTAAGAGCCCAAGAACCATCTTTGATTCAGAGATATACTACACAGCACTTCATATCTTTCGGAAACACAATACTAAGTATTAGGGTACGAATCATTTGATCCTAATTAAAAAAACAATCAATTCTAAAGCAAAAAAATGAAGTAATATTATTGGAATAGATTATATTGAAAAATAAAAACAGATTAATTTAAGAACCACTAATGAAAACAATACATTTATTGATCAACGTAATGCTTTTTAAACATATAAATGTGAGTGTTTACATAAATAAAATAACAATTTCAAACATATATCAATAATTTATGTAGGCAATAGGCAACAACTTCAAAGCCATTATAACTTCAATAAACAATACATTATCAATAATTATATACAAAACAATAATATATCTTACGCTAAGGGGATATTCACAATGTTTTTTTTATTCATTTTATTTCCTTTTTTTCTAATCTTACAGTTCACTATTGTTAGTATTTATTCTCTGCATAAATAAAAACAAAAGACTTTGTATGAAATATAAAAAATAAATAAACTTAAAAAAAAAAAACTATTTACACATATGTTAATAAATTTGCCACTTTAAAGATAGAAAATATCAAGATGATGAGACATATAAAATCTTCTCTTCAAATGTAACATAAATCAAGCAACTGGACATGCATAGTTTTAGCCTCATTGAAAACATGATTCAAGCATCATAGCATAATTTGATATTTGATTAGAACAGTACTGATAAAGAATTAGCCATGAATGAAAAAGTATAAATAAACTTAAATCAAACCAAATACTTGAACAATTATTCAAAACTTCCATTTAAAATCAATAAATTTTAAAGAATGTCCGTAACCTGAATTATATATAATAATGAAGACGTTGTAATGAAGAAATATAATTTAAAACAACTAATGACATGTTATATTAAAACCATAAACTTATTTCTCATAATTTTGCCCTGCTTTTATATGTACATAAATATATTTTAAAAAAATCAAATCCACCATTGAAACATGATATAGATGACTTTAAAGTGGTAGAACTTTAATATTTAAAGTATTGGTTGACGTATATGCAAACAAAGAAGAACTAAACATGTTCTATCAAATTTTAAGAAAGGATTTCATCCATCTTAATAATTAGAATCTTTTTCCTTTGATCTCATCAAATACTTCTTGCTTTTAAAAAAGAACATCATTTTCCAAGTATCACAAAAGTATTATTTAATAATATAATATAAGCATTAAATATAAACCAACAAAAAGGAACTTTTTCATATATTTAAACAATAACTATGGAAACATCACATATAACAATTAAAATAAATTTATACAAAACATCTCCTAATTACTGATACATACCAATATAATACAGTAAATAGACAAGAACATATAGAAGCAGGTCAATGGAACTAATAAAAATTTATCAAGTTAAAATTTATATATATAAAAAAAAAAAATCAACACAAACAACGTAAATTTATATATTTTAAAAGTCTTCTTCAAACCAATGTATTATAGATTTTAATCTTATAGATATTGCAAATTGTCTTTGTATGTGTAGGGGCGTGAGTGTAGTTAAGAAGATAGTTGCTATAAATACACATTAATACATGTATATATAAATATAAAACCTGGTACAACGATAAGAGTAAATAAAGTGTTTAGACAACCCACAATTTAAATAAATCCTATATATTTAGGTAACAAGCCCGATTAATAAATTAATAACTACTTTTATATCAATGAAAACTAGTATAAATTTAAGAAAACATTTTCTATTAAGATAACCGCCATTATAAAATACGTTAGTATAAGAGCTTATGAGTCACTTTTACATATAAAATACCAAATTAATAGCTGGAGAATATATTCCAACTTCAATTTTACATACAAAATGTTTGCACAAGGAAAAAAGTTTCCTTTATATACTTTAATAGGAATGTGTTCTTTACTACCTGAAGTTTGCCTATCTATTCTGTCTTTACTTTAGTGATATAAATTTCCAGAAAAAAAGAAATGTACCTTTACTCCAAATTAAAAATCCATAAATCAATCTTAAAAAAAAAAAAAAAAAAAAAAAAAAAAAAAAAAAAAATAAACAACCCTAAGGGCAAGCTAACAAATGATATAATATTTAAAGAAATCAGTCAACAGAAAAAACATAAAGAATATGCAGGTTAAACCTGAGATTAAATGAGAAATGTGATCGATTAAATGATAATTTTAATACAACTCTATAGTATCTAACTTTATTAAAGGAAGAACGATGTATAAATTCTGTATATACATAAACTAAGACAAAGCCTGATTTAGTTACGTTATTCACTTAAAAATAAGTGAGAAAAAACATACCCGACCAACTTTAATATGAAATAAGGCATTATTTCTAAATATTGCATGCAATTTGCTAGGTGGGCAAATGGAGACAATTTGAAAAGTTTTGGAGGCAGATTTGATTGATATTTGGGTGTAATTCAACGCAGGTCAGGGTTATCATTCACTTGTTTTTTTATACGCAGGAGAATGGTCGTATACCACTGATCCAGTCGTGAAATAGAATCATAATCTTTAACTGCTTCCGTAAACCCATCAGCATTTTGTTCTTCTATGTGATCAATTAAAACCTGGAAACAAATGATATTTAGTTGTATACCGAAAAAAAAAAAAAAATGTTTATTAGACAACTGAATTGCACAACAGCCAATATTTGAGGATTTTTTGCTTTAATTTGAGGCACATAATTCCAAAACCAGCCAAGTCCAAAAGTAGTTAAATTACATTGAAAACGGCCATACAAAAAATAGACCTGGCTGGATTTGTATGTCTATGTCTCATTTATTTATTGATATCACAACTGTACAAAATGTATACATTAAGTAAATGTGTGGAAAAACAATTAATGTAACTCATAAAAAGCAACTCATTGGTTGCATTTCAATAAAAGTTCTGCATTAGAAGGTCCCTAAGCCATTTTCTTTTGAACCATATCAGAGGGTTATTGGGGATTGAATGGGAAGCAAGTGGAGATACTGAAGGATTAAAGTGGCTATGGAACTTATCATCAAAAGTTAAGTATCTAATAAGAACAAAATCAGCAATATATATGGTACATAAAAAATGAATTAGATGGTTTACTGGAGCTGCAAAGCTTAACTCAAATTAGTATTCAAATAGATAAGATTACTGTTACGTAAATAATACTTTTATAATTAACTGAGAGCTTCGAACATTTGTCTAGTAAATGTTGCAGCAGAGGAAAATGATGAGCAGTTACTTGTCGTTTTAGTCAAGTTTATAAAATCCAAGTAAAGCATTTATCTAAATGGAGTTCCAGGCAGTGGATCTGTTCAATAGGAATTAGCGGAATTTATTACAGGATATTGTTGTATTATATTTTATTGAAGTCGTAGGTTAATGGAAAAGGGTAATAGTTATTTTATGAGACTTGTTTGGATTTATTTCAACCCTCCAATTTTCACAACATTCTTGAAAGGTTTGTAGTATGAGATTGAAATGTCTAGGATGCAACGAAAAGATCATTATTTACAAATTATAAGTATGCGTAGTAAGGAAGGTGCTAGGCAGAGTCAGGAGAAGCAAGCTGCATACACCGTGTAGAGAATGGGAATAATCATGATTGAATTGACTACTTTTTCATTGAGAAAGGAATGAATAATAAAAAGAGTATGGAGAAGGTAGGAATTTATGGAGTCAGTAAAGCATTTTGCTGCTCGACTCAGTCAAAAGACCATTCTAGCTCGAGAAAAGCTACCCTACATTCCACACTCCAATCCTGAGCAGACTATGTCCACCACACCATAACATTGCTGGATAGTATAGTGAACGCAACTCTATCTGGATAGGATATAGCACCAACATCTTAGTAATAAGAACTATTAAATTGTCAAGCTTTAATTAGACAACATTGATTCGTAAAATGTAAAAAAATATTCACTGATTTGTGCAGTGTTAAAAACCAACAATTACCAACAGCATTCCATAGTAAGTTAGCAAATAGATTAGAATCCTATTCTCAATCTAATTTATGAAACATTTTTATATTTTTTTTTACTTTATTTACATTTTTATGTTCACATTTGTTTACAAAACCAAGATAGTTTCAAACATGGCTGACAATATTTATTTTAATCCAAAATTACAACAGATTTTTCTGAATTTCAAATATACACCAATTATTAAGCAATAGTGAAAGGTTGAAATTTATTGAATTTAGTCATAAAACAACATAATATGTAATTTATAGGATTTGCTATTTACCAAAATAAATTCTGTCAAACATAAAAAAAAAGTCAAAAATTATTTAGTAATTTTTCAATGGAATTTTACCATTAGTGGCAATTGGAAATAAAAATCCTTAGATATACCATCCCTCCCTTTAAATTCAACATTTTATTCACTTTTGTTCAATTATTTCAATTAACAATTGAAACTTATTTTATTACAAGGTGATATTGAAATGAAATGAAATGAAAAAATAATCTTTATTCTAGGACATATGTCCCCTAAGAATAACAAACTTGAGTAATAAAGTTATATAATAGTCTGGCTATTATATTTTAAGTAAACTACATTCAATAGATTCTTCACATGCCTAAGGGAAGCCAATAGAGCACAATAAAATAATTAATTTATTGTTTTGTTTTTTATAGTATCATAAAACTGATATTCGAATAATGATTTTTATTACAATCCCAGAATGATACAAACTGAAGAAAAAAAAATCTTTTGTTATTTGTTTAATACAATTAGATCCACAAGAGCAAGAATGAATTATTGTCAAATTTAATTATTCTCGAAATAATTACATCTAGCTTGAAAAATAAATAATAGTTAAAAAATACATGTTAATCCCAAATACATAAAAACAATTAAAAAAAATAATGCATATTTTTTAAGCAAAAGAATATTGATCATTGAAGTGAGAAAATAAAAATCTCAAAGATAAAAGTTAAAGAATTCGACAATGTACATCATTACTTAAAATATAATTTTTAGACAGTTGAAATATTTTTTAACAACGTCAAAATTATAAAAGCAACTGTATCAATAAAAAATTGTGTTCACAGGGAGAAAAAAACATGAAAACTTTAAACAGAGGAAAATGAGCTAAATTTCTATTTTAAAATCTGGATGTTTAAAGGCAGGCAAAAAAAAGAGCCCCTGAAAATGCAAGAGTACGGACAGCATCATATTAGAAGCAGTAGAAGTGTTCTTTTTCAACAATTCAAGAAAAAATTAATTACAAACAATATTTTTTTTTTATTTTAATATATTTTTAAAATTATATTAATGTTATTTGAAACAATAAATTAAACATGTTACAATTATATAAATAATCGTTTTCATTTAATTCATTATTTTTTTAAAATTTTATCATAATGATACATTAATGATCTTAATAATAGTATAGAAATCTTGAAACATGTTTAAGCTATGAATTAAAAATAAGTATTTCATAACAGAAGGATTCAGTTTTACTCGATACGAGAAATATTATCATTACACTAGATAAAAAATATTTTCTTAAAAAATAAATGAATATACACTTGCAAATCAAAACATAAAATCTGCTGTTATAATTCTTGGAAATCTCACCATGAACAGACTCTAAAGAAAAATAGTAGTTTAAAATATTTTATAATAAGGAATGTAATATATAAAGAATCATATTAAATAATTATGTAGTTCTTGAATTCCAGTACGAAAAAATATCTTTAATTTCACCAGAAATCGTTTATTACAGAACAGTGTTACAGAATAAAATTAAGGTATTTAAAAAGAGATCTTCACAAATAAAAAAAAAAAAAAAAAAAAAAAAAAAAAAAAAAAAAAAAAAAAAAAAAAATTGGAAAAAGAAATCATAATGAAAGTTTGACTCTGACAAAGCCAGCCAACCTAAGGCCATAGAAAGAAATGAGCAATTCCAATAAATGATTAAGAATATGACATCCGACTTATGCTTCAATTCATGCAGATGGAATGTGAATTTATGTTTTATTACTATTAATTAATTTAATTTGAAACTTGTTTGAAATTTATTTCTTTATTTAAAGTTTTTAATAATCAATTTAAAAGGCCAAAAACTGTGATATAATCTGCAATTACAATCTAAAATATCATTTTTTATCATCATTTCCTTCCTTGAGCTTATTTATCACCCTAAGTATTTAACAATTTTTTTTTTTTTACTATAAATTTTATTAGTGAATATTTTAACTTAATGTTAAGTTAGATATTTTGATAAATTGAATACTCATGTCATTCAGAGGGAAAATGTGTTTCAAAATAAAGATTATCTCATTCGTTTTCAAGGTCAGTTTACAATGAAGAATAAAGCACAACTGGGAGTAACAGCAATTAAAACTTCACAAGTTCGAAATTGAATTTCTATGAATCAAGCTAATACTTATAGCATTCAAAAACAAAATAAAAAATAGTCTAAACTTTAACACATTTAAAACATTTAGTTTTAACAAAAGAAAAAAAGAATCCTACTTTTCTATATATTTTGTATAACGACTTGAAAAGCCAACATGTAGTAAGTAGCAGTAAAGGAAATGTGAAGGAAGTATAAAATAGCAACACTACTGCTAATATAAATAATGTGTTTTAAAATATAAAAGTAAGGCTAACAAATAAAACAATAAATTATTAATACCTTCAAAAGTTTATATTCTCTGGAATCTTGAAAGGTTGGATAAAGATCTATATATCGTTCCATAGCTTGTTGGGCATTAAGTACATCAACACACAAATGACATAAAGCAGCTCTAAAGAAATATTCTTTAGCACTGTACTTGAGTAATGAACTGTCCAAGGAAGAAGAAGCAACCTAAAAAATATAATTAATTAATCATGTTACTTTTTGTACAATTTGATACCCAATAATTAATACAATATTACCTTTTACCCAAATCTCAACCTGAATTAAATGAATAAATAGGACCTTTATTAAGATCACAGTAAGATAAAAATATAAGCAGGCAATCAAAATATCAGTGTTTTGGGCATACAAGTTCTTAATGTTCTTTAACATTGATAAATGGACATATTTACTATAATCAAATATTTTAACACTATAAAGAAAACGGCTGACATTAAATATTATATTCCATTAATATTACCTAACTATGATTATTTACAATTCACTAAGCCAATAAACTACTCAGTGTTGGTGGATTCTACGATGTAAAAATAATTATAATTGCATGTAGAAATAATTAAGTAGATCCTCTTTAGGATATATTCAATAAATATTAGTTGGTATGGTCTCCATTTCCTTAACTTCTGAGATTAATGAAAATCTAATTAAATAAAAACATAATAGTTTGGTACAAAAACAGTTCACACAATTAACTAAAGTTAATTACCATACATATCTTAACTCCAACTACCAACATGCCAGCAATCAATGGAAAGTTGGTATATTTCAAAATTATGATTGTCATAAAAAGCACCCAGAAAAAATAATTTCTGAAAATTACTTCAGAAATGAATAACAAAGATATATCATTGTAAATAAAAACGGATATTGATATTATATTGATTCATTTAAAATTATCTCAAATTTCAAAAAGTTAAATTTATCAGCTAATCACTCCATCGTTCAATGGATATTAAAAATAGATTTTAACAGACCTAAAATGAAGAATTTAAAGCCATACAGAAAATATAACATATCACTTATGATACTTGAATATCCTCTTCAATTCCTGAACTGACTATACTTCTAAAATAAAATTATTATAACAAAGTTATACTAGATCAAATATGATTTTACTATTTAATAAGTGAGCACAAGATATTTCTTCTAGTGTCAGCTGATAGAGAAAAAAAAGAAACATTGACTACACTAATAGAATAGCAGATTGTTTAATAGAATTAATAGTTATAATCATCATGTAATTTAATCAACAACATTTGAACTATTAGCACAGCATGTTTTTACTGACAAAATTAATATAAACAGCTCTTAGTCATGCCTGACATGACCTTCTGGCAGGTAATCTGCTGATCATCAATTATATTTTTGTCAAGTACAAATATAAGAAAAAAATTGATAATTTTTTTTTTAATAAATGTGAAAAACAACAAATACAATAGGATTTGAAAACATCATGCAATGATTTCCCAAGAAGCGGAGTAAGGCTTCACAATAATAGTTAACAATATTTAACAAAAATTTACAACTAAAATAAATCAATTTTCACATAACTATCTAATAGGGTACAATAAATATTGACAACATGAACATTAAATCAAAAGACCATCAAACCATTATTGGCTTTACAAGCACTTTTTTAAAACTACCATTACTATACTTAAAAATTAAAATAATGATTATTAAGCGCAACATAACTTGAAAATAAGATTTAATAACATTAATATGATACTTAACTTACCTGCTCATAAATTTGAATAGCTTTGTCATAGTTTTCTAACTGTGCAGCATATTGAGCCACTTTGAGCATACATTTATTAGCAGCAGAATTACTTTCTTCTCCTTTAAAATAATCAGCCGCTTGCTCATAATGTTGAACAGCTCTCTCAAGATCAACTGCTTCAGTTTCATACATTTCAGCAATAGTTTGATGATGTTTTGCAGCCATTGTAAACCTTCCCATATCAGTATAAATTTCTATTGCCTTCAGCAGACAATTAACACCCTCTATTAAAATTAAAAGCATTATACACAAAGCAAATGTTATCATTTGAGTAAGTGTAGTTAATATAACACCTACCATTAGGGTCAGATTTTTTATAACAATTCGCTGCATCAACATAATTGGTTGCAGCATCATGTCTACTCCCTAATTTTGAATAGAGATTAGCTGCTTCACAAAATGCATTTCCTGCAGCTCCCCACTTCTTAGCCATTTTAAACATATTTGCTGCCCTTTGATAACATTCAATAGCTTCTTCAACTTTCGATGAAGTACCTCTACAATTAAATGAAATTTAAACAGATCATTCAACAGCAAAAAATCTATTAATTAAATTATAAGGAAAATAAATGCATGAAAATGAGTCGTCATCAATCTTCCATTAATTTCTTACCCAAAAAGTGAGCCAAAGAAACTTTTGTTGGAAGTCAACTTTTTTTCAGCCTCTGCAAGAAATTGCAAGGCTTTTTGTTCGTTGTCCGCCATTATCACTTAATAATTTCAATAAAAATAATAATAATAACGGGACACAACACCCTTGCTTATTGACAAAATGTTTACAACACAGGTCGAAAGATGGCAAAATTATCGGGGTATGTGATACGCATGCGCCTCCTGCTGAAGTTTGCCCTGTCACAACAACCAATCCTCAAATTTTTAAACCAAAGACATAAAACTATCTAATGGAACACTATTCTAAAACCTAAGGTACTTAACGGAAAGAATTAGCGATGAAAAATAATAAAAATTATTTATAAATAAAAATAACACAACAGATGTTATTTATCGAAACGGTCAAGGGCAGATTTCTGAAGTCAACAAAATGTAAAAATATAGCATGATTATTTAGTTTAAAAACCTATTACATATATAATATGAAATTGCGATATAATCTATTATAATTACATATATTTGACATTGTCTACATTGGTTTGCAACGAAAGGGTAGAGCTGATCTATTGGAATATTTAACTTACAACAGTAGTTTTTAAGTTAAATAACGTCTTCTGACACCAGTAAACGAATCCGTGACAATGGAATCCTGGTGTCTGAATGACTGATGAACTTACTCAAAATAAGGTTTGTTATTCCTGCGAACCGTTGGTCTCGATTCCATTCTCCGGCATTTAAAGTGGACTTATTTTTTGAACACATAGAATATTAATATAAAAAGAAAAAAAATGTGAATAAATAAAAAATCATAAGTGCGTTTTTGTATTGTAAATTGTATATTTGTTCCTTCTGATAGATTAGCCAGTACAGTCACTCTGTTTCTTGGGTAGTGACTAACAATTGGGTGTAATTAGGCCCCTATCTTGGTTTATCCTTTCTATTCATCTTATTTTAGTCATACACAGAACGACTACTTTTATACCAAGAGTTACAAGCTATAAAATTTTTATCAGTTATTCACCCCTCACCCATTCGATCCCATCTAGTTTATTAAGGAAATTTATCTGAAGTGTTTTTATTATCGATAAGACATTATTAAAAATCGTTCTTCAGAGCTACCAAACGTAACTTAGGTCGGATTAATCAGATAGATTTCATGTAAAAGAATGAGTGGACAATCCCTTTCAACCTCAGTTCCACAATGTATGTAATCAAACAGATGGAACTATGAATAGTTTGCTAATTTCTCATAGTTGTGTCACAAATTTATGTAAAATGATTCAAAGCCTTTTTTATAACGAGGTAAAAGCGCTTCTGTTTAATTATTGACAGATGCTTATACACCCACGTTGGAAATCATATGAGTAATCCTAAGCCAACTACTTAACACTAACGGTTGACATTTGCTTTCTTAGTTTAGAAAGAAAAAAACAATTTTTTTGACGCTTAAAGTACATAAAATACGAAGAAAAAGGTAGTAAAAACCAAACTAAATCTAATTTCTAGTGAGCAATTTTGACATTAACTATACGAATATGTTCCTTATGTAGACAAGTTCAAAACAGCTGATTTGGAGGGTCCCTAGGGATCGACAAAACCCCAGAAACCAAACAATAAAGCAACGTCTTCTTTGACTGACAACACAAAGCCTATTATTGTTAAAAAACAAGGAATAAATCTAATTGACCCACTATGGCACCTACATTGAGAACTGATCATCATGTTGGAAGGGTGGGCTTACGAGATTTCTCCTAAACGTAACCAACTTTACTTTCTGCTATTCGTGGTCAAAAATAAAAATCCACGCAGCAACGTTTTTTGTGAACCCTAAGGAGGTAGTGTCGAGACTGCGTAAGGTGTGAGAAAGTTTCTGCTACCTTTTTTGTATCAACTGGTAATTGTAGGCCCCGTCGGGGAGCACACCGCACGGAATACCCTTTCACTCTCCAAAAATAGAGCGAAAGCGGTTGGTGGTCTGTTACTAAAGTAAAGTGACGTCCTGCCAGAAATTATGGAAGTGTTTGACACCAAACACTAACGAAAGGGCTTCACGGGCGGTTTGAGAATAGGTCTTTCTTGGGGGTGAAAGTGTAGTGGAGGCGAACGCGATTGGATGCTCCACACAGTCTATAAGGTGAGCCAACGTGGCTCCGACCCATTAACTACTAATGCAGTGGTAAATATAGGGGTTTGTTCAGATCGGAACAACAAATAAAACCATTTCTCACAAATTGACGAATGGCCCGGAAATGCTCTCCACATTCTTGAGACAAGACCATGTACATTTTTTCTTGGTCAGTATATAAAGGTTCCAAGTAAATCAAACAGACATGTGACAAACTTGTGGTAAAAAATTATAAAACAAGGAAATGATTTGAGCCTAGGATATATTTTTGAGGTACGGCGCATTTTGGATGGCTGGAAATTTGGAAGGGGAAGGCGCAAAACCCCTGCCCATCCAGACAAAAAACGAGCAATTCGATCGAAGTTTTGAACCATTTACATTTATCTACATTCAATTTGACATTATACTCATTTAAACGATTGAGCACTTGTTTCCACTGAAAACCTGCATTCTTCCCATGTTTTTGCCTCCGATAATAATATTATCTAGATACGCTCTAGTATTGGGAATTTGACTCAAAATAGAATCCATTGTTGACTGAAACAAGGCTGGAGCACTAGATAAACCAAACATCAAACGGTGAAATCTGAACAACCCTAATTGAGTATTAATCGTAAAATAATGTTTGCAGTTTTCATTTAACTTTAATTGCAAATAGGCATTTGACAGGTCTAATTCACAAAACACTTTAGACCCCCCACTAATGACTGAAAAATATCTTCCGATTTAGGGAGAGGATAGTGATCTAAATCTACGTATTTGTTCAGGGTTACTTTAAAATCCACGCATAAGCGAATTTTACCGTTTGAAAGAAAATTGGTTCGAGGCAGATAAAAATAATCTCGGAGGGATGGACTTGTACCTATAACTTATTCATTTTTTATTGAAATTTACAACTGTATACAATATATACATAAAATACAACAAGTAAATGTCATGATAATTCTAAAAATTACATGTCAATTGCTTGAAAGCAACTACCCATTGGTAGCACTTATAAATGTTCTATAAATAAAGTACTATATTAGCAGGTCCCGAGCACATCTTCTTTTCAGGCGCCTCGGAAGGTTATCTAAGATAGAGTGGGGAGCGAGTTCAAATACTAATGGATTTGAATGATTATGAAGTTTGCTATGAAAGGATAGATATCTGGTTCGGGCAAAGTCAGAGAAATGAGTAATATTAAGATCTTTGAGGATAAGTTTGCTTGTGACATAGTAAGGAGCATTGAGGATTTTTTTAAAGGATTGGATTTAGAGATGAATTGTTTGATTTAGATGAGCCCCAAAGCTCAACTCCATAAGTCCAAATAGTACCTATAATTTCAACAGTAGAAAAAAAGCTTTTAAAATCGCAGAATTATTAACCGTGACTCGTGATCACTGATAATTAAAAACAATTGTTGATTCGAGTTTATTCCTCAACCTTGGACATAAACATATTACAAAATTTTTAAGTGCAAGTATTCTACTTTTTCACAATGAGCATTCAGTTACACATACGTCTATAACTAATTTTGTATCATTTAGCCTCAGAAAAGTACGGAACTCCTATTACGTTTTTCTTAAATGTGTTTAAGACATAATCGTAGAGTTTTTGTTTAATTGTACAACATATATTCATTCTTATCATTGACAGAACCTTCTTTACAAGTTCCACGCTGTAAGCTAACTAGTCAAATTCATTGACTGTAACGATTCTCGATTTTAAATCGAAACAAACTATGGGGTAGGCTTGTTTAAGATCATCTTCTTATCAGAGATCGTAATTTAATTATATATATGTCTGAAAGTTTCTTGTTGATGTTTAAGTTGTCAATTATTACAATGTTTTTATTATTATTAAACTCTGTAAGCCAACCTTTACACACTAGGATGCTTTCATATCAGCTGTAAGAGTATGACGTGTTAATCAGTAAGAATTGTTAAGTGAGGTTATAATATGTATTTTAATCATAATTCTATTGAGCCTAGTTAATATTAACTCAATTTAAAAATGACATTGTACAATGACAATCCTGTCCCGAAAGGGCCACCTGATTTATGTTTTGACACCAGTTCATTTATCAGGGTATGTAGTCTATATCTAATGGTTGTGTATTTTCATTCATTGTTCCTTTTGAATTCTTAATATTATCTTGAATAATCTGTTTTGAAGGATTCTTTCTCAGTCGATCAGTTTCTACAAGACCATAGAAACAAAGCCACATTAGAAATTATGAGAGATGATCTTGGGTTGTATTTGAAAGTTCTGCGGTCAGCAATGATTGATCTGATAAATAAAGACTATGCAGATTTCGTAAATTTATCCAGCAATTTAATTGGCTTAGATAAAGCAATAAATGATATACAGTTACCTTTGGGACAGTTACGTGAGGAACTATTGGTAATGTAGTTAAAACAAACATTTTGGTAGATTTGGCGTTGATTGAATAATCTACCATATTAATATTTATTAAATTATAGGAAATTCGTCAGAGTTTGGATGGTGCAGCTGAAGAAATCTCATCTCAACTTTCTCATAGGAGGGAATTAAGAGAACACAAAAGAAGCCTTAGAAGTTTAAGTCGTGTGCACACATCTTTAAAAAAGCTTCGGCTGATTTTATCTTCATTAGAAGAGAATGGAAAATCTGAAATTCAGTTATTAGAACGGGTTGTTTCAGAATATAGCCATATTCAGTTTCATATATCCCGTTGTAAGAAAGACCTCTCAGATAATGATAATCAGGTATATGCTATTATTTTTCATTTTTAAAAGATATTTTTTTATTTTGAATTTATATTTACACGATTTAAAATAGTAATATGTAAATAATTCTGGTTGTTCTCTTTCTTCCCATTGGGGCTGAAGTACTCAGCTAGTGGGGATTAACGGTCTCCTGGGTTCTATAGTTTTGTACAGGGCACATAAATATTTGAACAGTAGAACATACACTCATACACTGGGTCTTATGTCACATACAGTAACACATATACATTCAGGATCACATTTACTAATAAGACTCAGTTGACTGGGATCATAACCTGACCACCAGGTTTCCTTAGGTAAAAGTGTCTTTTTTGCTGAGCAAATCACTTATAGAAGGGTGAAGCTGATTCATAGAATCTTTTATAAGATACCCTAGGGACTATGGCGTCTCGCTGAGTTGTATTGATGCTTCTCCATGCTATTTATGGTACAAGGTGGAAGATAGAGGAGAAAAAGTTCTCTATAAATAAATGATTATTTTTATATTCGGTGCTAATATCGTATCACTGATGTTTGGCCAAAAGGGCTGAAGTCTTGGAATGTTTAGGTTGAATGAAAACATTTTGAAAAATCATTTTATATCCTAAATATTTCTTTATTCATAAATCACTATATTATCTTATAAGGGACTATTCTTTATAATAAAATGCCCACTTAAACAAAATATTATTTATTTATTTATTTTAAATCCATTGAAGCCCTTTTTCCCAACCTTTTTTTCTCTTATGGCATTCTGATCATTACTTAAGCCCTTTATATTTAAGAATAAGCAACGCAATTCCTTTTTAACAATTTTTAACAAGATTTGAGCAATGAATCTGGCTCTATGGATGTTGAAAAGTTAGGAAAAATCAAAAAATTTTCTTTTATGTTTTATTTAAATATTCCAAGTTTGTTAACATTTAAAATACATAACTAGTATCAAAAGTTATGAAAAAGCAATCTATAAGTACAGTGTTAGTTTAATAATGAAATGTTATTGATCTATTTCGGAATTAAATAAATCAGGATCAATATCTGTGTCATTATTGCATCTAATGTTTCTGTAGAAAACGTGGAAATAGAACGGAATTAGTTATAAAAGATCTAATAGATCTTATAGGCATAATTACATAGGACCTTTTGATCTGCACGTGTTATGGTAAAAAGGATTTAAGTATTGTCAAGTATCACTTAAGACATTTGAATCACTGCCAAATAGCAAATATGACTTATGCCCTTAAGATCACCTTAATTATAATTTTTAGTAATCTCATTTCTTATCACTTAACCCGATTTTTTTTGTCAAGAAAACTTAAAAACCTTATTTTCATAAAATTTATGACCTAAGCCCTTTTGCCCAAACACCAAAGATATATAAAAATAAAATATTTAAATGTTGTTAAATCGTGTTTGTTTTACTGTGGGAAACTTGGTCTATTCTAGTCCCTACCATACAGACTTGACTAAAGGTGGAAAACGTTACTATGTTTTTGTTATTTCTGATTTGTAAGAATTTTTTTTATTAATAAGCAGCCATATAAATTCTAACAACTCATTACTTGTTAGGGATTTTTAAAAATTTCAAATAGATAATAAACCACCGGTAATACTTATTCTAAAGGAACATATAAGATGGCAGTTTTCATCATAATTAATTAGCCATGATTTAAACAAAACTTTAGAGATTTGTTTGTACAATAACATAGTAAAATGTACTTTTAATAGAGAGTGAAACATTTTTATTTAATTTTATCGATTGCCTTTTTACTAAATATCATATATTTCGATTTCAGGTATTTGATAAGGTCGGAAGAACATTGGTGCAATGTGTAGATAATCTTTTTCTTGAAGCTTTATATAAAGGTGAGAAAGGAAAAAGTGAACTCCTCTGTGCTTTATCGCTTTATCAGGCTTTAGACAAACTAAGTTCTGCTGAGGGGTAAGTTATTATTATATTATTCTTTATATACATTTTAATAATAGTTTTTGTGTTTATTTTAATGGTCCTCTTGATTTGTTATAAAACTCTTTTTGATTAAAGAAAATTTCCTATAAGTTTTCGATCATGTCATATTTCCTAAATTTTATTCTAAACTTTAGATTTATCCATTTTACTCAGCTTCTTTTCGGCTTCCTGAGCATTTTCGGGATTTTATTTCATAGTTCTGTTAAGTTTTATGACCATCTAAGGTATTGAATCCCTAACTAATTAGGATTGATTCTTTTATTATATCATGTATATGCTAACTAGTTATCTTTAAGTGATTTATATCAATCCAAAATTGTATACCACTAATGTTTCTGAATGCTATTACTTTTAAAAATTTCTAAAATGCATGAATTCAATTTTTTTTCTCTTTTTATTGGGGTTCCTTAAATGAGAAAATTCTTATTTACCTACTTTTTTAAATTCTTGTTATACAAACTCATAAATTTATTAAAACAGATTTCATATTATTCAAATCTAAATGGAAATGAAGTTTCTTTGATGTTTAACTTTCAATTATTCAATCCTGATACTTGCTGGTGGCATGAGAATGGTCCTTTTTTCTTATCGGACAAAACTTAAAATACCTTTGGATCTTATTTTTTGGAAATCTTATGTAGCACTTCACAGAAGATTCCTCCGTTGTCGTAATGTGTTCACTCCTCCAACTGTAAAGCTGCAATGGATCAGAGGCATACATGTAGATAAGCTACTATGCATTCTTTCCACTTTGTCTAACACTCTAAATCCAATATAATTTCATGAGGAAAATATCAGCTCAGCTCACCACAATATCTTTATGGTACAATATTCTGATTGCATAACAGAGAAAACTATTTTTACAATAAACTCTATTAGAATAGGTTTCGTTTAGCTAAGTGTTTCTTTTGCAACAGGCATAAAAAAATTAAAAATAAATAAAGTTATATGAAAGGCTTAGGTTGAAGTAAATGCATTGTATACAAGCACATTATAGATGCTAGTTCAAGAACTCACAGTTAAAGAAAAAGAAATATAATTGTAAAACTAAATATCATGAAGATCACTCAGTTCTCTACAAAATATCTTTTGGGAGGGAGGGAACCTTGTTTTACTAGCTATAGATGAAATATCTTGCGGGGTGTACTTGTAATGCCTCTATCATGGGCTTTTACAGTTCCTTTCTACCTATTGTCATCAAACCTTATCTACTGTGATAGAGACAATATACTGAGAATAAAAGGTATCCCTAGAGACCACAGTATTTGTAATTTTGTTGAGTATTTCACTAGAGATTAAAAAAAAAAAATTATAAAAAAAAAAAAAAAAAAAAAAAAAAGTGATAAAACTTTTCCCTGTTTTAAGATCCTAATTCTAATAAAGTTAACACAATTTAAAGACAATGCCATGTCTGATATAAAGTTATTTTTGTCAAAAAATCTCAGATAGTCAAGTTATTGTAATTGAATAACATTTTGTTTTATGTTGTTTAGTTCATTTTAAGTATAATTTTATTGAATACAGTGTCGTAAAACTAAATCCACAAACATGCTTCTGAAGTGTATTAATGCTGTCCGAGAGTCCTTTTGAGAACCTGATGTCTTTCATGTCATTCATGCTCTTTGAAATTTTGTAACATGTATGGTTGCACTATTTGCATGTATTTTCTTGGAAAGCCAGAAACTTCCTTTTCACTGTCCCGTATCTTTTGGTGTTTTAAGTTACCCCTGAATAACCTTCAAAATATCATTTTATTTTAATCAGATTGGTTAATTAATATGTGAGATCCGGTCCCATTTGTGGACTTATCAAATCAAGTAAATTGAAATTGTGGCTTTCCTTTGAGTATTTGTGGCATTTAATAATAATAATAATGTTGAATTAGTATCTCGTTAAATGTTATCCTTCTCATTTTAATGGAACTCTGATGACTGGAATATTTTGGTGTGAGCTACTACTATTGCCCCTCTTCATCTGGAGTAAATTCTGTTGATATTTTGATACCTGAAATTCTTAGCTTTGCTGGAGTCACTATTTAATCATGATATATTAGATTTTAAAAACATAAATTTATATTGATTGATTAAAATATTTTTATTATTTTTTTCTAGACTCTATCGTAAACAGGTTTCATCAGCAATGGAAAATCTTATTTCAGAAGAAGCTCTTCGTTCCTCTCCTACCGGTTTGCCTGGTCTTTATAACAGAATACTGTCTTTTCTTGATACAGAAATGAAATGTTTATGTGAAATTTCTGCAATTTTTAACAAGTAAGTAAACCTTGGCTTGTGAGTTTATTAATGGACAGAATTAGAGCATTAAAAAAGTTATAAAATGGAACTAGTGGAGTCATCTTAACATCTGAAAACTAATAGTTAGGCCCATAGGGACATATCCTTCATCCAATGGAATGATGTAAATGCAAAGTTGGGCAACAAAAAAATAAATATTTTATTATTTAAGGGTTTAAAAATCTTAAATACATTGACTGAATCATAGTTTTGTTCTATTCTGATGAAAGGTAAGTGTTATGTTTTTGTTGACTTGTCACCTTACATCTGAAATGATTGTATCCTCGATTGGAAAGAATTATGAAACAGAAACTTTTTTTTCGACAATTGTGCACCTTTGTTCCGGTGGATGAGCAGTTTAAAATTGCATTTAAATATTTACTGGCTATCATAAATAACTATTTATATTATTAAAATACATTTAGTCAGAACTTCATAAATTGGCAGTAAATAGTCAGCTATTAATTTTGGTTTGGTTGGCTTTTATCTCAAAATAACTGTATAAGGTAACAGTCGGCTTAAGAGGTGGCGATCCCTAAGGGTGTCCAGATTACCTTTTATCGATTCTTACCTTCTTCCAATTTATTTCAGTGTTTTAGTCGCTACTTTTTGAGGGGAAAGGTTATTCTCCTTTATTTATGGAGAAACTTGAAATCCCTGTTCAAAGTAATATTAACTTCTGTTTACCTTCTGATATTAAAATGAGAAATAAGAAAAAGATAAAGTAAAAATAAGAAAATATCAAAATATAAGACACTAAATCAATATTGAATTAATATTATATTAAATCAGAATTAATATAATGCTAAACCACCAGTAATGTTAATTCTTGATAAACATTGTGATATGAGGGAAGTGTAAATAACAAATTATAAATATTTAAAAGACAGAATCCTTAAGTATCTATTTAACATTTGTAGCTACATGTTTTGGAGAAAAAGCTCCATCATCAGGCTTATAAAATTTTTTAAAAATACATTAATCTATAACATTGCACCAATAGTTTTACAATTATATAATATGTCATTTACCTCTTAATCTGTGATTATTTTCACATTGTCCATTCTACATGTTATAAGGGATTATATAATATAAGACAGAATCCTTGTTGAAAGTTATGATTTTAATCTCTGCTATATTTTCTCAAGAGAAGTGGAAATAAGAAAATATGAAACCTATGATATACTTTATCACATTTATTTTTAGATTGATATGTTTTATTGAATTAATTATGCAATCTGTCTCACTTTAGGACAATAAGTATTATGGATGACAAAGAATGCATTGATAAAATATGCATAATGAAATTTTATCACTTAAATTGACACAACAAATAAAAATATATAAAACACGAAATCCATGTACAAATTAATGTTCTTAAGTTTTTTAACACTTTTACACATTAGATTAACACATTACACATTAGAGGAAATAAGAAAACATGAATTAATAAAACACTTAATCCTTTATGAAACTTATTTTGTTAACTTCTGTTTCACTTATTTACATTTAAGAAGACTAAATATCAATATAACACACTAAACAACACAATCCAAGTTGAAACTGTAGAAGTGATTGTTTACATTTGAGGTTATAGGAGGGAACTATTGATAAATGTAAACTCGGAGTGAAGCGTAAGCAATCGAACTGGTGGGTGTAGCGCGGGTCAAGCCAATTTGGCGCCGCCTGTTAAGCTGACCGTTGCCCTGTATAACTATTGAAAGACTTAAACTTGTTCTGAATTAGTGCTCTGACAGTAATAAATAAAAATTCTTTGTTACTGATTATTGAACCATTGAAAAATTCTAAGTAATTACAAATTAAATGTGAAAAAATGAACAATTTTCTGGATTCCTTAAAAATATAGTAATTTATTTACAGGAATTCTAAAAAAAACAAATGTGATTTCTTTTTGAGAAGTTTTTGGCCTGAAGTTGAAGAAAGACTGGAAACGAATTTGACTTCTATTTATTCACCAGGCGATCCTGATATATTTTATCAGGTAGGTGTAGTTATATTATTTTTAAAATTACAGAGGAAACTCGTTTTTTCGTCACTCAATAATTCGTCTTATTCTGTAATTCGTCAGTTTTTTTTTTCTTTCTTTTCTTTTTTTTAAATTGGCAACTATAAATAAAAAAATTAAATACACATTAAATCCATTTTTCCCCTTGCTACTTATTTAATCTTTTAACCGCCTCATTTGGTTTGTCACTAAAAAATAAGCCTCTATTTAAACATTTTGTAAATCATTTCATAGAATAAAACAAACAGAACAAGCCCGAGTCGATCCCTCCATTGATTGTAATAAGAGATGAAAGGAAGTATGAGTGCAGTTGACAAATTCCCGGAATCAGTTAATATGGAAAGCTCTTCCAACAAAAAATTAGCATCTGGCTCAGCAACTTCTGCTCCAGGTTATAAAATGAGAAAAGATAAGCAAGAGGTAAGCAGCTGGTTAAACATGGATAGTACGGATGTAGGATATGAAATTTTAAATGACAATGGAATTAAAGAACAAGTGCTGAGTGCTCAAAATGAAGCTAGTGATGAAAAAGATGATGACGATAAAGTTTCTAATTCTTCCACTATTACATGCAAAGAAGTAGAGGAAATGCTAACAAAGTGCATTGAGTGGTTTCGAGCAGCAATGTGAACCAGATATTTCACAATTGGTGGGATGCGGCAAGTGTTTAGCTTTTTTTGTGTTTTTTTGTTATTTTCACTCAAGTCCAATTGTATTATGTTCATATGTTTGTTTTTACATTCAATAAATTGAAAAAAAATTACAATAATATAGATTAAAATGCTTTTTTGTAACTTTACTAACAAGATTCTGTAATTCGTTATTTCGTTACCCCCTCTCCCCCACTCATGACGAATTATCGATTTTCTACTGTACTGAAATATTTTTATTATACCTACTAATTCAGTTTTTTTTCTTCTTTGTTTTAGAAATATTCAGAAACATTAATATTTCTGGAAAAGTTATTAAATCGTAGTGGTTCTACTAATGCAGTACAAGAACTTCAAGCACATCCTAACTTTCTACATTTTATGGAACGATGGGATTTACATTTACCTGTATACTTTCAGATCAGGTAATTAAATTAACTGATGGATTTATTCACATTAATATTAATGTTATATTAAGGGAAATGGATATAAGAGAAAATTGTGAAAATCCTTATTCTTTACATCGGTTTTTTCCTTTTAAATTCTTACAAGTAAATTCCCGGACTATGTTTTTGATAACTTCTTATCGCCTATTGTACTATTGGTCAATACTATCAAAAGGCTGAATGCTTGATTGACATTGATCTTCTTTATTTTTTAATGAAACATCAAACTCTTTATTGTATTTTCTGAATTTTATTCTGGCTTTACCTGAATACAACATTTTTTCCACATCTTTACCTTTACATATCTGGTATAATTCATAACATATCAACTTGTGAAATACTAGGATAATTATTTAAAATTGGTATATAATTAATAAAAATTTAGGTATCAGTATAATTTATTATACTACTACCCTTCAGGGTCATTGGCAGTCCATCTTCGATTATTTATCTCCTATATTCGTCCATAAAATCTGATAGCTTTTAGGAAATACAACAGAGACTTCACTGATTTGTTATCATCTTGTAAGATTTCCTGAAGTGTGTTTGAAATTTTAAATCTCTCCCTTATAGATGAAAGCTGTGGACAGTCTACTAAAATGTATTGAACTGTCCTGGGTTCCTGACAGTTGACGCAGGTAGGGGGCTCCAAACCACGGAGAAGGTAGCCATGTGAGAATTCACAGTGGCCGATTCTCAGGCGGCACAAAATTATTTCTTCCTTTCTAGACGTCCTACAACTTGTTTGCCACTTAGCGGAGCAGTTCGTCTTTACTTGTAACAATTTAGACCTATATGTTTTCCAGTTTTCTTCCCACTTGGCTTGGATCGAGCATCTTACATGCCTCACCCAGTCTTCTTTAGGTGTAAGGTTGATGTTTTTAACAATATCGCCATCACTCACTAATTCTTGCTAACTGGGCTGCAGAATCAGCTCTTTCATTTCCAGAAATGCCACAGTGGGAAGGAACCCAAATAAAAATAATCGTATTGTTTTTCTCTTGAATTTTCCAAATAAGCTCGATAATTTCTAAAATTGTTACATGTTGAGACTGATCATTTTTTATTGCTAATAATACACAGTATAATTAAAATTATTTTTTATCATTTTTATTTTTTATTCATAAAAGATATTTTTATATCTTATGTAGTTCTTTTTCCTCTTGCACTACCATCTTGTCTTGTTGGAATTTTATTTAGCAATGATATTAACTTGTTTGTGATTTAATCTTCGAGAAAGTATACTGCTCAGAAATTGAAATGGACTACTTCAGGAATTTAAGATGTTTTCTAATTTTGTTAACTTAATTGATAGTTTAAATCCAATTGAACGTGTTTGGGGCAAACTCCGCCAATTACACATGCTTTCACCTAGTTCAGATAACTTGGATAATCTTGCTGACGCTGTAATTGAAGAATAGGCTTTTTTACCTCATTAGATATTGAGTGTAACAGGGAGTATGAACCGCCGATGTGAAGCATTAATTAAGTGGAAGGGGTACAACACCCTACTGAAGGATGTTGAAGTGAAAATTTAATTTTTAAGAATATATTTTTCTTATATTTCTTTGTTAAACAAATACCATTACCAATAAGTCAGGTATTATACACACAAAGAAACATTTAGACTTGTCGCTTTGGATGTACATCTTGGATGAGCAATCGAAAGTGACAAGTGTATATTGCCTTTTATCCACAATGTTCACTAAAAATGAACAATGAAACAAGTTGACACTCCTCCTATTGTTGAGGAATAAGTCATTCCTCGAACCGATGTCAAATCCAGGGTGAAGGCTCAGTGAAAAATGTAAACAAACAATTTGCTCTTTTTCCCAGCCTCGTTCATTACTTCACACTCGACCAGTTGACTCTTTTCCGTAGTGCATGTTTTCAAATTCTATTATTTTAAACTGAAATTTTATAAAATTTCGTTTAATTGGCAAGACAAGCATATGGCATTGTTTATCGAAACTTGTCACAATTATGAGTGTTTGTGGAACAATAAATGTGCTGACTATAACTAATTGAATGTACAGGAAATTTTAGTTTGTATTCCTCAGGATCTTCTCCTGCTGATTCTTTTAAATGTGTTGATGAAGCTCCTTGATTTTCTCTTCTTGAGACCCATGGTTTCACGCACCAACGCCCTAGATCACGGCCAGTTGTCAATAAAATTTCCTGCAGGTGGTATAAGTCCAGATGTAATTATATCAATGCCTCCATGCACAATTCTTGAATTTCTATTTGAAAGAGACATCCTGCCACCTGGTATCACTTTTGTTCTTGCACCTACTGACACAAAATTGAGGAACAGTAAAGATGAAAACATGGGATGAATTCATTTTGAAGTATTCACTTCTGATGTACATCAAAATTGAAGCAGTATAAATCCCACTTCAGTTTACTATTCAACCCCATTAAAACTCCTAGAAAACTGAAGTTACATCTTAATTCGATTCATTTTTTCTTTTTCTTATGCATTAATTTTCTAATCTATTACACCAATATAAACTCAAAGTTCTTCATATTGTTACATTCTTCTATTAGATCTTTTTTTATGAATTTTGGTTTTGATGGTTAGAAGATTTAATAGATTGGTTTGATGGGGTAGAAGGAGTTTTATGGCCAGTGATCAATATCAAATTGTGTTGTAACTTGGTCCAATTCATATATTAATTCATTATTAACAGTTTGATTAAACTAGTTTAACATGACTGAATTATTATATTTTTAATTATCTTTCCCCAGACCAGATACCTATCCTTCCATAGTAAGCTTCATAACCACTCAAATCCACTAGTCTCTCAACTTGCTTCCCACTCCATTCCCGATAATCCTCCGAGGCGTCTGAAAAGAAGATGGCCTAGGGACCTTCTAGTGTAGATTTATATTGAAGTGCTACTGATTAGTAGTCCTTTTCAAGTTTAGGCATGTTGTTGTAATCATAATCAACCTATTTACTAGATGTATATATTGTTCAGTTGTAAATTTCAATAAAATGAGAAAAAAAAAAAATTATCTTCAAATTTTATTATCAAGTAATGTAACAATAAGTGATGCATTAAATTTTCCATTGCTATGCATTCTTTTTTAATGGAGGCCTTGGTGACTGAACAGATGTTGGAGTCAACTGCGAAAATGTAGCCCCCTCCCCTTCTGTAGAATTTACTTTTTTACTAGAGACATTGTTATTAAATGCCTTCAGAAACGTTCATGACCTTTACTTTTATTTGGAGAGTCTTTGCAAGCATTGTTGATAAACATAGAAATTTTTTCATTGCTGTGAACTTAGCTTTAAGTTTCATTAATCAAGTTTATCTTGGATTACTTTGAAGTTTTGTGTGTGTTATTTATTATTACTTTTCTTAAACTTAATTTTATAGGTTTCAAGAGATTGTAAGGGATTTAGAAATTTCATTTCAAAGCGAGGATTGGTTGTCAAAATCAGATAAATGGAATCTAATAGCTACTGAAACCGTATGGAAATCGTTAAATAAATGTTGGGAAGAAGGTATTTTTCTCAGGCCGATCGCTCACAAATTCTGGAAACTGAGTTTACAAATAATATCAAGATTCACTAGATGGGCGAAAAGCTTTGCTCAAAATGCAGTTAGTAATGTTTTACTGTCTTGCTTTATTATTATTTTTTTACTATTTTTCACTATAGAATTTTTATGATTTTCAGGATACTGCAAAAACATTGGATGTTGATTTTTTAGTATTTTTATACAGTGACATACAACAGCTTCTTCTCTTGTTACCAGAATTCAAAAAGTGTGTGGTCGTAAAGTTATTTAAAATCAGCGATCACACTCTGGAATTGCTAACGCGTAATTAATTTTTTATTACCTTATTGGACATCAGTTTATATAAATTTGATATAATATTCTAAGCACTTTAACCAAAGAAATGATTTGCGGCCCTTTTCTTAATAAAAAAAAAAAAAAACAGTATTGTTTTGAATTTTTTTATTTGTTTTAACCAACATTCTAGATATTTTCATGGCAAAACCACCTCAGTGTCTAGAGTAATATAATTTTAAACTTAAAGATTTCTGAAATACTGTAAAAATAGAAAACAGTAGGATATACAAAAAAACTGTAGCATGAGAACAAAACAACAAATGCTATGTTTTACAAAAAAATACAGCATTAATACTTGAAGCCATTGGTGGAAGAAGGTGTTAACTCACTTTTATTAAAATGTTCGGGAGAAGCATAATTACCTTTCTGGACTTTGTATTTTCTTTATAAATTTTTTTCTATTTTATCATATTTGCTTTTGCATTATGACTGCCCTCATCCATCACCATCTTAATATTTATATAATTGTTTTTTCTATTTGTTTAGGTATCTTTGGTTTCATTATCTGTTAGATTAATGACTATAATATTGAATATTATGAAATTATGTATTATTTAATTAAATTTAAGTTCTATTCCAGAAAGCTTAGAAGAAAGTGGCTCTGAACTGGAAAGCCAATTAGAATTATTGAATGAAGCTATCATCAAAGCACTAAGTGGAAACAGTGCACTTCTCATCAGGCAGGTTAACGACATTCCAAGACTGTTTAGGCGGACTAACAGAGAACCTCCGACAAAACCTTGCACCTATGTGGTTAATATTTTAGAAACACCTGGTCAGTTTTATGAAAAGCATAAAAGCCATTCCAAGACTATCTTCTGGCTGACAACAATGTTTTCTATCATTACAAAGCAGTAAGATAATTGTTTTCCCTATTTATTATTTTTTGTATGAATTTTTTCAAGATGAATTAAAAGTGTTTTGGTTGAAGAAGATGAGAATTTTAAGATGTACTTTATGATAAACACGTCCATTGTTACTTATAAATATTTGAGTTATCATTTAAATATTTATATATTTTATACAATTTTCTGCTTAATGTGTTGTTATATTGTGTCTAGTTCATAAACACAATCATTATGGGTAGCGAATTAAATGTTGTTAAATCATTAAGTTTATTTTTATAGGTATTATTCTTCTGTATCAGATGTACTTGATTCAGTGCAAAAGACAGAAGAGAGCTTACGTAGATTAAAAAAGGCAAGAGACAGATCTAGCAACCTTGTCCCAAATGACAGAAGAGTTGAAGATGACAACAAAATTAGATTGCAATTGTTGTTAGATATAAACGCTTATGTTAAAGGGGTAATTTTTATTAATTAATTATTATCAATGTTTTTTTCCTTTATTTTATCATATGAAATATCAGTTTTGATAGAGACATTAATTAAATAATTTTTTGGTTGTAAATTAGTACTAATTTTATAACCTGACAATTTATAAATTTTAAGCCTTTCTTATTCACATTCCTATACTACCTAAATATTATTCATTTTGAGATTGACCATAGAATCATCCAATTCTTTAAAATAACTTGTTTAGTAGCCACCATACGAGGGTGTTCTGAAAAGTTTCTGACCTAACAATAATACAAGACATTTTTTCTAAATTTTTTTCTTTTATTTTTCAACATACTTGTAGAACGTAACCTACACACTTCTCCCAGCGATCCTCCCATCTCTGTACTCCAACCAAATTGTACTCAGCATTTTTCTCTGCATAATAATTGTTTATGAAGGTGATTGCCTCTTCATTCGATGAAAATCTCTGTCCTCTGAGCACAATTTTTAAATGAGCGAACAAAAAGAAGTCGCTTGGGGCTAGATCTGGTGAGTAAGGTGGATGGTCAAGAAGTTCAAACTGTAATTTGTGGATTTTCGCCATGGCAGCTGCTGAGGTGTGAAACAGGATTTTCTTTTTCTGCAAATGTGGTCGTTTTTAAGTTCTGCCTTCAGCTTGTCAAGTAATGATGTGTAGTATGTTCCTGTAATGGTTTTTCATTTCTGAAGATAATTGATTAAAATAACTCCATAACCATCCCAAAAAAAAGTCTCCATCACTTTCCCAGCCGAAAAAACAGTTTTTGCTTTTTTTGTAGCCGGTTTCCACTTTGCGGTCCACTGTTTGGACTGTATTTTTTGAAGATAATTGATTAAAATAACTCCATGACCATCCCAAAAAACAGTCTCCATCACTTTCCCAGCCGAAAAAACAGTTTTTGCTTTTTTTGCTTTTTTTGTAGCCGGTTTCCACTTTGCAGTCCACTGTTTCGACTGTATTTTTTGAAGATAATTGATTAAAATAACTCCATGACCATCCCAAAAAAACAGTCTCCATCACTTTCCCAGCCGAAAAAAACAGTTTTTTTTTGCTTTTTTTTGTAGCCGGTTTCCACTTTGCGGTCCACTGTTTTTGGACTGTATTTTTTGAAGATAATTGATTAAAATAACTCCATGACCATCCCAAAAAACAGTCTCCATCACTTTCCCAGCCGAAAAAACAGTTTTTGCTTTTTTTGTAGCCGGTTTCCACTTTGCGGTCCACTGTTTGGACTGTATTTTTATTTCGGGCTTATAATGGTGTATCCGAGTTTCATCTACAGTAATTAATCGGCACCAAAACTCGGCTCTATTGCGCCAACAGAGCATTGAAAATGTTCATTCGAGCAAATGTGGCACCCAACGAGCGAGCAGACAGCTTTTTCATGCCTAAACATTGATTTAATATGTGACACACATGTTCATAACCTCTGCTATCTCTCTCACTTTAATTCGGCGGTCGTCTAGCACCATTTGGTGAACTTAGGCAATGTTTTCGTTGGTAGTTGCAGTTATCGAACGTTCATCATCTCCCAAGCTCTTACGGCCATGTTTAAATTCAGCTGCCCAAAATTTCACTGTGGTAAATGATGGTGCAAAGTTCCCATACACAGAATCCAATTCATCTTTGATTTGGGTAGGCGTATTGCCTTTCAAAAACAAATATTTAATGAGAGATTTTATCCATTTTCACAAAAACACTCACATCAACTCACTCAAACGACTGTTACATAACAACTGCGCGTCCAAAATGGCTGAAACTTAAGTAAATGTCAACAGATAAACAACGAACTCACTTGACTTTTATTTACAAGTGCTGCCATTTTCACGTTGAGGTCGGAAACTTTTTAGACCACCCTCAAACAATGACTTATTACCTCTTTTCAAGAACTTAAAATAAGTTTTATGAATACAAATTTTTAAAATTTAAAATGTGATGTATGTCTTCTAGGAATTTATTATTATAATTAATGTTATTGATTGATGGTATACTGAATCTAAAATTATTAAGTTGTTGTTTATTATTTAATAAAAATAAATGACTTCCAATGTCATTACTAATGTTACGTTTTACATAAAACAAAAAAATCTGACTTATTTTACACAATTAAATATGATCATATTTTTTAGATTGAAGCGTTTGGAATCAGTAAGATGGACATTGAGAAGCTCACTGATTTGCTGCTTTTAGTTGAAGCCACGCAGAAACCATAGTATAAACTAAAAAATATGGTTGAAACCATTTTATCTAATATAAGCCATTATAAGTGCATTATTTGTATATACATTATATATTCAATATAGTTTTGAAATAATTGTGTTTACACTTTATTTTACCTTGATTTAATGAGTTTGGTTTTGTTATTTTAATATTTAAGTACAATGATTAGTGTCGTTATTCTGAGTGGTCCATGTTTTCTTCAACTTTTATCAATGAAAATTTTCAATGATTATTCAAACTTTTTGGCTCATAATTTTAAATGCTAAAAACATTAAATTCCATTTATAAATTAAGATTAAAAAAAACAAAAAAACATGATAGTCATGGAAAAAAAAAAAAAAAAAAAAAAAAAAAAAGATACTCATGCAAGGAAACAAAATGGAAGGACTTTAAAAAAAGCTATGAGGACCTAAATTAGAATGAGTGTAATGGAAGATATGTGAGAGTTGGGTAGTCAGATAAACATTTTAATTTCTGAATTTATTAGGCAGCTAAATAGGCAATCCCTTAGGTTTTACCAATGATTAGTCAGTTTTTCTGTTGGGAATGGAAACACATTAAAAATGGGACTATTAGAAATATTTATCTGCTCATTTAAACAAAAACCAGAACCCATAAATCAATATTAACCTCATCATTAAAACAATAAGTAGAATAGTTAAAATCATCTACTATGCACAGAAAGGTGTAGAATGGTTATGAGTTCTTAGGTAGCACTGCATAGTACAGCACATGCATTTCAAAAGTGACAAAACTCAAAAATCTGTATGTTCGATTTATCATTATGGTTAAATTCAATAGTCATCAATGGAATTATAAAATATATATCAAATTAACTTCAAATCCCACCTGATACATCTCTCTTGGAATTGGGATTAAAAAATAATTCAGGTACACTTTCGATATTTCATACAAGACTGTGGTTTTACATTTTTTTAATGCAGATTTTTGAGTTATATCACTTTTGAAATACATGTACAATATATCAAAATGAACTTTGTATCCTTAGCAAAAAAAAAAAAAAGAGGATCATGTACATCTCAGAAAACTTTTAAAATTTTATTTTATTCTATTTTCTCTTCTTAATATAACAAAAACTTTTTTTTTATATATATATACATATAATTGTACATAAACAATAAATAACATGGAATTATAACATAAGCACATCATTAGGCCATATGTTATTCATTCATCGCTGCAGCCTTCCTTTTACTTTCTTCAGCCTCTCTCATCTTTCGTAGCACCATTAATTCAAAATCTGCATCAGCATCATCTTGATCATAAGTCTTAGCCTAAAAAGAGATAAAATTTTATATTAATGAATAAACCACAGCAGTTTCTCATAAAAAAAGTAAGTACAGTGAAGCTCCAATTATCCGGATACCCAAAAATCCAGATAATCAGCTTTACTATTGAATTAGGATATTGAAATAAAAGTACAGACATATGTAATGTTTAAACTGTGTACTTTATTGAATAATTAAAATGTGGCTGTTTATAAAATTATATTAATGTAACAACAAAGTTTAGTTATAAGGACAGAAATCATGGATGTTCCGACAAAGAACTTTTCCACCTATTTTTTCGCCGATTCGCCTTACCTAAAACGTTCTACAATGGACAGTTTTTTGAACAGAGTAAATACAATACATTTTCTTTAAGGTACCATAACTCTTTAGGTTTATAAAGAGACCACTCGTGACGGCAATAGGGCCTAGACTGGACTAAACCCATGTAGGATGGATATGGTAGATGCAGCTTGGTTTGTTTAGGTTTACGTCTTTTATTGTCATGAAAACTAAAAATACGAGAACTATTGTATTTTACGTGAACTCCGAGCCACAACCTACAATGTATGTTAAAAAAAAAAAAATGTAATAAATATATTTTTTTTTTTTCTTCAAATCAATCCAGAAGATAATTGGAGTTTTACTGTACATAATTATAAAAAGAAAGGGTTCATTCTTTAACAAACATTGATAAATTCACATCAGATAAATTTTACATTTACTTCCATTTCCGTTTCCATTATAATTACCATTTTTTTTGTCTTTATTGATTCAATTCACAACTGACAAAATACAAAAATGACAACCAATGAATTATTACAAACATCATGTTACATAGTAACATCTGTTTTGGTATGAATAATTTTAAATAGAAGTGTTTTATCACTGCTTGAAACTCACTTTTCTCCATTTTTATAAATAATAATTAACAATTCAACTAAAATCAGGTGATGGATACAATAAAAGAGCTTTCAAGTGAATCAATTAGGCTTGCTAAACTAAAAACATAATTGAATTAAACAGATAACGCTATTGATTTTTTTTTTCCAAACTTGAAAGAAAGCTCATGGAAATGAAAAAGTGGAAAATAGTTTACAATAATTGAGGAGATTCTCATCTAAACAGATATATATTTCGAGAAAATTCCAAAATACTAATTTCAGCATCTCTTAACAAGTTTTAAAAATGTTTCAGTGTTTAGGTTAGGTTGAAAATGGGTGAAAAAATCTCCCTAAAATGATTATATATTTTTCTAAGGAGTTCATTGTACTAGCACTAAACTCAAATCAAGTTGATGACTGTTTATCTTTCAATAAATTTTTTATAATTTTTTGTTTAAGAATAACTCATTACATGAGCAATAACATAGAATTAAAGAAAAAAAAAAAGTTAGTAGATAGCTTATTACTTTGGTAAACAAAGCACTTAAATAAAAATTAAAAAACAAAGCATTTAAATAAAAATTATAAAGCACTTAAATAAAATATAACTTATTGATTTTTTAATTTAAATAAAATTTAAAATGGATAAAATACCTTTGGTAAATTATAGACTGGTCTGTGACTCTGGCTATTAGATGTTTCAGCTGAAGGAAAAAGTCGACTTTGAATTCCTTCAAAATTAGCGAAGGGCTGTCGGTATGTCAAATTTGAATCCATCATTTTCCTTTGAAATGGGGTGGGCGGTTCACCTGTTAGCCAAGTCAAAGTCAGTGGATTGTTTATTAAACCTTTCTCGAGCTGCAATGCTTTTATCTGTTGCACAAAAGAGGCATGGCATGATAATGGAATTAAAACTCTGCAGTAAACAGCTACAATAAAGGTTAGTTTAAGGGCTCCCTTTTATTCTAATTTTTAATTTATCTTCAATTTAATATATATTTGCGCAATGAGAAAATTACAAAAAAACAAAACGTATAAATAAATAAGGAAACATATTAACTTCCATTAACCATACTTGCCCTTTAAACATCTTTAATGTAAGCCAGAAAATATCATAATATAATTAGATCTAGTAAATAAATTTAAATAAGTTTAAAGGTAAATAATTAGAGTTATGGTTTTATGTTAAGACTACTTAAAGATTTAACTTACAGCTGCATCAGCTTTGACAAATTCCACAAGGGCACTACCTTTCTTCTTTTGAGAAACTATAACAGTTTCTACATCTCCATACTGAAAAAAAAAAAAGCCTGATTTTTAATGGAAAGTTACCTATATAAAAAACTAAAAATTAATGAAGCATTTCTAAAATGATTCCGAAGAAAATATTTTCAACGGATACTGGAAAGATATAGGATCAATCTCATCAATTAGGGAACAGATCCATAGATCAGTTTAATTAGCAAATAAACCAAACCATTTTCAGAAATATTTCTCCTGGTGATATTACAAATGAATGGAGTGGTCCCTTGTTATTTTGAAAATTGTATTAGCTTAAAAAATGAGTGTAAAAAACTGGTAATGCTTTCCTGGGATATACCAGGCCATTTCAAAAGTCCTGTCGTTTTTTCAAAGATTTATTTGGTCTGTACCATCTTTGTTATAATTCTATTTCCAATTTGACCTTTTCCAATGTAAACAATATTGTTCTGAAATGGGTATCAACTTTTAATACAGTCACTGCTAAATGTTTAAAGAAATATATTAAAATAGTGAGTGCTGAAATTCAAATTTGGTCAACTTTATTATATGAATTTTAACATAGCTTGAAATGTGCGGAAATTCGTATGCAGTTAAATATTTCACAAGCAATGGCCTAGAGATACCTACACCGAATGGGGGGGGGGGGAAATAGATTAATGGGTCGCTCATAAGTTATCAGAGGCAAGTAATAGACCACTACTTCTAAGTCTATTATGGATAAATTAATGGAAATTGGATGGGAAACATAGCCCCATCCAACATTCTCAAAATCAAAGTGGGATAAAGTTATTACTTGTAATGGAGATTATTTTAATGAATAAAGTTATTGTATAGTTATTGGTTCATTGACTTTTTTAATTACCTAAAAAAAACAAAAAACGATAGGACTTTTGTAACAATTTGATACTCTTTAATTTCAATATATCGATAACATGATTGGTATCACCCATGCTTTATTAATGTTATCTCGAAGATTTGACATTTCATAGTGATACAACGAGGTATGGGGAGAGGTAAATGTATAAATAACTGAATTTTGAAAAATTTATTTCAAATAAAATTGTGTAATGATTAAAAGAAAATACCATACCTTAGAAAACATTTTGACAAGATTTTCAGTATTATAACCACCATTAGTTTCATCATTTTTTTCACATTTCCATTTTACTTTTAGCCTGTATAAGGAAGGATCTGCATTTCCTGTCATTAACTGTCTCTCTTCTAAAATTTTTTTCTTTATAAATTCCATTTCTTCTTTGAGCTGCCTTGACCCTTCTTTCCTGAGTCTATCAATTTCCGCCTGCAATTTTTCAATTAATGCAATTATTTAATATATTATAGAAGTAAGTTTCTAAAACATGACAGTCCAGAGGTAATCTACAGCCATTAAATATTGTTACAATAACAAAATTTTATTTACAACATACATTTATGAAAACAAATTTTATTTACATAGATATAATCAAAACCAAATTATGATTAATTAAATATTTAACACATTCTTGCAGTAGTTTATCTTTGAAAAATAGTAAATTACTAATGTCACTTCAAATAAATTAAAAAAATTGCACAATTGTCAAGAAATATTTTAACATCAATAGATTATTTTATAAAAAAAGAGTAATAATTACAGCTAATTTTTCTTCTGCAGTTTTATTCCCAAACCTCATGAATGAATCTTGAGCAGCCTGCCTCTCCCTGGCTTCCAATTCATCTTTGAGCTTTTTTCTGTGGGAATCAAGTTCCAGATTCCTAATTTTTGCTGCTTTTTTGGCATTATAGATTTTGTCATAAGCTAACTGGAAAAAAAAAATAGAAGGTATTTATATGATATTTTTTTCTGTTACAGATATAAAACATTTAATTATAAAAGTTACTAACATTGTATGAAACAATAAAGTTACCCACTCAATTCACTGGAGTGGTAATAAAAAATTTTAAAAATCAAGAATTCATTTCACTGTTGTCACATAACGGAAGTGAATAATCTGTTACTGTAAAATAAATAAATTAATACACTGAAATTAAATTATTTTTTCTAAATATAACAATTAGTCATTATTACAGAATAAAATGATGTTAAATAAGGAGGGAGATATTAATATATAAGGAAACAAAACTAATTTCAAAATAAAAAGATAAGTTTTACTAGTTTTAGTTATTATATGCGAACTCTAGTAACTCATTGTAATTATTATAGTTTTATGAAGAAAACTTTTTTAGCTATAATCCAATAAGTATTACAAATCCAGAATGAAAGAGGCATTATTTAAAATCAAGTCACGAGACAACTCAAAAATGAATGGGGGACTGAGAGCAGTATTAGGGACAAGTCCAGATACATCTCTAAGAAAGCACTGATCACAAATGGATATGCATATTCCTGCTAACTAGAATCAGTCTCAAGTCTTCAGTTGGTCTTGGAAGAGTTTCTGAGGTGTCAAGGACTTGAAAGCTGTGATTTTGAATAATAATGAGTGATAAACTAGTGTGGACTGACGATGAAGTCATGGAGTTCATTCATTTGTAACCGGAACAAGTTTTTGTGGAACATCAAACGTACATTTTAGAGGAATCTGCTCACCAACAATCTTTTATTTCTTGTTTTATAATTTAGTAATATTAATAATAATATATCTGACTTCTCCCCAGATCAGAGGTTTCGATTAGATGCACTGGTGCGTACCATCACAAATCTGGTCCTGATTACTACTATTACCTTAATAATATTAATTATATAACAGATTCATTATATTATTATTGTATAATATACTGACTTTGAACTTTTCGTCAGGTATCACAAAATTCAAAAAGAAGAATCCATTTTTGAATATAAGAATTGATAATCAAAAACTTTTCACAGCTGTGGATGGAGTCTCAGGTGGAAATGATTTAATCCTGGTCTCAAGGCTGCAATAACTATCGAGCTTCAGAAAGCTGTCGCAAGAGCAAAAGTGATCTCACATGGACAATACCCTGAGTATGGCCTCGAGATTTTGTCTCAGGTGGACAATTAGGTTAACACAAGAAAAGCAGTATGATCCCATGGATTTGGAGGCTAACTGGATTTTCCAGTCACAGCGGTTGTTCCTACATAAATAGATGTTTCAATCATTTTTGTGCAATACTTGAGTGTCTTGTGTCTCAATGACAAAAGACCTATTAAAAAAATTACAAACAATATTTTTCGAAGTTGAGCTTCTTTCAGACTGTTGATCATTGGGTTGATTTTTAAAGAACTATAAAAATGTGTCAGAAAGTATAAAAGGTTTATTATATTAATAATATAATAACTATAAATGAGACTGAGTTAGCCAAGCTTAATGAAGTAATACTTTTGACACATAATCTAGAATGTAGATGCTAGTTTTATTATTTCCTGTGAGGAGCAACTTTTACTTTGAGGTAAAGATATGCCATACTGTTCTTGTAGTTTTTTACACCAATGAAATTAGAAAACTAATGAAAAGTTTAGCATGCCCACTGTTTAAAAAGAATATATCTGTTTAGAAGAAAATATTAACCTATCCATCTATACTGTGCTAGAAAATAAAGACTAATTATTATAACTAAATTTTTTTAAAGAATCGGCAGCAATTTATGTAGGGATATAATTATAGTGAACTCCATTATACCATTAAAATAAATGATTTTACCATCAGGAAAATGATAATACTGTTTGTTTGTTTATTTCATTTCACGTCACTTTATGCTGCTATGGCTAATCGGACGATGCAACAGTGGGAGTCCCAAATTTTGCCTATCCAGTTATAATTAGGATAGGGATCTTTAACAAGTACCTGCATTGCACAGGCTCGGGACCCCCCTTTTACGTCCCTTCCGAAGAACAGCATAGCTAAGGATTTTTGACTCCCTTTAAAAAATCCTAAGGTCATCTGGCGGGCTGCAAACCCATGATAGCGATGTAGTAGTTTGCTATGCTAACCACTACACCACAGGTGACCCCATTATACTATTGTATAACATTAATCCATTAATTTTAGAATTAGTAAAACTCTCCAGAACTTTTAACAATATTAAATTATAATCTACAACATTATAAAATAAATAAACTGTAATTAAAAGAATTAATTAATTACACATTCAATTATAAAACCTGCGAACAGCAGAAAGATTCATAAAATCTTCAATTATTAAAGAACAGCTGTTACATTAGCATATGTTCTACACTATTTTATTCTCTCATGACATAAGCAGTTTGGTCTTGAAACTTCCTTCCATTTATAGATAGACTTCTGCTCCATTGCCCAATCTTCTTCGATTTAGATCAAATGTACAGTAAATAAATAGATTTTCAATGAACCATAAATCAAATTTGATTACTCTACAGTACAAGGGTGATAGTTGAAAATACTTCAACATTATGTTTTAATCCCCGACATCGTTCTCTTTTTTTTCCCTGAAATCAGCACAATCCCTGAGAAGAGAAATGTCCTACAAATAAAGCAGTTCATAGAGTACAAGATAAATGTGATTTCTTTGAAAAAGTCTTCTAGCCATATCATGAGATATTCTCGTCTTGCTATCTCAAATCAGATTCATATTTATAAGGTTCACAAATGCTTCCACTGTATACCTTTAATAGCTGAAATCCAGCAAAGGCAGTTTTAAGTCTTTGTAAAAACATATAGTTCTACAATTTCATACCCTAAGCCCAACCAGCCTTGAGCTGCTAGCATATCTGTAAAGTTCAAACTTAATCCTTCAGGCCCTTATCTGATTCCTAGATAGTTCTTAAGCTGATGAATTTCCATTCGACCAATTTTTTTACCTGTCTTCAAAGCTTCTAAAAAGATTATAGTAAAATCTTTAATAGTGGCCATTAAATTTTACCACTGTCACCAAGTGAAAAGCGTAAGAGATAGAATACACTAAAAGTGATTTTTTATTAAGATTATGTGGCTTAACCTACTTAATAACTTACCTCATAGATCTAAATTATCTTTATAAATATAAGCTGTTTAAGATACAAATGGCACACAATCCATCAGAAAAAATGTGAAATAAATATTCATAAATGAATATTGAATTTATAAATGATTCATAAATGAATTTATGAAATAAAACAAATATAAATATTCAGAACTTCACTTACCTTAGCTTTTTCATCAAGTAACACTTCTAGTGCACTTGAAAGCTGTAGAAATAATTCAGTAGCATTGATATTATCTGGATTTTTGTCAGGATGGCATTTTAAAGCTTTTTTCCTGTATGCTTTCTTAATCTAAAAGTAAAATAATTGTTAACAAACATACATCTACATAGTAATACTCTAAAAATTTAATAAATACGAGCGTGATTACTTCTGGGACAGAGGCAGTTGATTCTATTTCCAAGATAGCATACAGATCTTGATCAGTTATATCAGGTTTAGCCATAATTTATAACAATTAACTTAACTTCAAAGAATCATTAGTCCAGTATATTTACTATCCGGTAAACTACTGTTAGTTCACAAACGAAACGGTTCAACATTCATCAACTGTGAATGAAAACTAAGAGCTACTACAACTAAACATAAATTTAGTATGAAAAGGGCCCCCAATAAAACAGAAGAAGGTTACAGATTGCGGAGAAGACAAGAGTATAGTATCTAGAGAATAGTATCTAAGAGAATAGTATCTAAAGCCCAGTTTACACGCTACGACAAATCGTAGCGATTTCTCAACGCCAATAAATCGAAGAGTAGAGTACTGTTTACACGCTTCGATAAATTGCTACGATTTCTTGTATACCGTCATCACCTACAAGATCTTTTAAGGCCCAGGGATAATTAATAAGTAGGATTAATATAATAAGTTTTTATCATTAACATACACTTGTTATAATAAATAAATAATAAATTTTGCTATACTTAAATAAAAATTGATTTGATACATATTGATGTTTTTCTAGCTCCGGTATTGCAGAATCCAGGTCTCTCAGAAAATGAAGAAGGTCGAAGTAACACAAAGTAGGTTTGTAGGTATCGTCCGCGCTCGTTCCAGATTTTTTATTTATTAACTTTAGACAGTTCTTTCGTATAAACAGTGCGTAAAGCATTAATTTATTTATCACCGTGCTTCTTTATGCCCTTGTGTCAAACTCCTGGTATTTTTTTATAAGCTCAATATATGCCAGGTCTTTGTTATTCCTTACATTCTTTGCTGTTAGAGCCACAAACATGGTAAACTTCAATAAAGTTTAATTATTTCAATTAAAAACTCTCGAGGAGTTTGTCTACGTCCGCTATCTGACATATCAACGAATAATGCTAAACACAACTGAAGAAATTGTAGCGAGAAATGGTTGCCACCTGTTTACACGTTCAGACTTATCGCTACGATTATGCGAAATTGATCCGGGCCCGAAACAACCATCCAATCCAACTCCAACTCCGATAAATCGCAACGATGTCCCGTTTACACACAACGATTAATTGTAACAACTAGATCGTTGCGATAATTCGCTACGATTTATTGTAGCGTGTAAACGGGGCTTAACATACCAAGTAACATAGCTGCTTCGCAAACTTTCCCTCCACAACCCCTCCGGATCTTTAACCTCAACTAACTTCCCAGTTTCACCTAATGATCTAAACACCTATTTTGTTTCACCATTTCTCACCACCTCTCCCTTCCAATCTGCCTATAGCTTCCCTGAAACGACATTCAATGAAAAAAATTTTTATTTTTCCTACATTACCCCTTCTGATATTATTTCCTCTATCATGAAATCCCACACTAACTCTCTTCGTCCAGATAGTATCCCAAATAAACTTATAAAATTATGCCTCCCCGGTCCTTCTTTTCATCTATAGTTTCTCCCTTCAAAATTCCGTATTTCCCTCCACCTGGAAAAAAGCCATTGTTCATCCTATCAATAAAAATTCCAATAAACTAATAGTCCTGATACTCCTCCATTTTTCTACAGCTTTTAATTCCATTGATCATTCTATCCTTTTTTTTTTTTTTTTTTTTTTTTTTTTTTTTTTTTTTTTTTTTTTTTTTTTTTTTTTTTTTTTTTTTTTTTTTTTTTTTTTCAAAATTAAAAGGTTTAAACTTTTCCAACAGTTCTATCCAGTGGTTCCCTTCTTTCCTCTCCCACCCTACCCAAGCAGTATCAATCCCTAACCAACCCTTGTCAGACTTTCTACCTCTTTCCTCTGGAGTAGCCCAGGGCACCAGCATATCACCTCTCCCCTTTAATTCCTACATTAAAAAATCTGCCTTAGTCAATTCTACACTGTTCCCATCATCTTTATGCAAATGACTGCCAAATATATCTATCCTTTTTCCCTGCCAAATACTTGATGCTTTCTCCAAGATTCACGAAGATCTTGGCAGAATCTGTGCGGGGGCGAATTTAAATAACTTAAAGTTAAATGCAAAGAAAACCCAGGCAATTGTAACCGGCTCAAGTCACCTTTTCAGATCTAATACCTATTTTCCCACCTTTAACCTAAATAATCAACTTATTACCTTTTTCTCCTCCGTCAAAAATTTAGGAATCATTTTCGACCAAAACCTTTCCTGGAAGCCTCAAATTGCCCAAATATCCAGAAATTCAGTAGGAACCCTGAAACTATTTAACCGTTCCCGTTATTTCCTCCCCCAATCCACTCCCAAAATCCTAGTTTCCTCTCGCATTTTTCCTCACTTTGCCTATGGTTGCGTGGTGTATGGGGGCCTCTCTTTGGGTCTCCGAGACAGGTTAAAGCGAATCATGAATTGCTTCGTTCGATTTGTTTTCGGAACCCCGAGGCGTTTTCATGTTTCACAACTGCACACTGCCTTAAAGTGGCTTTACCCATCCTCCCGCAAACTGTATTTCCTGGGTTCATTGCTTTTTTAGGCCATTCATCACCATCTCCCATCCTACATTTATAATCTTTTGAAATTTAAGTCTTCCGTCTACTCCCAATTCACAAGATCACATTCCTCTGACCTATACTGCCTTTCCATCGAACATCCTTATACCAGCATTCTTTCCTAGCCCGATCCGCTACCCTCTGGAACACTCTCCCTTCTGAAATATGAATCTCCCTCCTGAATGCTCCATCCTTAAGCTCATTTAAAATATTCCTTTTCCAATATCTCCTCTCATCCGAGTCAGACGCTTGTCAATATGAATAATAATTAACATGTCATTTGGTCAAATTGAATAAATCTGATACCGGTGAATTAGTTGATCATTTTTCTTCTGTATAATAATAATAATCCTTTATTTGTTCCACAATCGTACATAATCATTTTTTTTTTAATAAATTCAAATTTGTCTTTACTTTAATTGTTATTTTTCCTATGCAAAGATATTCACTTCACTTCCTTATTAACTTGACAATTCATTTGTGTATGGTTGTGTGTATGGGTATATAAGTGAATATGTGCAGAATATAAAAATATCTATCGTGGTATCTGTAAATATATTCTTCATTCAATGAATATATATATATATATATATATATATATATATATATATATATATTTTTTTTTTTTTTTTTTTTTTTTTTTTTTTTTTTTTTTTTTTTTTTTTTTTTTTTTTTTTTTTTTTTTTTTTTTTTTTTTTTTTTTTTTTTTTTTTTTTTTTTTTTTTTTTTTTTTTTTTTTTTTTTGAAAATAGATTTTCTTATTTTCTCATAGTTATTTTATTTCATTTCTCCTTCTTATGTTATTATATTTACGGAAGTTCTTTATACAATTATTTACAATTAACTGTATTTACATGTCTCATGTACCTCATATATAAATACCTTTGTATGAAATTATGCAAGCCAGACCATTGTACTACTTTATCAACCGACTTCAAAAAAGAGGAGGTTCTCAACTCGTCTGTATTTTTTTTTTTTTTTTTTTTTTTTTGTGTATGTTACGCGATTACTCCGTCAATTCTGAATCAATTTTGATGTTTCTTTTTTAGATCAGTCGGGCATACTTCAGAGGTGGTCCCATAAAAAATATTTTGAAATCAACGGAGCACTTTGTAAGAAAAATCTAAAAAACAGTTAATAAAATCACTTTTTAACTGTTTTTTTAGATTTTTCTTAAAAAGTGCTGCGATGATTTCAAAATATTTTTTATGGGACCACCTCTGACGTATGCCCTACCCATCAAAAAAAGAATCATCAAAATTGATTCAGAATTGGAGTAATCGCGTAACATACAAAAAAATAAAAAATAAAATAAAAAAAAATAAATATGAGTTGAGAACCTTCGTCAATTCTTAATCGATTTTGATGATTCTTTTTTAGACCGATAGGGCATACTTCAGAGGTGGTCCCATAAAAAATATTTTGAAATCAACGGAGCACTTTTAAAGAAAAATCAAAAAAAAAACAGTTAATAAAAATCACTATTATATAACCTTACATTTAAAACATATTTATGATTATGATTATCTAAAATCTCCATAGTAACTAAATCTAAATTATTAACAAAAATAATTTACATATACAGTCAACTCTCGATGTGTTGTACTTCGATAAGCTAAATTCTTCAATAAGTCGAACAGAATCTGCGGTCGGAAGTACATTACACCTAAATTTCACCTAAATGAGACGATTTCAAACAAAGAACGTGAAGAATTGTGTCGAAAATAAGTAAAACTGAAAATATGGTTCAAAAGAGAGAACTTCTAGGACCACCTCTATGAAACGAACTATTTGAAGTCATCGCCTCTATAACTCGAATTCAAATTTAAAGAATTTCATGTGTAATTTGTTTTCCTGTTTTCTGTCATTGTTTGTCTTTTCAGTTCATAGTTACACCAGTCACTTATTATTAGTTATTCACACGAGTGGTTTTACAGTGGCTATTGAAAATTCTTTCAATTAACGAAAAGTTAAAATTGATTTTCTAAGTGCAGAAAGGAGAAAGAAGTTGGGCGTTTGTTGCTAGTGAATTCCGAATTCCGCAGCAAGAATTCCGTAGTTCTCTGTCAACCGTCCTAAAGAATAAAGAAAAGATCGCCACTGGTGGAAGGCAGCAAGTCTACTTTTAGACATCCTCAAAAAAAAGCGCAATTCAGTTAAAAGTTATATGATTAATATGTACCAGTTATTTAATTTTCTGTATCAATGATTTTATATGTATGTACAAACAACATTCCCATTAATGAAAATGTACGTAATGATTTCAACTACAATTTTGTGTTCAATTTTCCCATTTACATGCAGATAAGTAGAATGATAACCTCGATAATTGTTCAGTAAGTCGAGCTATTTTTCAGGGTAACTTGAAGATCGAGAATTGACTATATAAACAAAAATACACTCACCACTAAAAAGTAAAAAATAAAAATAATTTTTAGAAAAAAAACAAAACCGACTTCCAAGATTAAACCTACATAAACAAACTTGAACTAAAAAATAAAAAAATAATATTTAAATTGCTTCGAAACAAAAACCATTAAATGACAATCAACAAAATTATCGACACTTATATACCTATTCACAATTTATGATCAGTTATTTTGGAATCGGTGCCAACCAAAAAAACAGAATTTGAAAAGAAATGGTAATTGTAAAGATGCTCCCACTGTTTCATCACCGCCACACCACTGTCTGTGAAAGTTTATTCCTAAGGCAAGATTAAACTGCCCTTCTTGGCTGGCACCGACTCTAAAAATAACTCATCATAAATTGTGAATAGGTATATAAGTGTCGATAATTTTGTTGATTGTCATTTAATGGTTTTTGTTTCGAAGCAATTAAAATATTATTTTTTATTTTTTAGTTCAAGTTTGTTTATGTAGGTTTAATCTTGGAAGTCGGTTTTGTTTTTTTTCTAAAAATTATTTTGATACATTTTTGTTATTATTAAGAGACAATTCGTCCCAGATAAAGATAAAGAATAAAGATTATTTTTTTCATTTCATTCATAGTACATTCATACGTTTCTTCATATGACATGAAGAAACGTCGACTAAAATTCTACCGGCGTATCAAGAGAATGCCCGACTCCCGACTGACTAAACAGATCCTATAGTACACAGAAACGACGACCCATGAGGGCCCATGAACATGAAGTGAATCCCCGAAGTCAGAAAAAAACCTAAAGGATACTGGCAGACGCAGAAATGTATGAAAGAAACATTTAATCAGAAAATACTGATGTGGAAAGTGAACCAAGAGGTCAAGAAATTCAAGACAGGGACAACTTGGTTGGATGAGAGGATGAAAATGCACAGTGCGAAGATGAAAGAAATGTCGCGCCTGAGAACATTTCACATCAAGTAGACACTTCAAGTGGTTCCCTAGCTTGTATAATAATAATAATATATATATATATATATATATATATATATATATATATATATATATATAAATAAAAACCCCTCCCCTACCAACATCATTCAAAAAAATACAATTTATTTTTTTTTTTACTAATTAACTACAATGTTTGATAAATAACCATAGAATCTCTTATATCAAATAACACTTGTGTTGATGTCAACTTAGGACGTGACAATAAAAACTTAGAAATTTAAAAAAATTAGCAACAAATGTTAAAATAAAACAACCCTGAAATTTAATCGTTTTCTAAAATAATTGATTCAAACAATTTCATTGACCGGGTTTATTTACATTTCTTTAACTGACAACAATTATTTAATTTTTAATTAAGTTTATAAACCAAATGATCAAAAATAAAGAGTTTAGTGGAAGTATTAGTGTCTGTTAACTTTCTTTTTCTTTGCATGAGGAGTCCAGGCAATCTGAATTCCTTAAAGTGGCCATCTTAGCCCGGGCACGAGGATTTCACAATCCCTCGCCTCTGCCAGTCAGCGACCTTGCCTCTAGATCTAGGAGAAGGCGCTCAGTCAATCTCCTTAAATAGTTACATATCAGTTAGTTCTTAAGCCATAGGAAATGTTTAAATCAAGTTTGTTTTTAAAAATTAAACTATGCAGTCCAGTTATTAATTCACTATAAATATCAATAGGTGTCATAGCAGGTACAAGGATCCTTATGCACGTTCTCCGACTCAGGCAGAATGGGGAGGTAAAGATTCTTTACTTGGGTCCGCCACGAAATGAATTTGTACCTTTTTAGGCTGAATTTAAACCGATCCCGCTGAGGTTACGAAAATGCTAAAGTAATTTTCAATTCAACTGAATTGATTACATGAAGGAAATGTATGCCGTGTCATCAACCAGACCACAATCACTCTGATGAAGATCTGCAAGGCAAGGCAAAACGTCAGCACTCCGAATATAAAGTGTCCATACTAAAAAAACTTGGATGTCTTAATTATAACTGACTGTATCCCTGACCATTTCTCAACTATCAAAAGGATTGATATTTATCAAAGAAATCAATTGTAATACAAATATTACACAAATAGTAGTTATGTTTCTTACTAGTCAAAATAACTGTAAATTATGCCCCCAATCTTGAATAAACATATATCTTTATTGAACACCCCCTATTTTTGGCTAAGAATATAAACGTATTTTTAAAAAAAATGATTCATTCTTATATCGATTTCTTTCGTTTGGATTATGAACATCACTAGTGAATGCCGCCTCATGTTTGAAATGTAGGAAACATGGTTAAAATAATATATTTTTTTAGCTACCATTTTTGAATATTTTTGAGATAAGTGTTTTTCAGCTAGATTCTGCCCGTTCTTTTCATTCATCATTTGCTTGTTTTATTATTGATGATTGAATAGTTATCTTACTGGTGTCAAAAAAATCTGTTATTTTAAACTTATAATTTTCCCAATTCATGTAGTTACAAGATAATTTTTTCAGAAGATTGTTTTACACCAAAATTGATTACTAATGAGTTCAGAGAAGGGAAATATCAAACGAAGTCGTCCTCAAAAACATCAAAACAGTAGAGCATTTAAAAATGACCTTCATGATAAGACACCTAAAACTAAATTTTTAAACACTTTAGAGATTTCTGATGTCTGCTTACACTGTAAAGGAATTTTAGAATGGAGGATAAAATTTAAAAAATACAAGCTTCTTAAAAATCCTAAGACTTGTACAAAATGCAACAAAAAAACAGTGACTTTATCTTACAGAGTGATGTGTGCAAACTGTGCAACTGCTTTGAATGTATGTCCTAAATGTGGGAAGAATGAAGCAGAAATCGCCCAAGATATTTCAGAACCTAATACAGCTGAATGTAAGTCTATCTTATCTTCAGCAGCTTAGTTTTAATGTTTTATTACCTATTTCTCATTTTATAGTTTGTTGGTATTTACTTATTAGCCTTTGTTTTCATAGTTCTGCTAAGCAGTCAGACTACATAAGGCTTTCTGTCCGTAATCTCCTTTATTTAATGATGTATCACTATTTTTTTTAAAGATTAGAATCTTAATATATTTTTCCTAACTATATATGTGAAATATGCTGGTTGAAGAATTATGAGAAAAACAATATAAATGCTAAACCATAATTCATTTCAACAGTGCCATAATATTCTGTATTATATAGCTGGTCTTACTTTATTTTTGTTTTTCACCTATTGAATTGTATGTTCCATTGGTCTTATAAAATTACTTCTATTTATTTAATATCATTGTCAGCTGCAGATTTTTCTTTCTGTATCTGGTGAGTATTCTATTTAAATTTTGTCTTGGCTTGATATTTCTGTGCCAACATAAAGTTACCAAATGACAGGGAAGAAGATATTGTCTGCAGTAGTATATTATGATTTTCGGTATCCTTTAATTTTTTTAGTTGCTTTGCTCTTGTGGGAATATATGAAGTGATATAGGAAGGGGAATTGTTGGCTGTAGCTGGATGTGTCTTGTATGGATCAGTAAAATTGGGAAATTACATAATGTTAAATTATCAAATCCCTTTTTTTTGTGTCAATGTTACAGAAAACACATATATGGCAATCATCTGGTTAAATAAAAAATAAGTTATATCTCTGGCTGTTGTTAAGAAGTCGACTAGTCAAAATTGGGCACTTTTTAATTGGCAAATTGTTGATCGTTTTCCGAAATCCTGTAATTACTCCATAAACACCATTTGTGCCAAACTATGTAGAGAATTTTAAATATCTCGGGTCTACCATATCAAGAAAAAATAAAATTCAACAGGATATGAAAGCAAGTTTTAAAAAAAACCTGTACCACTTGAAGAGTCTTGAGTTCAGGTTAGGATTTACTGTTACTGGGCCAATGGTTGTCAAAGGAGAAAATTTGGCTGAAATCACACTCGACCACCATTTTTTCCCCTAATTAAGGGTATTCTATTTTTAGAGGCTGGGTGTGCCACAGAAGGGTCTCCTGACCCCGGTCTCAAACTCTGGGCCCAGGAGCATGGTAGTCAAGGGCCTTACCCACTGAGCTACCGAGCCTCCCTAATGTCAAGATTAAAAGCTAAAAATGCTTGTTATTTCTAGGGCACAAAAGTACTTAGTTCTCTCTTACTTCCCAGAAATTAAAAAAATATAATATATAAGACTATCATATTACCAACAGTTCTCTATGAAAGCGAAATGTGGCTGCTTTGTTGTTTGGGGAAGAACAACACAATGTTTTCAAAAATAAAGTACTATATAGAATATTTGGCCCAAAAAAGGATGAACTTACAGGAAAATTTAGAAGGCTCTACAAGAATATCAGGAGCTTTATCCAGTAAATGTGGCTAAAGTAACAGCACTTTGTAAATGGGCATGTAAGACTTTATGACTGATTTAATAATGACCGAATTCCGAAAAAGGTAATCAATTTTGTTAGGATTGTGTCAGGGCTGATGGGACGGATAGGAGGGATGTGTGTGGTTGTGGGTTGGCGGTGTCTCAGCCATTTATTAATTATTCTTTAGTGACAAAAAAAAAGTCTCTGGCTTGATCTTTTTATTTTTGTATCTATTTTGATCATATCACCTACATAGTATATGTCATATGTAGTTGTATAAGTATATGAGTCTAGTAATTCATTTATAAGAACGATGAGTTTACATGATCAGTGTTAATATTCACCCAATATATATAAACGTTAAGGTCTGCCTTGCCATGAGATTGACTATTCTGGAGCTTTGCCCTAAATTTCTTACAAATTGATTCTAACCTTTGTTATACAAGTTTTTAATATAAGCAGATTTATTTAATCTAAATCAGTTTGATTTAAATGATCCAAAAAATAAATCATGATTTAAATCAACTCATATAACTCATAAATAAAAGATGTGAATTAAAATGGGTTGCAGTTTTTTTTTTAAAGTAATAATCGCTCAATTACTTCTTGATAAAACGAATTTTCCTGTTCCATACACCATTTTATATTTAATCATAGTTCAGAACATGACTGGCTTCACAGTGAGGAATGGGCCAATCTAGTTTGACTAAAGTCCCAGGAGTTTTCAAAGTTCAGTGTTTTGAAATTATTTAAAACAATTATATTCAGTAACTGGGAGGAAGGATGAGTTTATTTTTAAACTGATAAGGGGGAAAATTTAGTGTATATATTAAACTTCTTTTATATATGAATCAGTTTTCTAAAGTACAGACAGACAAATACTCATTAAATTAATTCATAATTCCCACTGTTTGGCCTAACAAAGACCCTCTGTGGATTTAGGTATTGAAAAACTTGTTTCTATATTAAAATAACTATTTTCCTATTATTATTAAAATTCACTAAAACCAATCTGGTACACAACATTTTAGGTTTCAATAAAAAATTCTAATTTATTACTTATTTTGAAAAATCACAATTTTTATCAACTTTGAATGAAAGTAAAGTAATGTTTCGTTGATGCCTGTTGCAGATGAATCTAGTGAAGAGGCGTGATAGAGTCGACATGAGAAGTAAGGTATACTGTGGAGATGTGTACTTCTTAATATTATAGGAGAGTAATAAGAAATACTCTTAATACTAAACCTTGTTATGGATAGAGCAATGTTCAGAAAACTGTTTAGATGGTAATATTGTAAATTTTGGTTCTATATTCACCTGTTTTGAATATTGCTAAATAGCTTGATTGGAAAGTATAACATAACTCTAGGAATGACCTACAGCTCCAAATTTGATAATGTGAAGATTTTTATTTTTAAATAATTCGAATTCCTAATTTGATTATATTTAACAGTAAAATTTTCTAAGAATCACCAAAAGAATGCTATTTACCGCATCAAAATAAATTTTTTGTAACAGGGATTATGTTTGTTAATCACTGTTTTAGATTATTCATTCAATAATTTGTTACCTGTACTTTAAATGAGTACTAATTTATAAGACCTATGGTGTATTAGTTGAAATAATGAATATTATCAATAAATTACTATTTTGTGTTAAACAACTATTACTATTTCCCTTTCATTATTTAAACTATTATTTGAAAATAGTGTATTAACAAAATATATATTTATAATATTTTTAGGATTGATGAATTAAATGCCACTTCTATTGAGATTATTTTATTTGAAAACTAGTTTCGAATGCTAAACATTCATCTTCAGTTCTAAAACATACAATAAAATTTTTTCAACACATCAGTACTATGTTACATAAATTAAATATACTAAAGTTTTTTAAAAAGATAAGACAGAAATCAAGCATAGGCACTCACCTTCGAGGTAACTAAAACACTGAATTTGTGAGAAGTAAAAGGGGGGCAGGTAGGTTAAGTTTTAGATTTACAACGGGGTTTCCCTTATGACTCATTGGGTTTTTTCGTTCCTATGGGAAATAATAATGGGATATCTAGTGAAGAGGCGTGATAGAGTCGACATGAGAAGTAAGGTATACTGTGGAGATGTGTACTTCTTAATATTATAGGAGAGTAATAAGAAATACTCTTAATACTAAACCTTGTTATGGATAGAGCAATGTTCAGAAAACTGTTTAGATGGTAATATTGTAAATTTTGGTTCTATATTCACCTGAATCACTAGAAATAATAAAATCGTTTAAAACCGATCCAGATTTTTGTTTAAATGATCAGATTAACATATCCAATAGCCCCATTTTAAATTTATTTCCCATAGGAACGAAAAAACCCAATGAGTCATAAGGGAAACCCCGTTGTAAATCTAAAACTTAACCTACCTGCCCCCCTTTTACTTCTCACAAATTCAGTGTTTTAGTTACCTCGAAGGTGAGTGCCTATGCTTGATTTCTTGTCTTATCTTTTTAAAAAACTTTAGTATATTTAATTTATGTAACATAGTACTGATGTGTTGAAAAAATTTTATTGTATGTTTTAGAACTGAAGATGAATGTTTAGCATTCGAAACTAGTTTTCAAATAAAATAATCTCAATAGAAGTGGCATTTAATTCATCAATCCTAATTGTATTGATCCTTCTATATCATCATGCGTACCTCAAGTGTATAATATTTTTAATCCTTCCATCAGAATAATACATGATTGCTATTTATATTACATAATAGCAGACACACTATCACTCTATTCCATCTCTCATTAGTATTATGTCCTTAATTTTAAATGCGGCAGCAACCAACATTTAGTTGTTCATTATAATTATTCACTCTAAGAGAAGGAAATTTGGTGTTATGGAAACTTTAAAGTGGAAATGTTAAAAAAAGTAATTACATAGTACAACAAAAGTCCCAACATCTTGATAGTCCAAGTTTCTTATAAAATTGAGCCTTGTAAAATATTTTTTCTTTGTTAATTTTATAAGTTCATATATTTGATTCTTACCTGTCTTCAAGTAAGCTGAGAATATGCTAGGATACAGAGAGAAAAGGATGAACGATGACTTGTAAGGCATAACAAGGAACCATTACATATTTATTTCTAGGGCTGTGAATTATATGCACATATGTTTGTATATATATTGGATAAAGTATGCAATTAAATACTGAAAATACAACTATCTTCATTATTTAGAAAAATATAAAAATTGCAATACCTACTTATACATATGCACAAATATGCAAAGTAAAAATAACTCAAATTGATAAACAAACATATGTATTTTGATGATATTTGATATTTTATTTGGCTAGGAGAAATATGCAAATGCATATATTTCACAGCTGTACTTATTATATATTAATTGTACTTATTTTATATTGGCTTGAGAGCTGATAAAGGCTTGCATAGTGAGCTGAAACTTCGGCATAATACATTAAAATTTATATTTTAATTGTGTTCAATTCTATGACTGCACACCCTAACTACCTACTTCTTTATTATTGCCACCTTCAATAAATACCTCATTAATAAAATTATTCATACTTTCAGCAGAAGTTGGGGGTAATAAATAGTAACATATTTAGATTACCTTGGGAAATGATGTTTTCAATCTTGATTTTCTTTACAAATAACCTTGCCTTGACTGCCTCCTCAGTTTCTTTAATTTTTTTTTTTTTTTCATCTTTGTCAATTTCTACCATTATTAGTATCAACTGGCCTAATTATTAATAATTAACTATAAATTATTGAAGTTTTTATAATTATCTTTCATTACATTTAAGTAATAGAATGATGGGATTGGTATAATGTATATATAAATAGATAATTTATAAATAATCCTTCTTATTACCATTATCAGAATTATGTTGATAGCATTGATAATATGTATATATAAATCATTACTTGTCCAAACTTCAGATTGTATTTTTACAGCCATTAAAAATATGATGGTATAGTTCTAATTATTATTGTAAATTATACAATAGGGTATCAATAGTTTGAGGTGGTCACATTATTATCAATTGAAAATATATTCATCCTTGGAAATGCAATACAATCTGGATAGTTCAAGATGAATTGTGCCATGGCCACCTGGATCTATTCAGAAGTCAATAAAAAAAATTCAAGTATAATTAAAAAAATACAATGACAAAATATTATCAGAATGAAGCTTTATTGTGAGTTCTCTTCACAAAAGCATTTACTGTACGTATTTAAAAAAAATGACCTTGAAATAAAGTAAAGAAGTGCTTCCAATGGGTACTTAGTCTTCATCATATCTCATATATGTACAAGTCTCTTTTATTTTTGTATCCTAAAGCATTATCTGTTTATCATAATTGAAAGATAGGTATGAATCGAATATGTGAAGTTTAAAAAAAATATTACACACATTTTGCTTCATATTTCAGGCACGCTTATTAATCCATTGTTATAGGTTGTTTTTTTTTTTTTAATATATTTTATTTTTTTATTGCATTTTGTTGGAGAAATAAATAACTAATTTTTAATATGCACCGGACCATCTCATCTGTATTGTAACATGACTTACAATCATGGAAAACTATGTGTACCTGTGAGTACAGGATACACATCCTGAAACATGTAAGAATATTTGTTGTATAAAATTCCATGGAGATTAAAATGAATTTTTATGAATTGAATTAAAAGAAAAGTAATCTACTTTTAAAAAAAATTAAATTAAATTAAACCAATAAAAAATTAAGCAGAAAACTCTGGAATTAAAGTCCAGAATCTGTCAATGCAGGAAAATTTATATTGAACTATGCCACACTTTTAATATAAGAAAAAACTTTCAAGATTTTCGAATTTCTTTAGATAAAGGTATAGGAGATCATCATGACCATGGCTTACCTTCCCAAAAGCTCTATGTCCAATTTTGAGCCTATATAATTTAATAAATTAGATTTTTTTTTTTGATTTTTTTTATTCAGAGATCTGTACACTAAAAATAATAAATAAGTAAATATTTACAATGTACGATATATGTAATGAATCCCTTCAATTATCAAATTGATTTATTTGGATCAATGAAACAAAAATCATTTAATTTAGAATAGTAAGTTTAAATAATTTTTCCATTCTTTCTGCTATGATTCACCTAATGATGATAATCAGAATTCGTTATGAGATTTTTCTTTGTCAAGTATTGACATGCATTATATATAATTCTTTTACCATGATTACATTACTTATTAGAAAATCTGAATATCATTTAAAGTAGATGGACTTCTGACTTCCATTCCAATAAGGATATTGATAATTTGCCTCTGTCACATTAATTAATTATCAAAATTTACCTATGTCAATGTACCCTGTGGAAAGTGACAAGTGCAAAGTAACTGTTGATGGCTCGTTCTCCATCTTGCTTTTATCATGTAATGTTTAAATGTATTTATTAACTTGGTCCCTTATAATCCTTCATGGCTTGGAAATACCTTTTCAACCTTTAGTTCTATAAATTATCAACTATACATTTTGTCGTATTTCAATTATGATTATATTTTTCCAATTTCAAAAACATGTGATATCCATATTCCTTTAATAAAATTTATATATATTTTAGAACGAGGTTAGCTAGACTCATGGGGATATAAATGTCTTATTACAGGAAGAACTTCTATTTTAGGTTCGTCATGTCGAAATTTTTGTTATAAAAGTCAGAGGTTCCTCTGAAACCTCTATATAGCAAGTACATTTTTTATCAACCCTCTCCAACGTTTTGTGTTAAAAGTAAATTTATTATTACTGAAACTTGATTGATGGTTATAAAAATCTCAAGCAGATAATAAAAATGCATCTTTTATGGAATTTGTGCTTTAGAGGATTGTATCATCAATTTTCTGCTGCATTATCTCAGCGTAGACTAGTTTCTTCTGACTGATCATTCAAAAATTTGGAAAATTTCTATTAGTTATGTATTTATTAAAGATTAATATCTTCATCATTCCAAAATATGTTGTTACTGACATTGTTAGTTCAGAAAATGATATCTGTTAAAAATGAGGTAAATTAGACAAAGCTGAGCTGTCTTTTTATAAGAGAGGCACAACATATCAGCCACAGTTCTCTGTGGTGACTGTCAGTATCATGAACTAGGTTAATAAATCTGAAATCTATCAGTGACTTCTATTGTTTTAACAATTTTCCAAGTATTAACATATTTAGTCATTTTCTACCATCTATGTAATTTATGTAAATCAACTTTTAATAAAATAGTCATGGACTATGGTGCCAGTATTCCTAGTAATTTTATTGTTTATAATAATATTTTTCCAATTACAGGTCAAGGTTTTTAATTAAAATTTGCTCTAGTAAAATATTGAGTCTACCAATAATAAGTAATATATGCCTAATATATTCGAGGTTGACTTACATTCAGTTTCAATCTTGGAAAAATTTTCAACCTAACTTAACTTTTGAGTAAATCATTGTTTATATTCATTTTTCTTCCACCATTAGTTTGATTTAATACAGTTTATATTAATTAAAAAATCTAGGCATCAAAATATTTAATCTGTTCATTCTTTTAAAATATTTTTAACTAGCAATTTTACACAAAATAGTATAACAAACAGTTGAAAATTTAACAAACAACTTTATAGAAATCTAAATTATAATGTTTTTTTTGTTAATGTAGATAATTAATTTGAAAATTAACTTCTTATCATAAGCTTTGTTTTTTCCTCTCTCTTATTATTGTTCTCTTGAAAAACATTTTCAATGTAAGATATTCAACATATATTCAAGCAGTAGTTCTTTAAATAATTATAATAAAGAAAAATTTAATTATATGAAAAAATATAAAAACTTTTGTCAATCTACAATGTTATTTTTATTTTCCATCATACAAGTACTCTTGGGTGCCGTAAGTGTCATTCTCACTTTCAAGAGGTCAGACTTAATAGAGATCGGTTCAGTAATAAGCTTGTTCTTGAGAATGGCACTTTTACTGAAAGTGCTTTTATAATAGGAAAATAAACATAAGATTATTGGTAGGCAAAACTTTATATATTTTTTTTCCCCAATTATCATAAATCCTCACCAAACAACATCTCCTAATTTTATTATGCCCCCCCCCCATTGTACTCTAGAACGCTATCTCTACCTATTCTACATGAATCTATAACTTATAATCCACTCAATATATTTAAATCATTGTAGATCTTTAAATTGTTTGAGTCCTCGTTGATATATAACAATATATCCTGTTTGGTATTATACTTTTATAACTAATCTCTATTTACATCCTCCTTGAGCCTCCCAAATAACAAGATTAAAAAAACTTCTGATAAACTCATCCATAACTTGTACTTGATAGGATAATTATCGTTTCACATTTATGATAGGCTGAGTAAGTTACCTATTTTTAAAATTATCCCTATAGAACAATAAACAGTTATGTTAAACATTTAAACTGTTTAAACAAAGGTGGCTCAAAAGGAAAATAAACTTTTTTAAAATAAATTAAGATTAGTGTTTAAAAAAAGTTTCAGACTAATAGTTTTAATGATTTCGTATAATGTAAAATAGCGACAGCATATAAAGAGTCATACTGAAATTTTAGGTTACTTCTGAATTAATATTGAAAACAAGTATCACATGGTCTATATTTGAAATATAAATGTACTTATATTTACTTAAATGAGCTATTTTAATATTAATTTTTACATTTCCTTCAGTTTATGAAAGCTAAACATCTTCATTATTGTGAACAAAGTTAAAATACAATTGTTTTTCTTTAAAAGAAGAAATTAACAAAAACAAAGCATATACAATACAGCAAACTAATTGAAATAAATAATGAACTAAGGTTGAAAAGAACCAAAGAATATAGGAAAGGGCCAAGTCGATAAAGAATTAAACACTAGACGTTTGAGGAATGTTAAAAATAAATTTATATTCAATCTCATATATGTTATATAATGTAATAAGCCATATAAAGGAATAACAAATTATTACTTTAATTACATGTTTTGTTGTTCTGCTATTATCAAGCTCATTGGTTAAGGTATTTGGTAATTTCAAAAGTAGAGATAATTGATGAATTTTACAATTATTGACAACCAGGTAAATAATTTGGATTTGGTAAATTTTTATAATATTTATAACCTGTGGTAAAGCTATGCTTAATTTGTGATTGAAAGTTTCTCTTAATATTACAATTAAAATACTTATTACAAGTTGAAGTATGGTGGCCTTGAGGCACAAATTATTTCAAATACAGTGAATGAGAGATAATTACGTCAACTGTATTTATTATAATGGAAATGGAAAGTGTATATAAGTATTCAGTTTCTACGTAAACAGTACAGTATTTAGTGTGCTGTTATCATCTGAACATATTAACATTCACAGAGCATTTAGGAGAAAGACTGATTCCATAATTCAACAGATGTACTGTGATATATTTACATGTGTATTTTTTTTTTTTTTTTTTTTTTTTTTTTACTATATACATTTGTTATTTGCCAACTAGGCACTAAATTGGCCAGCTTTTGAAGTAAATAATTTGAACTAAATTATTTTTGCTAATAGGTAATTAGTATTAGTTAACAAAGTTAAATTCTTATAAAAACTATACATTACCAACAATATAAACACACTCTATATAATTATTTAGGTCCATCAATAATGGCAGTGGCAAGCGTTTGCCTTTAATGAATTTATGAATATTTGTCTAGTTAAATGACTATTAATATATATCTGAAATATATGTATACATAAGTCCGTATGTATACATGCACTCCTATACATATATATATTTAACTTAAAACATGTAGTAATTCAAATAGAACTAATATAAGACAAGTCGGCAGATGATAAGTAACATTTTAAAAAATCAATTAATAATAAATGAAGAATTATGGTGCCAGTCTTAACAGAGAATAAATTGATTATATTAAATGTTGGTACCATTTTAATCGATATTTTGGATGTATTATTGCAATTTCAATAATAAAATGGAACATCATTCAAAAGTGGTAAAAACAGCGAAAAAGGTACCTGAAAAGAACATAAAAACTGTAATGTGCACAGTTGTGTATTATTTACAAGTATACAAAATTGATTGGTAGTACTGATTTTCAGCATAGTACTGAATAATAACAACATTTCAATAAAAATAATATATGTTTACCAACACATACATATTTACAAATACCTACTAGGTATACGATGTTGAATTGGCAAAATTTTAAATTTTTTTAAAATTTACATAGATAGAAAAGTATTTTTTTCACATAATAATTATGTATAAATAATCTCAAGCCTGACCAAAGTAATTGAGGTTAATTTTTACAATTGTTACAAACTCCACTGGACAGATGAAGCCGTTTGAATTGCAATAACCAATGCAACAATAGTACTTAATTTTAACTATATGCATACATTACAGGAGATTGTAAAGAATGCAGTCTCTTACAATCAGTCATGAGTATAAAACTTGAAACTGTTGCTATTAAAGTAGTACAGTTAAAAACAAAATGAACTCACCGAACAGTAATAAGGCAACTTGTCATGATTACTAATAATTTAATACAAGTAAGTCTGGGAAAATTTCCCTATGAACCGAGCAACAGGGTATTGCCACTTAGGTAGTAAAAAAGAAGTAAAATCAACTATACAGTTGTCTAAGAAAATAGCTTTGAAGAAATGTTTCCAAATCAGACAAATTGACAATGAAAAATAGATTAACATAGAACCAGCAGCAAAAATATAGAGAAAAAAACTATTTTTAACTACATCTTCCCTGAGGGAAAAAGAATTATAATATTAGTCGCTCGAACACACATCACTCACATGCTTAATCATAACTATATAAAGTCAGCTAGTTGAGACCGTAGTGTCCACGGCCAATCGGCATAACTGAGCACCAATAAAAGTACACGAGTTCTCATTTGTCATCGAATAATGTCTTACTAGATATATATCACAGAAAATGAAACAAAATAACCCAATCACTGTGTAAAGCACTTGAGGGGAAGTCAGAGATGACTGTGGCAGTACTGAGAGCTAGGCTGTGTGGGCCCTCATCCAGCTTAAACCAGCCTCCAACAAGTTACTGAAACCATTGAAATATTATTAATACAAAATAAACATTAAAATAATCATACAAATACCAAAAAGGATAAGTACTGAATAAAGGTATGAAATATTCTTAATTTTAAGCTAAGTACTTTAAAAGTATATTTTGGAACTAATTTAAAAAAATAAAAACTCTTGAATTTAAATAATGCTTACATATGTACTGACTGTTTTAATAAGTGCTTAATTAAATTACTGTGATTTTTTTTTTTTTAAATACACCCAAAAATTATCTGGTTTTGGTTCATGTCCAATAATTTTTTTTTATTAATTATAAAATTAGGTTGTTCATACTTATTTGACATTACCTCAATGAGCCTTCTGCAAAGAAAACAAAAACATTTGTTATAAGTAAAATGTGATAAATGATTTGGAAAGTCAAGTCTCGTGTTTCCTTTTCAAGTTATTGGGTTTTAAATGTCGGTACAGTGGATTTCTGTTGTGTCAAGTGCTGTATAAGAACTGAAAGTTGGTTTCATTTTTAAGGTGAATAACTGCTGATTTAAAAGAAAATGTAAAATATTTTCCTCATTACTCGTAGCTGAAATTCTTGAATCTTTATTATATGAGTTGGGTAGTATGCTTCATAGCTTAATTCTGAATGTTAATAAAAATTTTAGCAGTTATTTGTTATGGAAAAGGTGAAAATCTGTCGAGTAATATATAAAGTTGTTGCAATAATGTTTGAGGAGGTATAATTATTAATTATCAAATATCAGGATTCTATTCTTAAATTAAGGCATTTAACATCATACAGCATGTTTTCGGAACCTATTTACCACCTTCAGGTTGGTACTAAATTTTCAGTTTCCTCATTGTTATATTATAGAAATTTTCTACATTCACTGTGGTCAGAACAATGCCATATTTAAAAAACGTGTTACACTTGTAGCATATTCATTAAACATTAAATGTTTACAATGATACAATACAAATTTTCTATTCATCATAAATTCATTTAACACATTTTTAAATATGACATTGTTTTGATCACAGCGAATGCAGACAAATTTTATAATTGAGTTCTAACCTGAAATAGTTTCTTTCTCCCCATTAGCAAAAATATGGGAAATAGTTTCCTGGAACATGTAAGATGTTAAATATATTAATTAATAAGGGATAGAATACTGATATGCATTTGATAATCTAAAGTTTTTTTGTTTTTTTTAACATTGCTTTGTTTAAAAAAATATGACTAAGATAGTTTATTTTTTATACAGTAGACTTCATATCCAGATGAAAAGCTTATATCATAGTCGAATTCACAACTGTGGAAACATTTAGTATAATATAAAATTACCTGTTAGGGACTGGCTTGTAGCAAAGGCTAGCACCAATCATCATCATCTGAATCTGAATGCCTATCACAGGGCTGGGGTGGTTTATAGCCATTAGGTACGGGGGAGGGTAGGATCCGGCCGCCGCGCCCAATAGCCACCGCCTGCTCAAAGCTCATCGGCCCGGGGTAACCAGTTCTTGTTGGCGAGGCATTGAGCTTAGGGAAGTTTATAGATGCAGGCCTCAGCTGAAGGGTACTTGGTTTTGAAGGAGTTGGCGGGAGTCGGCGGCCATGTCCCCGCCTGGCGACCAGCACTGGGTAACTATGCTGGTGGTGATGGTGATGGTGATGGTGGTGGTGAGCTGGTCTTGGCGATGGAGACCTAGACCTTTGCTCCAAGCTAGTTGTACCATATTGTGCTCCGACACGACGTGGTTGGTGCTCATACCGACCGGGGCTAGGCGACCGTGCTGGGCTTGTTGAAGCTGACCATGATCCTTTTTTAACAAAAGCTATCATTAGAAATGGTAATAATCTTTTTAAAAAAACAATTAAAATACCTTTTATTCTAAAAATAAAAATGTAATTTTGGCCATAGAGAAGGTTACTTTCAAGCTTTATGCTATTTAATTATAAGATGCTTGATTTCATTATTTTTTAATCGTCCTCAAGGAAATCTCAAATCCTTGATATGATTGTAAATATCTAAAAAAAAAAAAAAAAAAAAAGGGGAATAGAAAAAATAAAACTCAATTTCTGTCTGGGAAAAACAATAGATCATGGATATGGCTATCTATAATCTACTCCTTTTCCCAATTTACATTTTAGAATTTTAAAGGATAAAGTTACTTAAATTAAATTAACTATCAATGATTAATCGAAACATACAAAGTTAAGAGAAAATAGGGGTTTCATATGTAACTTTTATCATTCAAATTAACATAGCACCTAAACGGTAGGTCCTAGCAACAAATATTATCTATAAAAAATTATTCTCCATTACATTTCTGACATGAAAACGGTCAGCTAATTTTTGATCCGAGCAACACCAACAGAGCTAGGTTGAAAAAAATGTAACACCAAAAAAGTATAACCCCCAGCCAAAAGACATATTTATTTAAAAAAAAAAGGTGAAAACTATTTAAAACTGGCAAAGAAATTCTTACAAAATAATTATGAAACATATTTACATGTTAATGTTTATGTTAATATATTTTTCCTTTATCTATGACACAATATTTATTTTTAGCCAAATGTGAACTTTCTTGTGTACTATGATATTTTTCAAGGATGCAGTGTTCCCATAAGGTACATTTTTTATTCTTTTTCAGAATCTTTTTGTGTTTAAATATATTTTTTTTTTTAATTATTATTACTACTCGTATTTGATTCCTACACACTTTATAGAGTGCGGATGCTGCTCCAAGAGGGTTTCCTGACCCTAATCCCCGACTGATATAATAGAATAAATAATTAGGATTGATCCTTCTATAACATCATGTGTACCTCCACTGAATAATTATTAATTGTTCATTAATTATTAATGCTATAATTATAGTCATAAATAATAATTATCTGTCTCAGATGGAATCGAACCTAGGTCTGAAAGTTCAGTGCCTTACCCACTCACCGACCATGCCTCCTTCAATAAAGTTAAAAAAAAAAAAATTCTAAATCTATCCAATTCTAAATCTAAAACTTCATTAAATTTTAATGAAATGTAAACAGAAATTAAGTTATTTTTAGTTTTTTTATTAATATGTTCTCTTTGAAAATAGCTGAGCTTTATTCTTAGTTGGAAAAAATAAATAGAATATTAAAATTCATTTAGTAAAACAGGAGCAATATTGGACAAAACTCGGCCTGAAGATACTGCAGATGTATTTGAAAAAATATTCTAAATTTCTTTTAGAGTGTGAAAATGGCATCTTGTTCAAAGTAGGTAATAATAAAAAATAGTAGAAAAACACAAACATAAATGGTTCAAACCATCAGAAACCCTAATAATAAATAAATGTAGATAGACTTCTGTTTAATTTACACAGATACACACACACACACACAAAAAATAAAAAAAAAAAAAAAAAAAAAAAAGAAAGAAAAAAAGAAATTTGTTTACGAACCAACTAATAATTTTATCCCTACAACTTTTTAAAGTAATTAATGATATGAAATAATTTAGGATTATAATGAAAACTAAATAAAAAGATAAGAAAATAAAAAATTATGTAATAATTTGAATATTCCCTTTCCCTTACAGTTATTATGGCTTGTATTCAATTTATAATTATCACAGTAAAGTTACTAATAAATTCCAACATTATATTTTCATATTCTTCATTTAAAAACAACTCATATTGATACTCAATACTTCTTATCAAGTCTCTTGATTTATTTTGACAATGCACTCGATGAATATTGAGAATTGAGAATAGAACTAAATGATAACTAATCTAAACACTAGAAACATTTGTTCCACTTATTGGAAAAAAGTAGCAAAAAAAAAAAAACTTCATGGTTGCCACTTAGTGTGCATTTTACAAACTTTTCTTACTGTATTAAAATTTTAAATTTAAAAGTTGGATGGGTTTCATATAAAAATAAAAAATATATATATAATATATAATGCCATGCAATGACTCTCCTTATTTCCTGAATGATTAAAGTCTACAATAATCAGAACCTAATTGTATATAACAAGGAGGCTTATATAAACTATTAGAAAAAATAAAATTTAAAAGGAATTCACTCAAATGATGAATATTAAATTCTCAATCTAAGTAAAAATTAATTAAGATACAAAAATTACAAAATTAATTCATAGACAAAAATGAATTATAAAAAATTAAAAAAAAATTTTTTTTTGAACATCAAAAAGCAAACTTGAAAATATCCATCAAAGGTTGAAAGTAGCCTTGAATTGTATAAACTAAAAAGTACAAAACAAAACAAAAAAATAATCAAATGAAATCATGCAACAAGACAGGGCTAAAAATGATCAATTGCTAAGGTTAGAATAATCATGTAATTCATTATTAACTGATACAAATAATTGAACTTAGTTGTAGAGCATTTCTAAAAAAATATATAAATAACTTATTGTAAAAAATTAAGTTATTGTTCTCCACATTTATCTAAATTTATATGGGAACCATATTCATCTATCTTTGTTGCCATTTAATTTTTAAATCCCTTAGATGAATTTAATACTTTTAGTAAATTTGTTTCCTATTTTATTTTAAAGAAAATTTAAACTAATTGTATAAAAGATCCTAGTAATTCTAAGTCTAAAATAATTATTTTTCATGCTGAGATAGAAGCATATTTGCAGAAATTCAATAAAAAGAAACTCAGCAGGCAATTCAATAAACAAAAGGATTTCATTGAAAATGGGAGAAGAAAAAAAATTAAAGATATTGAAACTATGTCAGAGAAATAAACATATTTGTGTGAGCTTGTTTGTATGTATGTATATGACTGTATAAGCATTGAGACGAAAAAAAAAAAAAAAAATTATATGTACAAAAAAAATAATTTAAATCAATGAAATTCCAAATTTATGATTCAGTTCAGTTAAATATTAAAATAAAATTGGCTGACATACAAATTTTTTCTTGGATATATAAATAATTATCCAAATAATCTTTTATTTTTTTCTTAATATTGTTATATTCGGTGATCATTATTTTCAATAAATTTTTAAAATATTTTGATGGATCCAAATGAATGAATGTGTACCATTCATTTAATTTGTATTTTGTTGTTCAGTGTGTGTGGGTCTGTTGTACATGTAGAGTTGGCCTCCAAGTAGTTGCCGAACTTTTGAATCTAAAGCAAAATTGATGCTGAATTAAAATTTTTAATCTACAAGGGTCTGTAAACGTTTCAATATGGCTATAGGACTAAATTCCTTTATAACATTGTTATAGAAATTACTCTTAAACCTTTTCTTCAAAAGTACTACTCAATAGTTACATAGAACATAGAAATCTGCACCGAGTCAGACTAAAACCTGCTCGTTCAGTAATGTAATAAACACATCTCAAGTGGTTATTACATCATATTTTCAGTTCAGTTTTCACTGGATGATTGATATAATATTATATCAGGTTGATTGTAAGTAAAGAGTGTTGATATAACTTTAATTTTATTCATATTGAGAATTTAATATTATTCACGATGTTATTAATGAATAGCCAGCCATTTTCATTCACTTATCTTTGTCTCAATGATTCTGTTCTCATCCATCCAAGAGGGCCTCTAGATGTTTCAAACCAGTTAGTTATATTTTATTTTAATGACTGGCAGGAATAGGAATCCTGTGAATTTGCATTACTGATGGTTTATTTTATTTTTATTAAGGGGTTTTGATATTATTATTAGGGGGTTGATTTTCATATAGAATTATATTCTTCTTCTACCAGTTGCTCAACAGACCATTACTGGTCCCTGGCATCCTCCAATAATTCGTCCAGTCTGTTTATTGTTGGGCAACTCTCCTCCATTCCTTGACTCCCAGGATCCTCCTAACATCCTCTGCTACTCCATCCATCCATCTAAGACAGGGTCTTCCTTGGCTTCTGGTCATGTGTATATCCTCATTTATTATTCTTTTGGAGAACTCATTCTCAGACAAATAAGCAACATGGCTGGCCCACCTCAGTCTTCCCAGTCTTATGTGTCTCACTAAGTCTGATTCGCCTATAACGTTATACCCTTCTTGATTAGTTCTTCTGAAGTTTTGCTTATCTGCCTCTCTTAGGTCCATAAATACGCTGCAGACTGCTTCTTTTGAAAGCATGTAGGTTATATAATAAACTATATAATCGGTGAAAATTATCAGGGACTCAGTAACTGTTCATGTTTATCCCTCAAAGCATAAAATTTTGCCCAATGCATGTACTGAGTGTTGAAAAAAATATTTTAAATTGAATTTTTATATTCCGTTTCAAAATATATTAATTATAAATCAATCTTTATTACAAATTAAAAATTATTATTTGCCAAGAAACTTTTTTGGACTTATGAGATTTTTTTTGTTATCAAGAACATTGACCAATTTATTACGAACTGGTATTGAAAGAGTTTACTTAGCTTCATCAATTCCTAAAATACAGCAGAAAACATGTTTATTCCAAACCTAAGCGTTTGCAGACCCATTTATATAAAATATTCCTTGACTTAAATCCATTTCTTCTAATATAGCATAGTTTGACTGACTAATTTTTGGCCACCCTTAACACATAAAACTATTAAAATTTCATTAAAGATAAAGCAATAAGAAGAGCAAAACTTATAGAACTCTTCATATCTTCAGTAGCAATGTCAAAATAGAAGAAAACTAATATTTTTCAATTGAAATATTATATATTCATACATTGCTTGCATTTTTGTGAAAATTATATTTACTCATTAAATATATATGTATTTTAATAGATATAAAAGGGCATTACTTGGCATGATAAAATTTAAGAAAGTTCTAACTGAGGTAAGAAGGATAAATCAGTAGTTAAAACAGGTACAGTCATGCATAATTTGTGTTTATAAGTATTGTTTGTTATGATATATAATTTAAAATTTGTTACGTACATTTAAAAGAAAAAAAAACACAAAAAAGTTTTATTGAGCATCAGAAAAGGAATAAGTACTGATCCTGTATAATATGTACAGACAGTGAAAAATAATTTATCAGGATAAATGAAAATTTAAAAAAATAAATAAAATAAAGGATTAACTGTTACTACTGAAGAGGAGTTTTTTTTTGTTTTGTTTTGTCCATGCAGGTATTGAAATTAATTTTCGAACCAGTAAAAGCAAAAACTTTCTAAATCCGGATTACTTACTATCGTACATGTTAGCCGCTCCCATGTAGACTGGAAGATGATGGTCACCACACGGGCAATACCTCCCATCTGAAAGTGTTTTACCTTACTGGTTTCGAAAATCAACTGTTTGAAGCATAATTTACTTTTTAATCTATTTTCATAATTGATTTAATGGTTTTGTGAGCTCAAGCATGACTGTACAAAACAACACACATGATATTTATAAAGTATAATATTGAATGGATAGTTATTATTATTTTTTCAAAAATTATTATCCAAAAAAAAATACGAACACAATAATTTAAATATTTAAAATATATAAATACGTGACTATTTAAATATTCCAGGATATCTAAAATAACCAATGACACAGAATAAAACAACAAATCATAGATATTTAATAATTCATTTATGGTTTTAAAAACAAGGGTTGCCAATTCTTAAATCTGAACTAGTTTTGAAGGCTTCATTCTCATAAAAGTGAAGCACAAGTTGCTTGCGCCATATGCCCCATCAAGCAACAATGAGACTAGAAATTTGAAGGTATAGAATGAAAAGAATGAAAAGAATGAACATTATGGATTTATTTAGTTATATATTTGGATAGACAAAAGAAAATAGGCATAATTTGAATTATATAAAAGCTAACTAACAAAAAAAAATATATTATAATGGTATTAGGTTGGTTGAGCCAAATTTTTCACAACTTTAAATCGGGATTTTGAGATGGAACTTGAATGCAAAATACCTCAAATAAATATTTTATCACTGGTTATGAATTTCCTATATCTGATTATTAATAATAATAATAATAATAATAATAAAATAAAATAACTTTTTTTCCCTATAAATCAGAATTCAAAAAGTTTTTTTATGGGATAATAAAAGTAAGTAAATCAACTTGTAGGCACTTAACCCATTAGGCACTTAACCTATATCTGAAGTTCGGTATTCAATTTAAGAACACTTAATTAAATTATTACCATAATGTTACCCTTAATTATAATTAACTTTCATTAAAAGAATTTTTTTAAAAATAAATAAACATCAGTAACTGATTAAACATTTTTTTTTTCTGGTTAATTTTATATATTAAACTGAAAAATAAAAGATCAAATTAAAGAAAATAAATAATGTATTTAAACACTGGAAACTGGTCTTCCTTCAAATTACAATTCTAGTTTTCATATGATTTTAGAAATAGATACTGAGAATGTATGTGGTTTGTCACTCTTCTTAATGATTTTTTTTCCTGTTTTTTTAAACTTGGCACAAATATTGTGTCTTGAATATACTTCAATTAATAGTTTTCTTTAACTTTTGAAAGTTTTTTAAGACCTCTCACTCAATCAGGATTTTGTGATAGGTCATTTTAGATATATAACACAAAACACCTGGTACTTTGTTACTTTACTAACAAAGTAGATCAAAAAAGTAGATATTCATCAAGACTGGGCATTTGAATATTCGGATAATCAACAGGTATATTCCACTGATTAAATAAGATTTAACAACTTAATGTTCTCCACAAAGATATATTATTTTACAATGGCTTTTCTCTTTTAGCAGTATAGTTATCTCTTTCCTAATGAGCTATTGATCATCTTTGAACATCATTTAACTTTTTAAAAAATATTCAGGCATATATTCCTTTTTAAATCTTATTCACATTAGCACGTTTCAGGATTCATATCCTATCTTCAGGTTATTCATTATTTCAGTTGTATTTCACTTTCTCTACATATTAAAATTACTTTTGAAAACATGAGTCTCAATATTATATCTCAACCTCCTTTAGCATAATTAATTAAACATCATTCAAATTTTGCTGCAAATAGTATCACTAAATTCAAAAATAGGGTGTAGTTTGATGTATACTGGTAGCCTTTAAGCAACAGCAAGAGGTTCTTTAATCTTGCCAAATAATAATATATTCCATTGTATCATACACATCAGTAAGATACAAAAAAAGTCATGAATTACATTTAGTTTTGTTTTATAATTTGAGATTGTGATAATAATCCAAAACTGTTTTATTTCTGTGATGAGATGCTGCTGATGACTCATGATGTTTTTTTTTGACCAGATTTTGAAATAATCAGCTTTGATCAAAAACCTTCTCTGCTTCTTATCTCTGTTAATTTATTAATAGGGATACTATTGATTTCAACTAGAAAATAAGAATTATACTAAGCATACTATGCTTTCTATTTATTATTGAAATTATAATTAGGCTTCATGAAGTGGTGGACATATTTGGCAGGACTGTATGTAGTTCTTGCAAATAAAGTTGCTGGTACTAATCATTTAGAATTTTAAGATGAAAATTGTGTTTTTAAGACTTGCTAGTCACTGTGATGAGACAGTTTTCTTAAGGTTTTGAAGCGATGGAAGATATGAATGTTGTTGAATTAGCAGTGCAGTAACTGAACAAAAATTAGAATACTTACTACATGTTTTTAAAACTTGTACGAATTGATCTAATAACTCACCGGTAACTGCTGTCTTGTGGCCTATGAGGGAATGTTTTATCAATATGACAGGTGTTGATGGGTAGAATAGGAGTGCAGGTAATAAGAGGGTTGTTGATTTTTGATTATGTAAGTAAAACAATTTACGAATGAATGTGAGGTATTGAAGTGTGTCAACTTCTAGTTATTTTATAGTTCAAGAATAAAATAAATGGCATAGTTGGTATTCCAAATCAATTTTTATAATCTGTTAGCAAATAGGACTAACTGTGTCCACTGTTTAAACATTAATTAGATCTTAATTTTGCTTTTTACTAAATAAATGAGTGGGGGAGTTCAATATTTTTTTTTTATTATCAGGGTACATTATTGATACATTATTAAAATGTAATATTGACATATTTTATAGAATTTTATGAGAAGGAGAGTTGTATAGATGTAGATATGTTTTGTGATGAAATTTCTGTCAAACTTATATCAATCCAATTCCAATATGTAAAGAATATTTTCAACACCACCCTCCCCCAATCGGGAAAACAAACCGAACAAGAGGGGAATCAACGTTTCAACTTCAATCAATGAAGGAATTTTGCATTCATCTAAGAATGAGTGAATATAGTTCACTCATAGTATATCCCATATACTCTATGGGAAGATCAGACCTATAGTTGTAAGATGAGATCCTTTGTGGAGTAAGTAGTAGTTGGTATAGCAAATGTTACAGAAAAATATCTTACTGCAAGAACTTTGTTTCAACTAATTCAGAGGAGGTTATGCCTAAACAGAAAAACTTAAGTCTGGAACAATGTAAGTTAAGAAGCATTTTAAATGTGGAATATGTTTTGCCAGATACAGATTTATGATTTATCCAGTAGCTCACAACTCATATCTGCACCCATCTGAGATTTTTCTAGGTCTTGTGTTGCTCCCATCCAGCTTCATATCATGAAAAGATTATAAGCATTACAAACCGCAGTTGAGTCCTCCTCACTCCACAGGTGCCCTGCCAACTTTCTAAGCCTAACAGAGCTCACAGCAATGCCTGGTTACAAAACATGTACAATTTCTAGCTCATCTTGCTAACATTTCCTTACAATATTCTTCCAAAAATAAAACAGAGGACTTTTCTTTTATGAAAAGGCCACCTCATTGGCCTTGTAAAAACTTTAGATTCCTGAGCCATTTATGTATAGAGCAGATGAAACAGGGTCCTACACAGTTGAAATTTTGTAATTTAAGGATGGAAAGTGTTCACAAAATGGGGGCAACAACTGAAGAAACATCTAAATTATCTGACATCTTATATAAAAAGAAATGTTTTCAATGTTACCAAGGCATACCAAGTAGGTAAACTAATAGACTTTCCCAACCTTGTATGAACCCACAGGCTCATGTCCTGCTGAGGGAAAGAAATATTAAAAGTGCTGAAACATGGCAAGTTTTCTAACTACTTATGTTCTCAGGACAAGGGTTCTAATAAAGAGAGATGAGAAAAAGAAAAGAAAGAAAACATAGAATGTAAGATGGATTTTGTATAAGTCAAATAAGGAAAATAATAAAACTTTAAAAGTACAAAACAGTTAAACAATCATTGATGGTTAGGGTGAGACTACCTGGTATAAAAATAGAAGTAAAAACCGAAACTGGCTTGTCAACATGATTAATTTATGACTATAAACGTTCTTCCCCATTCAAGTACTAATAACAAAATGGATTGAATTGATAAAACGTTCTTCAATACCATGAATAGAGCCCAGGATGAGAAAACACACCATTAACTCGATAATCTCTTATTTTAAAAATTAAATAGTACATAAAGTTTAAGGTATATACTGTCTCCTAAAAATGGGTTTTTGGAACTCTTGTAGAAATGGTAACACTGTTAGGTTTCTGCTATAGAAAATCATTCAACATATATTATAGAAAGACCTTAAAATTGGATGATATTGTGTGACAAAAAGTTATTGAAGGTTTGAAGCAGCAGATATTACCTACAATTTTAGTTTTTAAACTCTAATAAAAATTCCTTCAAATACTGTAAGTTGCAGAGATAGTTGTGAGAAGTAAATTTTAGATAAATCATACACAATGAAGTTCATTGAACTTAGAATCCAGTTGTGATCTTTGATAATGATTCTACTCCATTTCAGAAATCAATAGAAAGAAAGCTCAAAGGATCAAAAATACCATAATGATGGATCTTTACAGCAAACTTTAGCTACAATAGAGGAAAATGTTCTAAGGCGCCGGTAACTCTAAGGCGATATAAGATAAGCAATATATTGCTAAGAATATATTCCTAGGAAGGTTCATTTCAGTGGGAAATAAATCGGCAGGAACCCAGTGATAAAACGTGGTAGGAACACAATTCTCCTAATTTAGTTACAAACATTAGCTTAAGTGAGGAAGGTGTAGTGGCTTATTGGCACAGGCATAGAATGAGAAGAAAAAGAAAATGCTGGTTACATCCCTACAGTTGTACTGAGGTGCACCATAGCTTGGCTGTTGTTTAGGGAGAACTGCCTCAAAATGTTTAAAAATTCAGGGAGTTTCATCCAACGATATCATAGTGAACACTTTCAATATCTGAAATGCCTAAATTATTGAAAAACAGTACTATTTCTTCTCTTCTTGCCAATGCCATGTTTACAGCTTGAAATATTGTAACAAATTAATCGTGGAGCAACCAGCAATTGATACTTCAAAGAGATATTTCACTTGTGATATGTTCATGCCCGTTGAGAGCCCACCAAGGCCCCCTAACCCCCATCCCCTTTCCAACATCATCCAAAAAATACAATTTCTTTTTTTCTGACATAAACCTTTTAATAATAATAATAATAAACTACAATGTTAGTTTAATTTAATGGCAATAATACCATACCTTGTCTACTATACACTAATACCATAAATTGCCATAGAATCGGTTAAATAAAGTAACACTCGTGAGTGGTCACCTTAGCAGGGCCCCTCAAGAGCCCGGGCTCCAGGGATTTTGCCCTCCTTCTCCCAGCGGCCCTTGATATGTTGTACAATCACATCACTGTGAACCTTTTTTATTGCCTCCCTTTAGATTTCAATCATTCTGTCTGTGCAAATCGTGTGTCATGTGCAGTAGAATACCGATAAATTGTATATTCAATGGGACAAAGAATAAATACGATATATCTACATGTTCACTACAATGAGATTAAGATATATCGGCTGTAAAAATTAAAAATACGATGTACCAAAAGTTTTAATTTATTTTTATTTTTTATATAGCATACATATATACTGTGTATGTTTTTCGATTTATTTTTATTAGTACTTGTATACAACACTGAATTTAAATACAGTGTAATGAATTTTGAACATTAATTTGTTTTTCACCACTTTTCATTGCAGACATAATACCTTTTTTTGTATTAACTGATACATTTTTTTTTTTTTAGAGGCCATGATAAAGACTTAATGAACAATTCTCAACATGAGTCTGGCATCATCCAATGTAAACAAACAAAATCCTGAAAACCCCATTCTAAATCATAAGTCTAATTCAATGGTAAAATACGAATTAAAAGATGTTTTATCGACCTATGAGTGAAAAAAATACGTTATACCTGGGGGGGGGGGATTGGTTTTATAATAATTAACGAGATTTTCCCAAAAACATGACTCCAATTCAATGAAAAATAGGAATTATAAGACGTTTTACCTACCTTGGATAGGAGAAAAAATAATTTATACTATTAATAAAATGCATTGTTTTATATAAATTAACAAGATTTTTCTAAGGGACTAGCACTTTCTTATGTTGCATCGGTTATAGGATATATTTGATACGAAATATCGGTATTCCAATGTATATAATTTTAGATATATCACTTATCTTATATGGTCTCAGTGTGAACATGCCCTAAGATGATTTGATTCAGTTGAATGAATGTACATAATAATAGAGAAGGAGGTACATATTGAAGTCTAATGAAAGAAACAGTCACCTGGAAAAAAAAAAATTAGGAAAACTACTTTCCAACCTAACCAGAACCTTCATGTGACACCTTAATATAGAATCATGAATAATGCAAAAGATTGCGATAAGCAGATGTTTGGAAAATTCCGGAAACTAACTATTAAATCGAAGAACTCTAGAAATCACTTCTCATTTTCTAATAATTCCCTTTCCTACTTCATAGATAAAGTGGGTTTATCATGACAAGATAGTAAATAAGTACAAGATCTTAACAATCCTGAAAAATCACTCATGAGGAAAAGAAGAGTTAAAGGGTTCAAGGCAAGTTGGAACGAACAAAACAGGTCTTAGGACTCTAGATGCTACAGATAAGTTAGGTGTACATAGACTGAATATAATATATAAGACTTATAAAGGGGACCAAAATTTTCTAGGATCATAATGCAATAGAAATAATTAATAAAATAATTAAATTAATTATCATAGTTAAAGTTTGTTAATTACCTGGGTTCTTGTGAATCCCAGCGGCAAAGAAACTTTATTTATGTGCCATAAGTCCACCATGGATAATTAATTTAATTTCACCAAAGAAAAAAAAAGGATCCAAATTCAATCACATAATGTCCATACCAATTCACATATGCTCTATTAATATATTTCAGTTTTTGGAAACAAAAGATTTTTCAGGACATAAAAATTTGAAAAAAATTGTATCGCCCAAATTTAATAAATTGTAATGAAACAAGGTTGGGAAATTTCTAATTACAGGGTATAGCATACCTGCGTAGATACTGACCTTAGTTATTATAACAACCTATGTGTACCACAGATTACTAATTTAACAAAAATTAAAAAAAATAAATAAATACTGATGTAAAAAAGAAAGTAACTCCTTTAATAGAAACGAAAAATCTTGAAGTAAGTACCTCGAATGTGGGGGTATCGTCGTATATGAGAGTGTTCATGTTTGACGATTTCCACAACATTGGATACTGTATCGCTGAATCCAATGTCATGGTGGTAGACCCTACGAGGTGAAGGACTTCTTCCAACATCTCCAGGCGAACGGGCCCTCCTAAAGTCAATATTTTTTTATATTAACAAAAACAGAATTTATAACTATAACTAAAAAAAAAAAAAATTATTTTACTGAACAATTTTATAAAAATATATATTTTTAGAAGGCAATTACATTCAAATAACTCATGTACATTCAATTTTTTTTATTGTAAAACAATTTTATATCTTGAAAATACATTTAGTTGTTTATTCTTCAGTAACAAGCAACTATACATTAAACAATGCGTACGGTAAATGTAATGCTTCAGAATTTGGTTAATCAACCAAGAGTGTAGATGCAAGTTTAAAAAAATCTCTGATGAACTTTTAAAGTCCTCCAGATCACCATCATAGTCTTATATATATTATGATAAATAATTATGAAGAAACACCAAGAAGAATATAGAATTTCTCTTAATTTTCAAATAAATTTTTAAAACATGTGATTATTAAAGATAACCTCTTTAATACTTTTATTGCAACCACATAAAAAAACAGATAATCTATAATATTGATTAATAGAACATATAATAGTGACAAAATAAAAAAACTATATATATATATATATATATATATATATATATATATATATATATATATATATATATATATATATATATATATATATATATATATATAGCAGAGAGCAATCCATAACACATCAATATTTGATACTTTTACGTATTATTGAAATTAACATTGTATTTATTGTTTATTACTCTAGTTAATTCTGATTACTAAATCTTTCAAAAGGGAAAAAACTGTGTATGATGCTTGTTAAATATTCTTGGGCAGCAGTTTATAAACAAATATTCTGTTTGGCTATTCGCTTTGGTATAATTTTATTGTTTACACAGTGCCATTGTTTCCTTTCTGTCAGCATTATCCTATATACCATCTTTAGCTATTAATAACCAATATTTCACCAACTGGGAACTGTCTATAATAAAAGGGCTATGTATGAGAGAAGAAACATTTATAGCCGATTTTCGACTGTGGAAACCAGATGGAAATAACCACCGGAAATATATTATTCTAGCATTGTTCTATTTGATGAAACAAAAATATAATCAATTAAAAATTATATTTATGGTCCTAACTAAGGAAGGCTATTAAACTATGACAAATGTTAACATATTTGCACCGAGACCAATGACTTGTCCTCCCGTATACATCAACAACACACCAATCCCTCAGACGGACATAGTAAATTACCCAGGATTAACATCTGATAAGAGAATGGCCTGGGGCCCACACAAAGAAAAATTGCCATAACTTAAACCAAAGACTTCAGCTTATGTACTTGCTACCCAAAAGACTAACATAACTAAAACTTTTAAGAAACGTGCTACTTATAATTACCTACATAAACCAGTTTGTACTTAAGCTTTACAGATTTTTGTTATAACAAAAATAATTTACATACTGGGGTCACCTTTGGTGTAGTGGTTAGCATAGCAACATACTAAACCCAAGATCGCGGGTTCGCAGCCCGGCAGATGACCTTAGGATTTTTTAAAGGGAGTAAAAAATCCTTTGCTATGCCGTCCTTCGGAAGGGACGTAAAATGGGGGTTCCGAGCCTGTGCGATGTCAGGTACTCGTTAAAGATCCCTATCCTAATTATACCTGGATAGGCAAAATTTAGGACTCCCACCGTAGCATCGTCCGATTAGCCATAGCAGCATAAAAGTGACGTTGAACGAAATAAACAAACAATAATTTACATACAATAACTTCAGACCTTTTAATAAAAAATTCCTTGACTTATTACAAAAGCCAAATTATTATGTGTTAGTAACACATACTGACTTACATATATCTACAGTTAATAAATATGTATACAAACAGCAAATAAATATGTTCTCACTATGAACAATTTTATGACAGACTATAAGGATAGAACAACACATTAATTAAAACAATGGCCACAATGTGTACACCTGAAAACACAAGAAGCAGAATGAAAAGGATATTGATGAGATATCTGCTCTTATAATGTCAAAATAAAACAAGAGTGAATTAATAAAGTTTACAAAAAAAAAAAAAAAAAAAAAAAAAATATTTGGATGAAAAAATAAGTATACTGATTTTATTCTAATGCCCAGAAAAAAAATCTACTAACTCCTTTTTCCAAATTAGATTTTTTTTACCAGTAAACAAAAATATGTGAATCAAGTATATCAGCCGATAAGAAACATATTTAATCAAAGTTTGATGCCACACTAAAGTGCTGACAATTTTTAGGAAATGTTGAAAGGATATACTTCTTTAAATGTTACCGTTGTTATATAGTAGCCATAACATATCTGTTATCTTTTAACTGAATCATACCTTTTAAACCTAAATTATTAACTGTTTAATTAGTATTGAGTAATACTCCTAAAAGCAATGTGAATGCTGGTTTATGGTTGGAATGTAGAAAACAATTTAACCCATTAGTGATTATTTATCTTATATCAAGATATAAGAGATTTTAATAATTACTGATGAAACTTGGTTATATCATATTCAATAGATTTGAAATTAATTATTTATCACCTCATGATTACTTTATATTTTATTAAACTAATGAAATTATAATTGAAAACTAAACATGCACTTAATTAAACCTTAACTGAAAATATTATAGACAAGCTTTAATTAGGGGGGAGGGAGCTATTTGATACATCAATGGCTACGTAACAAAAATCAATTAAAATTTTATATGTAAAATAAATCTATGATATAAAATTTTAAATAATAAAAGGAAAAAAGAATTATTTTTATTAATATTAATCCCATGTAATATCAGAAGGCCTTATATGGATCAAAGAAAGGATGACACAAATGAGAACGGCAGGCTTTTAAGTTGGAAAACATTTATCAGGAAATATAATACAGAAGGACATACTAACATGCTTAAGAATCATCTATATTATACAGATTCATGCATATCTTGTGACTGTAGGAATCGCCTCATGAGAGTCAGGTTGCTGACCTGTCTTATTGTTAGCATGAAATAAGCCAAAGAAAATTTTTTCCAATAAACAACCCATTTAAATTTGATCATTATTTGTAATATCTGACGAAAATGAACTGCAAAGACAAATCCCAGGATCCAAGATAGTTTTTTCAAAGATCTCCAACACAGTACAACTACCAAGAGTATAAATGATTACTCGAATTAAAAATAGCGGTTTAGAGAGTTTCAAGTCTTCAGGTTTCCTAATTGATGGTGATAGTTACATTTGGTTTGTTATTGAAACTATTTCAGAGAAAGGTTTGAAATATATCAGATATTTCTTTCAAATAAGACGACTAAAAACTCAAAACGAATTATGGAAACTCATCTATTGAGCTAGATATCACAAAGATAACACGTTTCCTGTCAAGAGTACTTTTTACAGAGAAACAATATTAAAGAAATGCTGACAGCTGATCCAAACTGATGACTTAAGGTTACTAACTGAGATACAGATATATGAAGTCAAATAAGAAAAATATATTATTTAAAAAATAAAAGAAATTAAAAGTTTACCTGATGCTGGGAGACCTTGACCTTGGCCTATGCTGCCTGTAGCTGGATGATGGGTGAAGATGAGTATCTTGTGTTGATTCGACTGATGGCCTCCTGCTAGGAATCACAACATCCTGAGTCTCCATTCCCTAAAAGAATAAAAGCAGAATAAATATATGCTGAAAAAACTAACAAAGATAAAATTATTTAAGTTATTTTAAAATAAAATAAAATCATTCTAATCCTACTGATTTGGAATTTTAATAAAAAAAATAATTAATTTTACAAATATTTACTGTGATCATAATAATTGAGAGAAAGAAAAAAAAGAAAGTGAAATAAAGACATTTACACTAAACGAAATGCTAAAATTTAAATTTAGAATAGATCAATAAGATTAAAAGTAGCATGCAAAGAAGAAAATACTATGTCATGCACCATGCAACCTTAGTAACGCTACTCAGCACTAATTGAGGAATCTTTAAAGTAAAATGTAGAATAGTAAGTTAACTGTTTAGTTTTGTGTCCCTTACAACATATGTTAATGTTAATGTTGATGTAAAATGATAGTTCCCTCACAGCTATATTTTTATCTAGAGCTACTTCTTTATCTTCCTCTAGGAATTTTTCTTTAGATTTTTATGTGCTACTTACTTTTATGAAACACTATCCTAAATCTAGGCGATTGATTTAACACTATTATGAAGTAGTACGGAACAATTATAAAAACAAAACAAAATCTATTTAATAATTGATTAATAATGATAATAATCTATATAAATATAAATATATTTATATATAACTTTATGTATATATTTTTTAAGATTATACTAAAATAATATATTTTTCAATATTCCTATCTAATACTAATAGTTAATGGTCTATAACTATATTATCAACTGTCTATAATGACATCTAATTATTTAGTAATTTTACGTCACAACATTTAACTTCACCAGTTAATAGTAACCCCTTTTCACCTTTTTTGATCTGAAACAAAAAAAATAAAAAAAAATAATGAAACATAGTAAGTAAATAATATCTAAATCTAATATCTAAATCTTAAATTAAGAAATATCATGTTGATAAGAAAGTGATTCTTTATTATTCCACACTTACAGTCAAAAAATCCTAAACTTTTACTAATTTTCTAATATATTATTTTTATCTATAAAACTTTTCTGAACTCTAAATATAATTAACCCCATAACAGGCGATGTATAATATATTTAATGCATTCTGCTCAATAAATGACGTAATGTCCTACAAATCATCCTATGCAATATCATCTAATATCCTTTATTCAACCTTGAATTTCATGATACATGAGTGGGGGTTAGCGTGACTATAGCCATTCAAAGAAGAAAAAAAATGTTCAAATTCAAAATTCCCTGGCTCCCCTATTAAAGGGTTAAATTCATTCTTACATTCCAAGATATGTAATATTATTTTTATAGTAAGATGATAATTCACCTCCTCAATTATCAAAGGTTCAGGAATTATTGTGATTAACCAGTCTTCAAATATTTTCATTTTATTTATTATTAAGGTTTATCATTATTTAAGGTTTGTAATTACATACTAAATATATTTTTAAAATAAATTTTGTGTTTTTTTTTTTTTTTTTTATCCATTGAAAAATAATAGTACAATTAGTTATTTTTCAATGTTAATGAGTAGTAAGATTTAAATATTAATTTCAGCTAAATAGAGGTTGCAGAATTAAAACTTTTGTGTGCGACGTAATGTTAAATTACATCCAGATTGCTTTAAAACATACCATGAAAAAAAATTGAAATTGGATTTTTGTTTGGAATTAATAATTCAAACAATTGTAATAAAAAAATCCATGAAACAGTATTATTGTAGCATTTATAAATATATCACCAAACTATCTCTGGAAAAAAAAAAAAAAAAAAAAAAAAATAATATATATATATATATATATATATATATATATATATATATATATATATATATATATATATATATTCTATCGACCAATGTTGTTTGAGTGCATTTTGCAACATTTTCTGCTGCCATTATGGATGACCAAAAAAAAAAAAAAAAAAAAAATTAATATTTCTTTAAATAAAATGAATTTAAATTAGTTTTTCAACTAATTCTACCCTTGAGCCTAATTGGGTTTAAAAGAAGTCATTTCAGTCATCTCAATTACTGAAAAAATTTGGGTTAAACTTTAGGATTATGTAGTAGTCACAGAAGTCCCAACTTAGAAAAATCTTTAAAACAATATGATGCCATGTTTTGGATAAAAATAGAAATTTGTAATGATTAAAAATTTATATGACTGAACATTTTCAGCATAGGTATGTTTGACAATATATGGTAAATATATTGCTTTAACCAGAAATTATTTTTAAACCATTATGTTGATTAAATGACAGGTATGTGTTTTATAACTTCTTATTTTATACTTTAGGGAAATTAAGAATTTCTATTTTTGATTTATTTTTAGAATGAAATTTTCGGGCCCTTCACTGGCTCTTGTAAAACGATTTATTATTTTTTTTTTTATTATATCAAACATTGTTACCAACTCAAGCTAATATCCAGAAAAAAATTACATGCATTACAACCCTTACTTTGCACCATGAAGTCTAGGGGAATATTGCAAATTTTCAAGACCTAGTATTAATTTAAATTAGATGTGTTTAAATTATTTTTAAAAAATTTAAACTCATGATATTACCTGTTTTAGTACTTTTAACATTCTTTTCTCTTAAGATTTTAAATGGAAATTTTAGTATGTTGGTAATTATAATTTTGTTTCTCTATTTTTAAAATAAAAGTCCAGGAAACCCTAAAGTAAGAACCATGCTAAAGGTATATTAAGATTAAAAGAATCTTTTAATTATAAGGTCTTCTTATAATTTTATCATTATTGAAGCTGTTTATGTGAAAAATAAATATTGTATCTCTGCAATTCACAAATTTTAAATATATATATATATTTTTTTTTAATAGTAAATATATAACGTAGTAACCTACAGGTTTCTTTTTATTATTACTCGTGTTATAATATTTCTCTTATCTCTGTTGAACAGATGCCACATGGATTTTATATGGACAAACATTAACATGAAATCAACAACCATTAATATGAAATCTTAGTACACAACTGAACAACAAGGAAGAGCTTTTTCCACGTAAACTTTTCAATTTATAATAAAAAGCTCATCTAGTGAAATATTTGGACATGAGGGGAGAGGGGAGTTGATCCGTGGGAATCCAATAAATCACAACATTCTTCCAATATTCAATCCTTGAAATCTAAAACCTTTGCAAAGTCCTTAATTATACAATTGGGCATTGATATCAAAGAGGCAGTTCACTTGGCAGGCTTATATTGATAAGGATCCTTTTATAGGTAAATATAAGATTACTCCATAATATTTAACATTTATTCTATAGAAAAAAATATATAAATGCAAAGGGGGGATTAGGAAATTTATTTATAATTCTATTGTTATATAAATTATTTATTTTTTATTTTTAATACATTAATGTCATTTTAAATATATTTAATCATCCATCTTGTTTCATAATTAATTTCAAAATTGGTTTAATACTGCTCAATTTTAATAATGTCAATATTTGGCAAAGTGATGTAAATAATGATATTTTTTTTTAATTTTAGGCTGTTTTGTAAATAACTCCAAAATTGAGGATCACATTCTTTTTTTGCCATATAAACAAATTGCAGTTTAGAAGTTCCTTTAATGCTGAAGCTGTTATGAATAAAAGGATCCACTGAAGCTCTTTATTCTTAAATAACTTTTTTTTTTTCCTTTTTTTTTCAACAAGTAAGTAAATTCATAGAATCTTTACTATTGATTAATAATTTTTTTTTTTTTTTCTGCAAATGTTACAAAAATATAGCTTTCCTTAAGCTATGCCTTAAGGAAACCGAATATCTCTGTCTTTAATGAAAGTTAAGATGAAAAATTATTATCAAATCCTATGACTTATATGTATCAAACAAAATATAGCCATGGCAGCCTTTAAATGTATTATTTAATATTTAACAACTGAAACATTGTAGTGATGGAAATTATCTTATTTTTAAATTATTTTTTTATTTTTAAAACTAGAACATTTTTAGGATGCCATGGCTCAAATTAATTATATAAACTCACTTTGTGCGCTGCGTGTTTCTCCTCGATAGGAGGCAGCTTGCTTCATCATCCTCATGCCGACCATTGTTGGCCCAAGTTCCAGCGGCCACATCCAAGAGGCAGTTAAAAAACGACGAGCGCTGGTGCAAACAAACTCAGGCTCAAGCCAGATATACTATGTCAGATCAGTTATATAAAATTTTTAACTTGCGTTTTAATGCTAGTGTGGTTGCAAAAATATCTAAATTATCCTTCTGTTGTTGGTTTGATTAAATATTTTTGCATTTTGGTTAGTTGTAGACAATATACTCCTCATTTTCATTGTTTTTCATTGATACGCAATACAAAAAAAATAAATAAACAAATAAAATCAAAATCAAAGTTCAAATAACAATGCCAATAGCATTCCAAAGACAATCCTGCAATATAAATACCTATTTCAAACTGCCTCTGTTAGAGTTGCTCTTTTCAATTATATTCTTACCAAGGAACAGAAAATATTTAATAATTATTATAAATAGCTAATCACTTCTTAATGAAACACTTAAATAGAGTTTTTTTTCCCCCTGAAAGTGTTAAAGGTTTTTTGTACGTAAAAAGTGTGACTTAAGCAATAAAATTATCAAATTAAAGATTATGACTTTTTTCTATTCAATCAATGATCCCCTTCTTCTTCTCTAACAAAAAGTTAAAAATAAAATTTTTAAATAGAAGCAGTGTTCAAACAATTTATTCAAAGTGCAGATATTTTAGTAGAATATACTAAGTGTATTTTTTTTTTTTTTTTTTTTTTTTGTAAATGGAATAAACAACATTGTTTAATGTCTGTTTTAACGTTAGAAAAAATTAGTTTTCTTTTTATGTATATAAATGTCAAGACTAAAAAAAGGCCGTCAATATTAATATTGTAAAATAAAGAAATAAACAGAAATAGAAAAAATCAAAGAAAAGAACAGGAAAAAAAAAAAAAAAAAAAAAAAACTAAAAGAACTTCTGGCAAATTTAAATTATTATTTTGTGCTAAGTGCAAGTAACATGCAAGAACCTAGAATTTAACAAACATTCCAAATATTAGTATGCAAATACATTAACCAAATGTATCATGCATTGTGCATAAAACCAAAGCATGAATTAATAATAATTGAGAGAAAGCAGAATAAAATAAGTTTTAAAAGAATACAAATTTAATTAATAAAAACAAAATATTTGTCTTCTGCACTTAATTTTTTCGGTGTAATAGATTAAACCGACCCTTGGCAAAGCAACCTTAGATTCTTATTTATAGAGCACTAACGGTTTCATAAATGATTTATAAATCATTATACCAGAGTGTTAGGCAGTTTATTAATTTTTTGCACTTTATTAGTAAACATGCTTTATTTTTAACATTCATTAAAAAAAAAAAAAAAAATATTATCTATCCTAAAATCTATTTAAATTTCCCATAAGTTGTGCTTAATGAGGAGCATTTCAAAAATCATTTGATTAAAATCTAAAATGAAAAAATGGATGAAATAATGCAGAGTAAATATTAATATGCAAATAGCACTTGAGGCATCTATTATATAATTAATTTGAAATCTATGAATCAGATATTGATAATAAATAAAATTGGAAAGAATACAGGGTGTCAAAGATAAATAAAGAATTTTATTAAAATATTCAAAAAGATATAGCCAAGAGATATTTATATCTGATTCATTAACTGAGTGCTGCAAAGTTTCTCTATTAAGCATTGATAAAAATTGTAACGCAACAAATTCAACTACGAAATATTTTGAATGAGGAAGAATAGACTGTTTATAACATAATACTACCGCCTCATTAGGGTTGGAGGGACTATGTCGACTGAAACCCTGAAACCAAAGATACAAGTTACTTATATCATCCCCGTTCTCCTTCAACCTACTAATTCCACTGCTACAAATCATAATTCATTCACCTACACATTATTCATGAATAAAGGGAAAAGTGTCTGTAAAAAAGATAAAATAATGGAAAATGAATTCTAATATTGAATAATGAAGTATTGCTACTGAATATTTTCGCGAAAATTACTCATTACTTAAAGAAAATTGACATATATACGTCCAATGAGCAAATTGGAATCTTCAAAATTTTGGTTATGGCTTCAATGATATTTCGCTGAAAATAATGTTTTTTTTCCTGAATATGAGAAAAAAACTTGGTTGTTATTAATTCAGTAATAAATGTTCATGAAGGAAAAAAAAATATTGACCCTATTTGCAAAATCTAACTTAAGAAAAATAATTTTTATTTAATCAACAGGAATAAATTACTGACTAATGAAGAATTATCTATAAATTATTTATTCCGATGCATATCTAATTTAAATTTGAACAAATTCTTATCTAAGTGTACAGTGCTTTGTTTTCCTCTAATCTATTTTCTATAGGGTAAATATATCCTTCAATTTGAACTTCTAGTTGGAAAACTATCTTCTAAATGTGCTATTTAGTTACATCATTCTATCTTTTTTGATCTTCATGGACTTCTAAAATTTTATTTTATTAAATACAGTAGAATCTCAATACTTTTTATCTTTGGAAGTTCAAGAAATATGAAAAAATTATAAGGGTATTCAACTTAGCTGGATTTCAAAATAATAAATTTAAAAAAAGTAGAATGTCATCAACAAAAGTTTAATTAAAAAGTGTACAAAACTTATTTTTGTATAAACATGTTTAGTAAAAAAAAAATGTATAAACCTAATATTTTGAACATTGCAACATGTGGACTTTTTTTTTTCTAAATATATTGACAAAAACTGTTGTGATTAATTTTTTTGGTGATGTGATTAGTATATTTTAAAGTTTGAATGATTAATTTAAGCATAAAAAGGAAACAAAAAAATTAAAAAGATTAATTAATTAAGAAGCTTTTCATGAAAGAATACAAATTGTAAGATATTATCATTCCATTGTTTTCAAAGGAAAAAAAATTAATCAAAAAAAGAAAGCAAACAAGAGATGAAGTATTCATCAGGTGTTTTTTTCGACAGATTTTTACACTGCAAGAGCTATTTTCACTAATCGGCGAGATGAATTAGCTACCAGGATTCCACTGTATTAATAAAATTAATTTATTTACTAAACCATGATCGTAAATACACATTTTTTTTTTTTTTACACCTTGTCTTGAAAGAATGCTAAACAGATATTTTCAGATGAGAATTACTAGTTTCAACGAGAAATTAAATTTAAAAAAATAAATTAAAAATGAAAGGAAATGGTAAGACAACACATTTTAAGAAATATAGCTAAAAGATCCATAAGTACTAATTAATATACATAGATAGATACATAAAAAAAACTATAATATACTAAGCCATTTTTCAGGAAAATGGTAAAAAAAAAATAATAATAAAATAAAATAAGTATTTAATAGTGAATGGCTGATAAAAATGGTTTAGACACTTATTCAGGGGTTTAATTAGAAAAGAGATAATAAAAACACTTACATGGAAGTTCATCAGGTAATCTCACTCTTTTAAACTAATAATATTAAGGAAAAATATTGCATTTCTCACTAAAATGGTGATTAGAAGCAGTTCTTTGTGATAGGTACTATTATTTGTTTAATTGTAACGGACAAGTGACTTCAGCTGTTGAACTCAATCATGAATGTATTCACACTTATATAAATCATGTTGATTAAGTTTATTTCACTCACGGGAGCACCAGATGACTCAATCTGCCCAAACCTTGTTGTTCTCCAGCTTTCCAAAATGAGCAATCCAGCATAAATTTTACCAACTGTTAGTTTGCCTTTTCCAAGTTCTAGAAAATAATTCAATAAGAAATAATTAAAAGATAAAAAATAAAGTATGAAAATAAACAAGTTTGATTTTAATTTAAACATATTTCTTAAAATGAAGTAATACAGTAGAACTTCCCCTAATGGACACTTCTAAAAACAAACATTTCTTCTATCATCTAAGCTGAATTCTAAACATCTAAGCTGTAAGCTCTAATTTCCCCAGTCTTACTCAATTTACTTCACATAATTTTTAACTTCTACTGACCAGGTCGTCTAATAAAGAAATATGGAAACAGATTTAGTTCTTTTTGTTTTGATACAATCTCTCATAAATACATACTACAGGAAAAGAAAGACATAATTTCTTTAAATGGATAACTGCTATAGCCTAATGAGGCCTGTTGAAAATAATTTTTTAAAGTTTTACACAGAGGGAAGGAAATGAGGGAGTTATTGACCTATGTGTACGAACCATTACTACTACTAATCTTTTTATGCGCTTCGCCATTCTATATTTATATTTTTTTGTTTTAACAATTTTTATTCATTTATTTTCAGTTAACAAAGAATATTGTTGTGCAAGTGAAGTTTAGAGGGTATGGTGTTAAATTGAAAATCTGGAACAATTAAACAAAACAAAACCTAAAAACATATTTCAATTTAGAAAAAAGAAATTGAATAAATCCAATAAAAAAGATAAAGACATCTGGGCTCTTGCTTCTCGATTTAATGCTGTAAAAACTCAAGCGTTGTTCAGATAGACAATTAAAATTAAAATTGGTCTAGGTTCACAGATTATAATTGCTCAGGGTCAGGCCCGACTTGGACCAATATATCGTTCCCTGCAACAAGCTGTCCATGGACTAAACCTGTCAGGCTTTACTTCACGATTACTAAATGAGGTAGGGTCATCATTCATATGGTAGTAAGTGTAAGTTGACTCCAGTAGACTGCCGGGTCTCACTACCAGAGGGGTGAGGGTGGTTACCTAAAATACCTGGGTCTGCATGGCTTTCCTTGGTCACCCCTCCAAGTACTTATGTTTACTTATTGCATGCATCTCAACCTGTTCAGCCTTCTTGACCCTCTAAAAATGATTCTGAACATTATTGTGAAATTACAAGCTGAGCGAAATGAGAAAGTATTTGTCAAGAGAGTGGAGTAAATTTGATTTTCCTTATGCTTGAGTGGTAGCAAAAGGAATCACTGTATAATTTTAAAGAAAATTCTAGATGTGGTGTAATTAGCTTAGCAGTGACTCTTCCAAAAGAAAATTAAAAATCAGCTAATATTAAAAATCGGTCTTTCCAGGCATTGACTTTTCCCCAGAAGACATTTGTTGAAAAATCGAATGATAAAAGAAAAATTGAAATAAAAAACTTACCATCGCTTCTTGGGATAAGCAAATCTAACATTTTCTTTGCCTGCAGTGGCCAAATGCTCCTCACTGTATCACGGAGTTCCTCATCTGCTTGGTCCATTTCTTCCGCTAAATTTTTCATTAAAGAAAGAATCAGTAATAATTATTAAAAAAAGTTTTTAGGAAATAAATAAACAAAATGATTACTAACCGCTTCTCATTTTTATACTAAGATTTTCACGGATTAATGCAAATAAGGTCGTGGTGAAGTTCACTTTTCCATCAGAATCAACAGGCATGTTCATTCTTATTAATTTCTTATATGCCAGTCTATTCGGGCATTTATTTCCAAACCCGAGAGGTGGATCAATATTTTTTAACATATCATACATTTCAGTATAATGGATTTTACCCCTAAAAAATAAATAATCACATGAACAATATGTTGTGAAAAAGATAGATTAGAAAATAAATGTTAACATTACTTATTTACTATCACAGTGTCCCAAGAATCAATTTGGAGAAAGATTGATTGAAAGAGGACCTTGGTAAATCTTTGAATTTTTTTTATAATTTTAAATTACATTTTTTTCTGTATGTACTCTTACTCTTGTAGTTATACTAATTAAGACTTTTCAAAATCAATCATTACTAACTAATGATAGAACACTAAAGAGTATAAATTAATTAGAGCAGTATAATCGGAATCACTTATTAAAAATATTTAGTAAACTGGAGTACTTTTATCAACCCTTTTCCTGGAAAAACAGAAAAATTGGGATTTTTTATAATAGCCAGATTTTGTCTTTTAGCTGGATTTCAAATTTCCATCCAGCTAATAACTTCATACATTTTGACCAGAGTAGAGGGGAGCTGTGATTCCCCTTTGCAGGTTGCATTGAATCGGAATACATTTATATTAAATACAAATTCAAAAAAAGAGGTTATTTTAGTTTTAGAGTCTGATGTATATATTAAGATATCTCAGTCAAACTGATTTGTAGAAAATACATAAATTTGGCTTTTTCACAAAATGTATATGTAATTTTTAGCTCTCATGAACTTGCATCATAGTAAGACTAAACTGAAAAGTCTTCATCATCATCATGAAACCTGGCATTATGAACAGGTTTATCAAGTTTTCTATTTTCCAAGCTAAGGTGTATGAAGGAACTACTCATCTAAATGAGCCTATAGTTTTCAAACTAAATGCTGAATAAAGAGATACTTTTTATTGACGTTATTAATAATAATAATTTTATTAAAGTTTTCTATAGTTTTTGAACGAAGAATATTGAACTGATTTTTCAAATAATTTCTAAGCTTATGCAATAAAAACAAATTCTTGGGCTCAAATTGACTCTTTTATTTCTTGTTACCCACTAAATAACCTTGGTTTGTCACTCTGGATAGAATAGTTTGCTAAACGTTTAGATAACCCGTCTTTCCTACTCTCGTTGGAGTTCATGGTTAAGTTAAATCTCAATAAACAGCAACAATTAACTCATGGAATACAGCAATGTCGGCCAACTTTGTACCAACCATGAAATGTAGAGGTAGCACTAGACCACACTTTACCCAGAAATCACAACTTGAAAAGCACTCGTTTGTTTGCTGATTTTGTATGGTCCACTGATAGGAAAGATAAATTGCTGGTACATTCTCAACAGTTTCCCTAATCACAGAGATTAAATTAATTTTTTTTAAATTTATACAGCTTTCGAAGTACGGCCACCAGATCTTGCTACCTTATACATTTCACTGTTGGCACATAGTTGACTGACATTACATGTACATTGAGGTTGGGAGAGGTTATATGCCTCATTGTGTAAAGTAGGCCGTTTTAAAATGCCATACTATTACATATGAGAGAACTTTATTTAATATGACACAAATCTTTGACGGATGTGAAGGAATTCATTTTATAATGATATAAAATCTATAAAAATTACTTACGTAGCATTAGGATCATATTCTGCCCATATTCTAACAAACTCATCCAAATGGTGGGCTCCCAAAATGGATGAGTCTCTTGTTAAATAATCAAAGTTGTCCATAATAACAGCAACAAAAAGATTCAGCATCTAAAAAAATATTATTGAAAAATATATAAATTATAAAATAAGGTAAATGCTCTGATGAAAATATAACTTACAAGGAATGAACAGAAAAATATAAAAGAAACAAAGTAAGCATAAGCAAGACTTGAGCCACATTCATTTCCAGTCTTTCCACTTTTAACATCACAAGGTTTATTTTTCACGCATGACAACATTATCGAAGGCCATGCTTCTCCAGTCGCACACCTATTGCATAAAAAAATGTATTAATTTTAACATATTCATATTTATTATAAAACATTAATAATAACATTCAAATATTATATAAAATATATGAAAGAGAAATTTATTCAGTACTGTATTTCGAGACAAATATGAAAATGTATAAAAAAATGAAATGATAATAATTGACAATGAAGAAGTTATTAGTAACTTGCAAAGCACTAAGAACTCGTGAATAAATGGTCAGGGTAATTACATAAATTAAAGCACTAATAATTAATAAAAACCAGATTTAAAATTGAAATTTCAATATTATTACCAAAAATGGGAATACAAATAATTAATCCTCTTTAAAACTTTATATGAATGAATTTCAATTAAATTCATGAATTTTCTTTGTATTTTGATTTTCAATTACATTAAATAAAATATTGAACAAACTGTACTGAGGGCCAAATATACTCTTTATTATTTATTCTGGTTTCGAATCAACTAATAAATTAATATTTTCAATGTCTTTTACAATAAATAACCTAGGTTTTCATGCTTCCAAATTCGAGGAGAAAAATTAATGGAAATTCTGTGCACCAGAATATTTGATTAACCAAAGTTTCATTCAGTTAAAACTTTATAGGTTTTTGCAATGTTTTTTAATAATTGTTTAGAAAGGAAATAATTGGATGTACCACCCAAGTCAGCTGCATTTTTATGAAAACTAAGAAAAAAAAACCCAATAATTATCAATTATTATAAGCTTCTTTCTGAATTTTAAATTTGATTAAATTTAGGATAAACAACAACCATAAACAAAGGATTGTCCATTCTGTTCTTAGGATCGAAAAATAATAATTAGTTCAGATTTAGGTAGCAAATTTTCAAAAATAATCCACTGTTTTCCTGGTTCTCTTCGCAACCATTAAATTTCATAATTCCATCACTTATCTTCTTGTCCTTCATTGGCCTCTATTTGGCACTATGGTAGAGTGAAATTCTTTCTTTTGGTAATATGAGTAACATCCGTGCAAATTACCTTCCTGTTTATAAAAATATTGTCAATGAACATTTGCTTTTCATACTTCTGATCACTAGCTTAAAATTCCCCATTTCTTTGATATAGTCCCCTAAAAATACTGTTCTCCATCTGCCTTACATTTCTTGCCTAAACATAGTTCTGCTATGAAAATAAAAACAAAAATTAATGGTTATTAAGATAATATTTGTATGAATTGGTGAACGAATAAATACAAAATTTCTGTTAATTATGTATACGTAACATTGTATTGTAACAGAAAATAATTAAAATATAAATGCATAGAGATACCTTTGTTTTGCCTCTAATGTCTAATTTTGATAATTAATTAAGATAATTGATAAAATTATTTTAAAACATTCTCCAATTACTATTTTCGCATTTTTAGTTTGCCACAGCTAACTATATAATTTTTAGTTTCTGCTTATAATATATTTCAAGTTAATTTATGATTAACAGAACATTATAGTGCATTTCAAAAATTATATATTTTTTGACAAAAGTAATGTAAGCTAAATAAATTTATAAGTGTTAATAATTTTTGTGGCGAGAAAATGCTTGAGTTCTATAAAATAGAGTTGACTAAAAACTCTGAATAATTAGTGCAGAGATTAATCTCTTAAATTAAATGAAAATCGAAACAGAAACTGGATGTCTATTTTTTTTTTTTTTTTTTTTTTTTTAAGAAGTAGGTAAAGGCCTCTTGAGTTAGAGTATTTTTAAAAAAAATTTTTATTGCAGCATGAAAATGTAGAGCGGACTGATCATTCAATACCATGCATATTTAACTTAAGATGCATGATCTCATTCTAATCCATACTATGACAACCATCCAGCTTATATGGTTTATGGTGCGTGTTTATACATTGTTTTTTCACTTTTATTACAAGCATACACTCAATTCCCACATATGATTTTCTTGTAAATGTTGAAAAACTGGTAGAAAACTTTAACCTTCATCAAGAGAACTTACTTAACCAGTGCCCATTAGTTGTATCTACACTCAGAGACAAAATTAAAGTTCTATGAATTTGAGGATTTTGTAATTTTTTGATTTATGCCAAAACTAATGATTTTATGAAATAAGCACATCTAGTCACAGTGTTAATCAAAAAATAAAAATTTAAAAGGCTTCCAGCAGCTGAATTAAGGGAGGAAAAATCATCAAACAAAATAAGTGTTTACGTGAATACTTTTTAAAAAATTAACTGAAAGCAAAATATTCAATGAAATTGTTTTGTTCATTATTTGCCACAAACTTGGCCAAATATTTCAACCAGGTTGGGGTATTTAAATTATGGAAATTGAAATACTGAAAGAAAACTTTAGCTAATTCATTTCTAAACTTAACCAATCAACTCTGTCGATTTAATGATGATAGTACTGTCGAGTGCTTAGTAACCGAGAAGCCAGTTCATTTTATGATTAAAACTCTTTAATTTGAATCTCAAAAATAAAGGAAACCTACTATGTTTTTGTATATGTTATGTATCAACTTGAATGTTTAACAACAGTTGAAAGGATATAATAGTTTAAAAAAAGAGGTGATAAACTAATTTTGTATTCCACAGCATTTAATCTTTAAGTAAAAAATAAGTGTCATTATTAAAATATTAAAGTGCAAACTAAAATTTTATAGGAAAGTGTTACGAAAAAAATAAAATTATATGTATGTAACAAAATTTCTAGAGGTCCAAATATAACGGTGACTGGGGTCATAAGAAGACACATTCATTAATTAGTCAATTAAATACACATTATTATAATAAATTTTGACAACATTTGCTAAATTACGATAACAAATAAATTAAAAATAAATCATTCTAGAATAGGAATACTGTTTTAGTATTTACTTTATTCATTATTCTACCAATATTTTGAAATATTTGAAGTGGACTGCATTCTCTTATTTTCCAAATTCTAATCCCTAAGCTAAGGACAGCCTTCCAATGGCCAACAACATGCTATGAATCCCTTACTCTACAAGAGGCCTTTCTTTTCTTTGCATATCTACAATCATGCAGTTTTAGAATGTGGCTGTAACCAATTATATCGTCTTTCAACATTTAATGTGTATGAAATAAATAATGTTTCTCAAATATATCATTTTAATGTACACCTTACATTAAAAAATGAAAATCATAATTTTTTTTTGTATTACTCCGTATTTCACATAAACGGTATAGTTTATAAAATTTTGAAATTTCAAATCATAATAATTTTATGATTATTTATTTAAAATAAGTTGGAAACACAATATTAATACAAACTTTGAGACATAATAAAAATGTTCTAAAACTGTACCAAATGAGAAAATTTATGAAAAACAAGAATAATCAGCAGTGGCATCGATGGTATTTTTTGTTATTGTATTAATTTCACAGTGATTAACTCACTTCAATTAAATACTGCCGCTTAAATCAAATCATGGGTGCATTGAACCATATCACAACAAATAGTGATGACAATAATTGCTTTTATAACATTTTTAAAAATAAAAAAACTCAAGTGGAACACTTAATCGTGCTCATGCTCAATTTAATTATATATAACTAAAAAGTGCATTGTGTTACAGAAAATACACCAAATCATACAACTATTCACACAACTACGTTATTATGTACATAAATAATAATTGAAATAATATTTTAAAAAAAATAATATTTAGCTAAAGCAAAATAATGACTATTAAAAGATAAGTACAAAAATAAATGGAGGAATCCCTCTAAACATTGTATACATAATATACACATGCGGTTTTCCTTATCTTATTTTTCTTTTCAATGAATTTAAGAATATTAAAGCTATGTTTGTGCTGGTGTTAACAAAACATAAAAGCAATTCGGTCATTTTAAAATGGTCTTAATAAAATAATAATTATTTACAAAATAAGTCTTGTAAATGTTCCTTTACTATAAAATTAAAAAAATAAATAAAAATAAGTTGATAAGTTTACCTGAAGAGGAGCATTAGGCCTTGAATAAAGTTGCGAAAGTTGTTATGTCGTGTAATGGAGGATTCAGGGTCGAGCGCAATGTTACCAAACACCTACGCAGTGTGAGGGACAGGCACAGGGTGTCAAGGAAGAAACATATGTTAGTATAGCAACAGCAACAAACATACTCAAAGGGGAGGGCAATATCTACAGTGTGCACTACACACAGAAACCTAATCCTATTGTATACACCAACAGAGTGAAATGCTAACTATAATTCAATAATCTACTCTGTTGAATAATTTTACCTTTTGACAAACCCTTCCTTTTAAAAAGAGTATCAAATTATTTTTCATATGAGGTAAAGTTTTTTTATTTAAAAAAAAAAAAAGAAAAAAAGTTTACCTCTATTATTTGCTAAGACATGTCCTACATCTAATCTATTACTGAACAACAAACAAGCACTATATAGTACACTTTTCCCAAAATCCCAACAAACCTGCTCTAGTACAAATTAACTTAGTTATTTTCTAATTTAAAGAATGATTTTGTAAAAAAAAAAAAAAAAAAAAAAAAAAAAAGATTAACACTAATCACTTAAAATTTTTATTAAAAACATAATTAATCAATTGGAATTACTCTTAACTGTTAATTAGTACTAGAAATAAGGCTGTAGGGGTGGGGAATTTGCTCCTTCGGTGACTCACCGAAACAGCAGTAAGAGAGCCCCGAAGAAAGTTTGAAAGTTGTTGTGGCGATTGACAGATTGTTCAGGAATAAACTTCATGTTTCCAAATACCTTGAAAGACCCCATGCATATGTATATATAATGGGAACTACAACTAATTTTGTAATCTATTTTTTAAATTTTTTTGTTTTTTAACTTAAACATTAACTACATGTCTAGGATCTGCTTTTATAAAACTACAATCTAATTATTTCATAAGGATCATTATTCGCTAGGATATTATTATATTGACTATAATCATTATTGCTTTTTCTTTGCTACAAACCTCTAATAAAAAAAAAGAAATGAAAGAGTTGAATAAATGTCACATAAGAGGGAAAAAAGTTTGTCTCATTAGGATCTTTGTTCATTAAAGTAATGGATGAGTAATCATACATTTGCTGATATAAATTAATGTTATCTGAAAGCATTATTGTGGTCTACACTTTGTAGCTTTCATAAAGTACTCTGAGACAAGGCAACTTGTAAACTGAGTACCTTGCATCTGTTAATATTTTTTCTTCAAACGCTGCTTTCTTAGTGAGAAGAGAGCAGACTAATGTTGTTGATTCCTTATTCTATTATTATTATTATTATTTTTAATATTTAATTTTGGCAACAAGTAACTAACTCAAACACCTCTCAGTTATTAGATTGAGTGTATTTTTGTTCGTTCAGACAGTCTTTACCCAATTCTCTGTATTTGTAGATACTTTCATATACTTTGTTTTTCTTAATTATGAACATACAGGTAGTTTTATTTCATAGCAATTATCCTTTAAATTTTAGACCAAAGAAAAATTCAAAATAATTTATATTATATTAATTATAATATTTATATTAAATTCATTTCAATAATGTTTAGAAAAAATATTCTAAAACTTTCATCTAAAGGGCAAAATTTATTATTGTAATTCAGTTGAAATTAAATTAAATTCAATTTTTCTCAGGTTCTTCAATTTTTCCAGGTTTTACTGTTTATTTTTTTTCATTTCTTTCAAGCTTGTTATGATATTTTTTAAATGTTTTTTTATTTTGAATGTTTCTGTGTCTGACTCAAGACCACATCTTTACAATAAGAAGCATCGCAGAGAAGGCTTGGAACAGATAAATGAACGTGTACATGGCAATTTCAGACCTCAAAGCAGTGGTTGTCTCTGTTTCCAGAAAATAAATATTGGATGCTTTTACAGCATTATGTTCCAGGGCATCTTATCACAGCCATAAAATCAGCTTATCAGGGAGCAATAAGAGTTATGAGGATCAATAGAAAGGATTCTAAGCCTTTTACCCTCACTTATGGAAGTGAAAGCTTGGTAATGCCTGATAAGCAAACCAGTTGTGTTAGAGGTGCCGAAATGAGATTCCAGCGGAGAGCTATTGGAAGGACCAGGAGAGATCGGGTTAGGAATGAACAGACCATTAAGAGTGCTTGAAGTAATGGAGTTAAGACCTTGCTTGAAAAACGACAACTAAAATGGTTTGGTCATGTCTGTCGAATGAAGGAATAAAGAGAACCGCAGAAGGTAATATAACCTCAACCCATTTGAAGGAGGCCACGAGGTTGCCATATAATTTCCTATATGGAATAAATACAGAGAAATTTTGAGAAGAGAGGCAAAACCCCCTCAAGAAATAAGGCAGCCGAACAGGGATCAAGAGGCCTGGCTGCATTGGCTAGAGGCTTCTTGATGCTGAAAATGGCACAAGAGGAAGACAAAGAAGAAGAGGAATGTTTCTGTGTAAGGTCATTAGTGATACAACTGTTCTGGTTGAGTCATGATTTCTACAATAATTCGAAAATGGGTATCTCATTTTTTTAAATTTGTCATATATTCATGAATGTTTTCTCAGTGGTTGTGGAAATTTCGGCAATATAGGGTTTTTCTAACCAGGTGTGTAGGGGGTGGGTTAATCGTTAATTAATAGCTAAGAATTAATTCTACCCTACTATAAGCAGGATTTGAGCATATGGTCTTCAGATCAGTTTTTGGTTGCCTGGGTAACACAATTTGTTTGCCAAGTGCATTACCACTAAACTATGTTCTGCCCCTTGCTACAGGGAACTAGCAGCTCCTTGTTTGAGAATGACATTCCTAACACTAAACCCATGTCCTATTTATCCTTACCAAATCCTATTATCCACTTTTTCACTCCGTCTTCAAAAGGTCTTTTGGAAGAAAACATGCTTTTTCTGTTTTGACTACCATCCACTCAAATTATCAAAAATGGATATTTCTGTAGTAAATGTTTTATTGATTTCAACAGATTGATTTCAGACCTCAGAGCTTTAAATTTTTATAAAAGATAACCATGTAGAAATTGACAATGACTACTGTGAAATCAGTGGTGTTATTTCTACTTTTTAGCTTTCAATTTTCTCAGTTCTTTAAAATTTGGTTTGTTTCAAAGTCATTCAATTTGATTTTTTATAGAGTTATGGATTGATGACAAAGATGTAATATGTGATTACCCATACATTAAAAATTAATTTTTTTTAAATTTTACCTCTTTGTAAATATAATTCATAAGTATGAGACCAAAACAATAAAAATGTAAAATAAATTTCAGGTATTTTTGATTACACATTATGTATGATATGAAAAACAACCAAAATTTAATATATTCATAATAATTTTAAGGAAACTAATCTACCTATTTTGTTATTTATAGACTATTTTATTCATTAAAGAAGCATTAATGAATGGATAACATGCAAATATTAAATAAAGCATGAATAAACAACATTCTTTACGAACCTTATTAATAAAAATAAAAATTATAATAATTGTAAATTAATATTTACTATTTTTAAGATATCAGATGACCACATTATACTGTGTCAAGAAATGCTAAATGTATTGATAATCAAATATAGTATTCAATAATTCTCTTATTTATAAGAAAAAAAAAAATGAACATTATTATTTCAGAAGCTTACTTTCTTACAAAGTTCAATATTAGACAGATAATGTGTCAACTAGCAGAAGTAGAAAATAGATTCAAGTACCAGTTGCCAAATATTAATTAATTTTACCAAGATTCTATGGGGATGAAATCGATACTTCTATGTAAAATGTTTAATAAAAAAATATTTCTTTATTATATTAAAAAGAGAGTTTTTTGAAAAGAGGTAAGATTCAGAATGATTTATGTGTTGTATAAGTTGGCAGCATTGGTACTTTAGAGCTTAATTCGTTTGAAAAGTTGACTTTTACTCTATTATTTTCATAACTAATAGATAAACAATAAGATTAAGCGCCATTAGAGCTATAAAAGCCTTCCTTCTTTTTCTTTAAATTTCTCACAATAAATAATCATATCTTAATAATTCAATAAATATTTATCACTTAGTTTTGATAAGTGATGATTTAGCAGTCAGTATATAAAATTAATAACATTTTTAGAAATGTTTTAGTTAAATTTGTTATTACTGGTATAATACATTTTATTACTAAGAAGAAAGGGTTTTAAAAAATAAATATTTCTAATTAATAAACACGTATAAATTATATTATAAAGTTATAAATTGCATATGTCATATAATCTCTTCTTATAAAGCTACTGGATAAAGGAAAGTTTATGTATATAAATATTGAAGGGTTCAGAGTGGCTAAATGAATCTGCATTAGACATTTCAAGATTTCATAGTTAACCATAAATATCAAATTGATAGTAGGCTAATTTCCACAGAGGACCACTTTCTCAAGGATAATTGGATGATTTTTCTTCTCAGTGTAAATGAGACATGAAAGAATAATCAAATAGGAGTGAAGAATCATAATGTTATTTTTCATTATGGTAACAAAAATTAAAGAGGCCAAGGGCTGTCGGCCTCTGGAATGGACATATAGGTCATTAACAACCTAATGTGCAATATCATGATCCGTGAGTATTGGCCAATTATTATTGTTGAATATTACATCAGTATCCTTATATCTGAATATCTGAGTATACCTCGGTGAGAAGAACACAGCCAAATAGTCCAAAAAGGACCAATCATTGGGGTTTGCGCAACCCCTTTTGCTTATCTCATCTACAAATTATAACTGTCAATTAATAATATCAAATCGTGCAGTTAAATTGAGAATTTTAAACTAACTACTTGACAGGAGTAGAAGCAAAAAACTGTAATTCAATAAACATTATCAGTATGAACACCACCACCAAAGTCTTAGGTGTGATAATTTATTTAGTGTGCAGAAAATGTCTAATGTGACAAAATACTGTAATAATATACTCCAAACCAGTCTTATATAACCATCCGACCTGGAAATTTTCTGTATAATTGTAAGTTTTGCTGGCCACATTAGCTAATGGGAGGCATTATTACAGATTAGCCTGAATACAGCCTGAGGGTCATTTTCATTTTAAAGTTTGTTTTTTTTATTGAACAGTTTGATATATTAAGCAACAAAAACATACAACAATTTTTTTTAGTTTTTTATTTGAAAATTTATACCAATAAGGAAACGACTTCATCCAGCATTACCTTGATTTGATATCATTTATGAGAAATCAATACATGATTATGGTTTAAAAAAATTCAGAATTTATTTATTATATAGTACACTAATGCAACTGAAACTTTTCTCTTTTATTTTGTAGTGAAATTGTTTAAATTTTTTACAACTTTTAAATATATTCAGCTAAACAGTGTATCGGGTGTCTTAGTTACAACATGTCAAATTTTTATGAAAGATACACATGAATAGCAATTATATAACTTTATAATCAAAGTAAATAATTTTATTGCTTTTTTGTCTCAGAAATGTACAATAAATTTTAATTCACTTTTGCAGTCAATTAAAATATATAAACTTTCAGTAGCAACTGTGCCCACATACCTGCATTCCAATAATAGCATATATGAAGAATAACATAGCAATGAGCAAACAAACGTAGGGCAGAGCCTAAAAATAAAAACATACATAGTAATTATATGGACACAAATTGTAAAAAAACAAAAAAACAACTGTTTTACAGCAAAAATAAAAATAAAAATAACTACCTTAAATGATTGCACAAAAGTCCATAATAATATTCGTATAGTATAACCTTGTCTTAAGAGTTTAATAAGTCTTGCTGCTCTAAATAACCTCAAAAACCCAACATTAAAAGAATTTTCCTGCAATGGAAAAAAAAAAAAATTAAACTATCAATGAAGTAAAATTATAAACAAGTAATTTTCTAATAAATGAACAATTTAATAGATGAATAACATAAGTAGAGATTTTGAGTTCTACATGAAAAAGCTATTAGTCTGGGAGGCAATGTGATAAATGTTAACTTATCAATGTCAAACAAAAAATATTGAATAACCAACAAAATATTCAGATTGATCAATTTGAGTTGAACTTAAAAAACTTTATTATAAACGAAAAAAAAAAAAATTCTAAAAATTGGCTATAAAAGTGTCCCTGTAATATCAGTTGCACAAATATTGAAATGTTCAGTACATACCTAATATCTTACTCACATACATAAATATTTAAGCACATGAAAATGTAAACATATTGAGAAAGTAAAGAATAAATCTAAATATCCTAGAATATAAAAATGTTACCAAAAACTAAAAACCGACTTGAATAAAAAGACGGACCAATTAACATAAAATTCATTATAAATGTAAAGTTCAATTAAAGATTGGACAAGTTATAGATAATTTGCCCTATTACGTCTAATATTCTAAAATAAGAGTATGACAAACAATGCTAAATAAAACTTACTACAAATTCAAGAACAAGAGCATCCACAATACTTCCCACAACAGTAACAAAGTCGAAAGTATTCCAAGGATCTTTGAAGAAATTCTGTGAAAAAATTTTAATTTAAATTCATAAATTCATTTAAACATAAAAATGTAGGCAGAGAACTCACTTATAGAAAATTCTATAGTTAAGATACAGAAAATTAACTACATCAAACAACCATATTCCCCTAATATTTAGTCTGTGCCAATAGCATATAAGATAAATATGCTGACAATCTACAATACACCGAACTATGCTAAACAAAACAAAACATTAAACAATAAATTTGGATATTTTACCAAGTACAAGGTTCACTTATAGGAATAAAATAGAAACAAGCCATTGAAAAAATGGTATAAGTAAATAAAAAGTGAACCTTGCACAAGAGTTAGGTAATATGAACTGCCTCAGAAGTTACTTTTTTTTTTTTTCTTACCACGCGTAGATCTTAAGACCATTTATTGAGTCCAAATAGATTATTGCGTATCTTTGATTTGATCTAAACTCTATATTATGTGCTAAAATGTTTTAACTTGCATTTGCATTGCCCATTGTGGGATGTTTTAAAATAAATTATATCGATGGCATGCTGTAGCATGGCTACTATTTATTATTTTACTACTGCATGTATGTGTAGAAAAGCAACTAGTCTACCTCTTCTATTTCTACAGCTTTTTAATTCTTTTTTTTTTTAATTTTTTTATTTCAATATGCAGCATACTTGATATTTTTTTTTCATATAACATTATCTTTTAATGATTTATATACTATATAAAAGCTTATATAGGAGCAAGTGTGGATTATAAGGAATTACTTAAATTGATTAGTTAGAAGCAATAACTGGATAAAATTATTCTAAAGATAAAATACTTAAGACATTCATCCAAATCATTATCTTACTTAATCCATTCTCACAGTCTCACAATCTATGAAAATATATGTATAAATATTATAAATATAGATTTAAAATATATTGTTTTTTAAATATAGTTATAAAAAAATTATTTATTCTATTAAATTAATGACAAAATAATATCATGCAATATGGATTAATAATGTCACCTTGAGATCTAAAAAGGCAAAAAAAAAACAATAAAAAAAATGAGGATCAATAGATCACCTTAAATCCAAACGCGATGAGTTTCAAAACACACTCTATAAGGAATAGCGTTGTGAAGACCAAGTTCATAATCTGTAGAATATCATCAAGGAGAGGCGGGGCGTCGCGATACTGCCAGACACATACATGACAAGGCACATCATTACACTTACTAACTTACACTCCCAAGCAAACTTATCTCACTTCATAATCAAATAGTAAGGATATTTTACGCTCTTAAAGCACATCAAGTTAAGCTATGATAAGTTTGCGCATAATAAAGGGGAGTAGGATGTTCAAATTACAAACCAGATATTCATATATAATGGGGCCAATGGGAGACATCTTACCGGTAGCGGAATGTCTCGAACACAACTTAGTAGTAGTTAAGGTCTACAGGCAGCTAATGCATGTCACATATTCTACCAGGGGATATTGTACAGTGTTGTAATTTGTTTATTAATATCAATTTTATACAATTAAAATTTATTTTCTTTTATAATATTTTTGGCAACACTGAACAATTGAAAATTTACAGAGGAAATTGCATAAGTGATAAGATTTATCAGTCTTTTTTTTCTTTGTTTATAACTTTTGAAAAAAAAAGATTGAAAAATTTAAGCAAAAGGAGATGAGTGGTTGTGCTTGAAATTCCATGCTAAAACATGCCTTTGATTCTCATGCATTTGGACACAATTATATATATATCAATGTTAGATTTCTTTCTCCTAGACATTCTTTACCTTTGCGATGGTTCTATAATTATTTGTATGCATTCATTAGAATAGCTTAAAAATAGGAGCTTGTCAGTTTGCTCAGTTCATCCGATATAAGCCGGTTTGTTTTCAGATGATTATTAAAAAAATAAATAATAAAATAAAATAATAACCGATAACTTACCTTGAAAGAAGGATTGTCGAGTTATCCTGAAAAGTACTTGAGAAAGGCAGTTCACAATATATTCCTAATACTATTAAGGTGATCATGTACTATTATCCCCCTATTACACTGTATTTTGTACATTAAACAAAATTGATAAATAAATTAATGGTTGTCTAAATCATAAAAAAAATTTATTGTAACATACAATATACAGTGGCTTAGGGAATTATCTGTGTGGGAACACATTGCTTACCCTGACTCCGAATGCCATAATCTTGAGAACACACTCAACCGTGAACATGCCAGTGAAGCCCATGTTCATGTAGTTAAGAGTTTTCTTGTATATTGCACTTTGCTTGTGATACTAATGAGTGGAGCCCAAAACAAACAAAGAGCCAAATTATAAACAAATGAATGACATAGTGGATATCCAGTTGCTTATTAACGAATTCTACACAACATATAGATTGTAACACTCAAACTTTACAAATCTACTATTGTATTTATGTGTAATAAGATTAAGCCACACTTTTCTCGGCTACAACTGGAGGATAATAAAGTGATAAATTTAACTGTTTTCCTAAATTAGATGTTCTGTGATTGAAAACATGTAATCTTTTCAGCAGTGCTCTAACTTTATTTAAAAAAATAAGAATTATCAAGAAAATTTGGTGATAAATATACGATGGCTAAAAATATATATACTCGAGACAAACGTAAGGCAAGACTTTAACTGTTAAAAAAATTACTTGAAGTATAAATTCATTATATGTTAAAAAAATTACTTGAAGTATAAATTCATTATATGTTAAAAAAATTACTTGAAGTATAAATTCATTATATGTTAAAAAAAAAATATGCACATTTTGGAATTAACAAGTATCTCAAGTTGTAGCATTTGTAAAGACTATTAAAAAGCCATGCTTAAAATTTTACAGTATTACTCATTTCAAATAATGTGCATTCACTTTAAGCCTGTGCTTTTAATATAACACAATTAGTTTTACGTAATTAACTCATGCTTCAATTAGACTTAGTTTACTTAAAGTTATGTTTATTAAACCATGTAACCCATTCCATGAGCCATTAATGAGAAATAGTCTATAAAAAGCATAGAAAGAGAATTTTGCTTAAGGAGAAAAGTTTCTACAACTACTTAAATAATATTAACAGCAACAGATGAGACATAGAAAAAGTCATAGAAAATTTGAAGTTAATACCAACTTAAAAAAAAAAAAAAAATCTAATATAATTTGTAATATAAAATATGTATATATACATTAAAATGTAATTATTCCTTATATATATATATTTTCAGTAAAACATATATAAATATGTCATGTGCTTGATTATTGTTTTAATGTGCTTAGAAATGCTTTATAGTTTTTTATGTTATTTTACAAAACATTGTAAATATACCACCTTTATAAAATAAATAATGTTCAAAGCAAAATAAAATAAAATGTAAAGAAGGAATAAAAAGGTATTGAAAAATAAACAATACACCCCAGTCTTAAATGGAGTGTTAAATAAATATGAATTTTCAGAAATTTGGATAACTTGATTAAAGTGAACTAAAGTGGAAAATTGTGCTTTTAGGAAGTTTTCAATATATGCAGCTTTATGTGCATTTTAAAAGATATTTTATTAAATAATTAATTTTTTAATAGCGAAAAATCATGCTTTAAGGCATAGTAGTAAAATTAGAATACAGAATTAAAAAAATAAAATAAATAATGAAAAAATGAATTAATAAAGTTTAGCAAAATATGAGTATATTTTTAGGAGTTCTTTAAATTATTTCAGCAAAAACAAATATGTATAGAAATAAAATAAAATAAACAACCCCCAAAAGGAAGAAATTTATTATGAAAAGCTTATTAACCATGAGCTGATAAAAATACCATGATCATGCAACAATTACAGTGCGTAAGTGTAATGCAACTTATTGTGCGAGGGTGTAGTATAGGTTGAAACAATATTAAAAGTTTTTAATGGAAATAGTAATATTAATAACTTGGGAGAACAAAAATTTATCTGGATTAGTTTAAAAGTATTTTAATTATAAATAAAGTATTTAAATGTAGAGGAAAGATTTTTCGTTGTAATCTCCTGTTGGCCCCATCTGAAAAGTTCTTTGTTTCTGATTTATCACTGTTTGTTGAATATTGAAAATGTTAACAAAAAAATGGGACTTAGAAAGAAAATTAACCAATAACTATAGTATTTACATTTTTGGTTACCAATATAAGGAGTAACAATATTCTGATTGTTGAATATCACGATTATAATCAAATAGTTTACTAATATAATAAAGTGTATGATTGATAAAGAGAAACAATGAAAACAGTTGAATCAGAATATTTAAAAATATGAAAATCTTAAATAATCAACTAATAATAATGAACATACTCGGAACTATATGAGTAAACTATTTAGATGTGTATATAAAATTTAAAGTTGAAATTAAAACTTATAATTTAAAAAAAAAAATCATGAAGAAAATTGATATTAGATTATTGCAGATATGGCAGTTCCAATTTTAAAAATGCTGGTTTAAACTGTAAGAAGTTGATACAAAATCAAATATTGAATCAGAGTATTGTATATTTAGTATTATATTGTAATATTTTTATCCTGAGTAAGTGAGATGGTTTTTTTTTTCTTTCAGCAAAGTTTATTGTTAATTATTGACCATCTTAAAAGAAAAACTGATGAAAAGAAGCAGAATGATGCAAAAACAATTTTGAGGAATTTAGTTTTGCTTAACAGTCTATACTTTATTTCAACATAGTACCAACTGAATCTATAGGTTTTTAAGGTACCTAGAAATTCTCTTTTAAAAGAATGTTAAATATTTGATTTGTTTATTTCTTTATTAAAAATAAAAAAGTATATAGTGGGCGATTGATCGAAAGTTGAAAAATTCATGAACGAAAAACAGTCTTATAATAACTGTACATGTATATAGCAAGTATTCCTGAAAAGATACAAACATTGAATATTATTATAATTAGTAATCTATAATAGGGAGGTCTATAATAATTATTTTTTTTATTATGAAACCATTTTGTTTAAAAGTGTTTATTATTATTTAAACACGACTCTGTTATACTGGTAACCCATTTAAATAAAAAAGAATGTAATGTAGTATTTAGAAAAAGATAAGAATAAAATTTTACTTACCTTCATCATGAGGAGTAAAGTATTAAATACAATAAGCATCATGATGAAGTATTCAAACGGGGTAGAAACAACTATTCTCCATATTTTGTACTTAAAACTATTTCTTTTATTTGGCATATACCTTTCAAGAGGCCTCGCTTGTATCGTGAAGTCAATACAAGATTTCTGAGAAATATTTAATACATAAGTAACCAATAAGTTATGATTTTGAATATAATTAATTATAAAAGAATGTTTTAAGGAGCAGTAAATTACCTGATTTTTATCTATTTCCCCATCCTGAAGTTCTGCTTCTCCTTGCTCTTGAAATGTTATAATAATTAAAGCTACGAATATGTTAACGAAGAAGAATGGAAAAACTACAAAATACACTATATAAAAGATGGACATTTCGATACGGAAATTCTGAATTGGACCCATTTCTTCATAAGTAGCTGCCATAGAATTTTGTAAGATTCTGAAAATAAATAATGGAATTAGCAATGCACTAAATTTAGATATTATTTAGTTTGTGTTATATAGTTTATGTTAAATTTAAATATTATTAGTTCAAGACAAATTGTTATTGGTACTTCCTTTAACAGTTATTATTAGTAGATATACTACAATATGCTCAGGCATAAGCCAGCAACCAAGAATTTATTTAATAAAAAAGAACTTTAAGAAAATTAATAAGTAATTACCAGTTGTTTAAGTATTTAGGGTTGTGATAACTTTATGGGTATAAAGGCTAACATGACCTATAATCTCTCCATAGAACCGCAGAAGTTCATGAGGCGACTTATACCCCCAGTATGTCTACTTGTAAGTAAGCTAGTTTTCTACCGAGAATGAAAGTAAAGCCACCAATTAAAGGATTTTGTCATAAGTTGTAAAGTTGATAAGTGTTGTGGCCTCTTGATGGTAACAGAATAAGAGATTAATCTCACAGATAAATCGCAGTAATCAGTTTTCTTTAATCAAGGTTTTTTTAATTTAATTTTTTTGTTTTATACATAACGATTATTCTAGAGAAAGTTTGTGTGTGAGTTTGATAGAATGTTTTATTTTATTGGTAAAATATTTAAATTATTATTTAAAAAAAAAATTTTTCATAATTTTTCTTGCATGTATTTAATAAAACATTTACAGGCTGATGGTGAATTTCAGATGCCATTAATAGGAGAATGAATAACTTTGAATATTTAAGTTTTTAATTTTTACCAAGATTATTAATCTCAATTCAATAGACTTAAATATTATAGGGAAGTGATAGAGATTTATTCCACTCATTAATATAGAAAATAAAAAGAATAAAAATCATAATATTAAATATTTATGATGGGTTGGTCTTAAATGTTTATATGTCTAACATATTTCTTTATTTACTATTGCTATAAATAAAGGAAGAAGGAATAAACAATGTTTTTATTTCTCTTAATGTTCAAATTATATATTTTGATTTTGGTTAAATTCTGAAGTATTTTTTTAAATTACTATTTGTTTGGATTTTTAAATTAATAATTCACAATATTTTGAAAAAAATAATGAATTTAAACTAAGCTCTTTGGTTATATGAAGGTTCGCAAGAGTACGGAGTTGATTTTTAGCAAGTATGGAGTCCTTCCATTCAAGATATGTCTTTCAGATTTCAGGAATAAGCTTAGAATGTCTGCCTGCTGCAGGATATTAGCCTGCTTTAAGAAATGATCGGCTAATGTACAATAGGTCCTTAATGCATTTATGATTCTATGCAAGAAAAATATATAAAATAGTTTAACTAAACTAAAAGAAAATAATATGGTTTTCTTAGTAAAATTATTGGTTTCATTCAAACATTCAAGGTATAAATTACTATTATTTTTTTTTGTAAAAATAATAAAATTAATGTAACATAATAGAATAAAATTAATTACACAAGTAGGAAGGTAATGTAATTAATATAACTAATTATGTACTTCAGTAAACATTTCTTTTAGTTTGTGCAAAATTGTATTTATAAATAGACATTATTATATATTTAAAAAAAAATAGAATTATACATACTGTGGCCACCCTTCTCCTGTTTGTACAGCAAATAATGTTAGCATGGCAGCTGCAACATTATCATAGTGAAAACATCTTGCTTTCCATAAACGCTTTTCTGCTTTCGGTAATGGGTTATCGCCATCAAAAACAAAATATTCACCCCTAAAACATTGATGAAAACGATTAAAATTAGCAGTAAAATTTGAGGAACATATTTTATTTGAGAGTCATTAAATGGTACACTTACTGACACTCGTCTTCTGTAAATTTACTTTCATCAGAGCAGAAGAAGAACTTGCCATTAAAAAGTTGGACGGCAATGACAGCGAAAATGAATTGGAAGAGAATATATACAATAAGGATATTAATAACATTCTTAAGGGAATTAACGACGCAGTCAAAAACTGCTTTTAATTTTGGAACCCGTTTTATAGTTTTCAAAGGTCGTAAAACTCGTAGCACTCTCAAGGATTTGATTGTGGACAAATTCTGCACCGCGGATCTTCCACTGTAATAAATAATTATTTTGTCTTAATTTTTATTTTTTTATAGAATAGAATATGTTTAATTATATTCTAATACTTTTAAACTGTTGAGACAAAGTGATTTGCTCGTTGAAATATTACCTTAATTCAAATCCAAGTGAAACTGCTGCACATATGACTACAACCGCATCCATGATGTTCCAAAATTCTCTCAAATATGATCCTGGATGTAATATTACACCCATATCTAAAATCTATAAATTATTACACATATAATTAAAATCTAATTCTTTGAAATTAAAAAAAAAAAAAGTAAAACATAACGCTTATTACCTTTAATAACATTTCTAATGTAAAAACTCCAGTAAAGGCATAGTCAAAGTAATTAAGAATTATATTTCTGGTACAATTCTCAACTACTGGGTCTTCCGCAGCCAATGCTATGCTACTAAGCGTGATAATAATCATAATAAAGAAATCAAAATATTTTAGATTGACAACCCAATGAGCCGCAGAACGAATCCTAAAAGAAAAATAGAATTAAAAATCATAGATTTTAATAAGAAAAACAAAATTAAAATAGTTAATAGCTAATCTTACGGATTAGTTGGGCTTAAAATAAACATAGAAGAATATGGCAGCATAGGCTTGGGCCCTGTCATTTCGTCATCCGTTTCTGGTCTCCTTTCTTCATCTTCTCTTCTACTTACTCTCCTTGAACCACTAAAATATGAAAAGAAAATATAAGAAGTCATTCTATACATCATTCAACTGACTTTTCTAAAAAGGAATGATACTAGACAGAAATATTAAAAATATCACTGGGATAGAAATAAGTTTTCTGAGAAAAGTGATTAGTAAACTGATATAGAGGTGAAGCCTATTAGAAATATATTTGAGGAATCTTTTTCAATTACTATGAATAGTAACAATTATTATGTTACTCAAGTGCTATGACATTTTTTTCCAGGGTGAAAGCATTTGTATGCTGTGCAATTTTGCACTTAATGCAGTCCCAGTGCTTTGATAAACAAATTTAATATCCATTGGGAAAATAGTATTGTAGCTGCTAGGCATTTCAATCTCTTCTTCACCGAAGAGTATAAACCTTTGTCTCACTTGAATATTATATATATAGTAAAAAGGGTTTACAGATTATGTAGTCGGGTCTCATTTTTTAAATAAAAGTTGACCAAAGAACTTCGCATATATGGCATTAATGAGAAAAAGAAAAAGGCACTCCATTCAGAGAATAATGGGATTTCCAGTGGAATTAAAAATCCAATAAGGAAATGACGAACATATGCCGTCTATTTTACCTACAATTGAGGAGTTATATTTCAAAACTGAGCATGTCAACTTCAAAAAATTGTTAAAAAAGAGCAAAAACATACATCATTTCTTCCCCAGCTGTTTAATCTAAAAGAATTATATTACTTAAATCTTTGATAGATGCCTACTAAATAAAACAAAGTATATTAGTGAATACAGCTCGCAAGGCTTATCAGAAAAAAAAAAATGTAGACTGAAAGTGGACATGTTCATTTTTAAAGATAACTCCTCAATAGTTTTTCATTTCATAGGCCCTATAACTCCTTTTTTAAAGAAGTTAGGATATTTTAGATACCATTGTGTTATTGAAATAGTTAAGATTAAGTATGAGGAGGATGAATCGTCCAATATTTATTTATATTTATATTTAAAGCAAAAGAGTGAATCAGCATTTTGAGAGCATTGTACTTTAAAGTTTGCAGGCAACTTTAATTAACAAAACCTAAAAGTATATAGATAACAAAGAAAAACAAAATTGGAATAAGACAATTTGAATAATCAAAACCTGAACTATCAATTTGAAATTAAACAGACAAATTACATGAAATAGGAAAATGTTTATTTCTAGAATATTTAAAGAAAAAAAAGTTATCAATAGAGGCAAGGAATATTATAAATTGAGGCGAGACATAAGACTGTTTACTAGTCTTTATATTTTTATTATATTATACCACATATTAATTTGATATTTCGAAAGTAAATAAAAAAAATTAACATACAACGAAGGTGATGGCGGTGAAATTTCCACTTGAGGTGGGTTTCCGTCTCCACCTTGGAGTGCTTCCATTTCTTTCTCCAACTCCATTTGTTGTTTCTAAAATAAAAAAAATATTATAATCTCCAATAAATGAATGTTTAATACAAAATGCATCAACTAAATAAACTGTTATCTTGATCACATAGAAGATTTGACTAATGCTAAAGAACTTTACTGTTAAAAATATTTTGTAACAATTAAAAATGGATGGCTATCTAAGTCCTAGTGGAAATTTTATTAATAATAAGTTGTAACGGCTTACTTCCTTATCTTCCTCCTCCTGCTCTTCTTCTTGTGCAGTTAATTCCTGAGCATTTGCCAGATTATCCACAGCAATAGCCAAGAACACATTGAGCAATGTGTAATTACCAAACAAAACAAGAACGATAAAATATAAAGCATACACCATGCCCCCTTTTTTGTGGCCTCCTTGAGATTGAATTCCGTAATACATAACTTCGTTCCAGTCTTCCCCAGTCAAAATCTAAATTATGTTTAAAAAATATAATTAATTGTTGAAATAGAAGCATAAAATTATACATAATAATTTTAATAAAATTGTGAATCGTACTTGGAAGACTGTAAGTAGAGCAATGGGGAAGGTATTGAAATTCGTAGGAGGAGTTCCGTCTTCAAAGTTGAACTGACCCCCAAATAACTGCATTCCGAGCAGGGCGAAAATTAGAATAAACAGGAAGAGGAGGAATAATAGGGATATAATAGATCTCATTGAATTTAAAAGGGATATCACAAGATTACGCAGTGAAGCCCAATATCTGAAACAGAAAAAAATTAAATATATTTTCAAAGACAAAACTGGATAAGATTCTTTTTGAGGTAAAAGATACTTACCATCCTAAGATAAAATAAAAGCAATACAACATAATACAATACAAAATAAAATGGTCAAATTACAAAACCATTTACAATTATATTCATGTATATACCGCTATAAAAATATAAAATGATGGATTTTATCAATACTAATTATCATTACATAATGATTATAACATAAGATAAATTAAATTTAAACTTATAATCTGTAATGTTATAAAAATATCATAACAATTATTTTTATAAAAATAATAAAAACACAATGACAGTATACTTTGAACAATTCCAGCTGCCACATTAATCATTCTTTAATAGCTATATGCTTCAAAACAATAGCTTACTGATTTAGAAAATGTTGCCCTTCTTCCATCTATGTAAATGATGCTATCAAGTAGTATGATAAATATTTAGCAGGAATAATTTTTTGTTATATAGCTGTAGTTTAAAATTAAAAGAAAGAGTTCGAGAGTTTGAGATGAAGAAAAACATTTAGAAATCACACAGATAGAAAAATATTTACTTTCTTTTTTTTTTTCTTTGGAGATGGATTAAGGTGGTTTTTCATTAAAAATTATTTTTACATTATAGAAGCACTGTAAATACATTTATTACAAGAAAACTGTACAGAGCTGAGATATCACTGCTCGGGACAAGTAGAATGAGGAGATGAAAAATCAAAAGAATAGTTTAAGCAGTTTTAAACTCTTCGTAAGAATAATTAGTGGATATATTTCTATAAAACATATAATTTCATTTTTGCAAGAAAAAAAAAAAATCTATCTCATATCCTTTCCCAACCAGTGGGGACTATTACATTAATTTTCTGAATGATGGTTTTATTTTTCTTAATATAATTTTTATTTTACACATCTATCATTTCCTCCTAAATTATATTAATCCTTCAAGTTTATGATATTTAACAAGCAGAATTTTCAAATAATGAAGATTTTATTGATTGACAGCTGGAATTCTAAAATAGTATTTGAATACATAAATAAGGATAAATAACAAAAATTTTCTTCTTTCTTCAAGAACCACACATCTGGCAAACACTTCACAACCTATACTTACTTTGTGACTTTAAATATCCTTAGCAGTCGCAAAGCTCTTAACACAGAAAGCCCAAAAGAACCCGACTTGACTGCTGACCACACTACTTCGAAAATGGATGCACAGATCACAATACAATCAAAACGATTAAAGGCCGATTCAAAATAAATTCTAGGTCCAAGAGCATACATTTTGATGAGCATTTCCATCATGAACAGGCCGAGGAAAACATACTCTGCGTAAACTGTTAACAAAATTAACATCAGAATAACCAAAAAAACTCAAAATTATATTAAATTCTTATTTATAATTTATCTCAGAGGTAATACATTTCTTAAGAAACCCCATAGGCCTTGAAACCTATTATGAAGTTAATCTTGATGAATTGAAAAAAAAAAAAAAAAAACTTACATAAAAATTTTTCTAAATATTCTGGCTGTCCATAATGTTCTACAGCGACACAAACAGTATTGAAAAAGACAAGCACAATAACGAACCAATAAAACCATTGTGCCTTCACTATGTGTCGTATCCAGAACCTAGACAAATATTTGTTAATAAGGATTAAATGATGTAATTTTCAAAAATAAGAATCATTTTAAAAATTGAAATATTGTTTTATTCATAAGTAAAATGGATAGGATAATAAACTTACCTAAATCCTTTTTCTGCTCTCCAGAACTGTGCACAAGCACCCTTGTTTTTAACTTTTGATTTTAAGTAAGAAGCTCCAGAGAAACCTTTAACATGAAAAACAATTTAAGTTAAGGAGTGAATTTAATTCATTAATTTAAAAAAATTACTTGTATAATTTTATAAACATAAGCACAAATAAATTATAAGTTAATATAATGATATATTTTAAATTATGAAAAAAAACAACAAAAAAACAGTAAGTAATGATGTTGTATTATTGGATTCAAAAGTTAAAAGAAAATAAATAAATTGATTTCTGCTATTTGATTTTAAGAAAACAATATGGAATTAACTTTCCCCGAATCAGAAAAATTATTTCAGGCAATGAGCATGATCTTAACCATGTGATCTGTTCAAAGCAGATAAGGTTTGTATCATTGCTTTAATATAAACACTTTCAATATAGTCCAAAGTTTGATTTTCGATGGTGTAGTCTTATTGGGTATCACAGTTTTAACAAAAATTCATGTAAATCTAACAAAATCTAAGGTACTGTAGTCTAAGTCCCAATTTTTTCATTGAGTTATATTTAGTTATGTTTAAGAAAGCAGGATTTCACCAAAAATACTTATAGGTCTCATTAGCGATCATTTCAGTCCATCCTTCTTCATAACCATTTAATCGTGAGCCAATAAGTACTCCTAGAAGTCTCAAAAAATATTGTATTTATAAATGGTAAAGAATCATTGTGTCTCAGCTTCTACTGCTGTAGCATTATTCTTGGTTTTGTATGAATTGCCAAAGTAAAGATGAGGCTCAGGCAAATTTAGCAAGCAACAGAAAGCATCATTATGAACAAATAATATGATATAGGACAAATACAGGACAATGACAAATATGTAATTAGTAATTAGCAGCACTAAAGAAAAAATATTTTGATGCTTATACTTACTCCCTAATGATATTATTTACATTTAAAATTTAATTTATTCAAGTATATTTAAAAGTGACATACTGAAGAATTTACAAAAATAAATTGGAAAACTAAATAATTAGAAAGGAAGGTTTCGTCTCCTTATTCAGCCATTACTTCAGGATCTGAATGTCTTAACTTAGTCATAAATTCTATAAATAATTAAAGAACATTCAACTACATCAACTGACGTTTTATTATGTTTGTTGCATGAATTATTTATATTTCATTTATTCAGTATAATTACAGCAAACATGATTCTACATTAGTTTTCTAAAAAAAAAAAAAAAATTACCTCATCACATTATTGGATATATAAGAGTGTTTTTAAAAGTTGTTTTAAGGACCTCTGCAGAATTGGTGTGTAAATGATCTTGCCAGGAGTTTAATGAATAGCAAAGTTGATTATATTTATAAAGTTCATACGAATATAACAACTAATTAAATGTCAGTCAATGAGACAGATAATTTAATAGGATTCCCAATTCAAAAACCAATACAAATATTATTATTTTTAATTCACAGTAAAATCATTTTTTTTATTAGCTAAAAACATCTAAATCTGCAGACAAATTGACCGGAACAAAAATTAATATCCTGAAAATATTTTATGATTTAAGTAATTTAATGAATACTAAGATTATTAAAATATTATCTTATGATGCAAGAATGAAAATTTAAAGTAGCTTAATCTAGTCAATATCAACTGCTAGGCTAAAACAGGGATTGAAACCAACATACACAACTCAACGATGCTTTGAAATTGCTTTAAAATTATTGTACCATCCATTACCAGAGTTTACTTTTAGCACCATTTAATCTAATAATGTATATAATTCTTTAATGATATATTTCCTGAAAATCTTAAACTGAAACCATACTTCCATTTTGAGATAACCAATTATACGATGAAATAAAATTTGTTAAAATTAAGATTTCTTACAGAGAAATGATAACATACATGCTGAAAAAATAAGTTTTATGTATTCTTTAAACAGGAAATAGCTATACTGCCAAAATAGTAATTAAAAGCTTGACTTTATTAAGAAAGATTTAATAATTGCTTATTTTATACAACTGTTTTGCCTTCAGTAGAATAGAAAAAAAAAATTAAAAAAAAAAAAAATGCTTAAATTACATTACACTAAGCAATGAAGTCATAATAAGTCGAATATTTCTCTTTTTAAAAATGACAAAAATATTTTCTACACCATTGGCATTTCTTCTATGACAGATGTTCTATTTACAGAAATAAAGCTTCAGCTAATTTTATTTACTTTATGAAGTAAAAAGGAAATTATTTAACAATTTATAACTTTTAAAATTTATTTACTTGTTGATCAGCAACTGCATATACAAAATACATAGAAGAAGATTATATCAGAATTAGCGCCTTTCAATTTTACTCTACCTAAATCTACGCTATAACTTTTTTGCAATGAATTCTACAAAGTACTATTGAGCTATGGGAATTTTTATTAGTTATAATATGCCATGCTTTCAAATTTTTTATTCATAAACACGAAAATTGCTAACATGTTTAATTTACTTTAAAAGTTTTAAGAGCTAACTACAAAACGCTGTACATAGCTACATTTCAGAGCATTTTTGCACTTTCATACCTTTTTTGTCTTTCTTTACAGGCACTGAAACAAAATTGTTAGATAGGTTTTCTAACTTTCATGAAACTTGCTATATTAAAAAATGAAAACAAGCTTAGAAATGAAATTAATCAAAGTTTCCTTTTGTTATTGTTCTTCATATTAGTATTACTAAAAAAAATAATCAATAAGCTGCTTTATTTTTTATTAAAAAAATATGCATTTAAAATATAATATTCTAACTATGGATTATTGTATAAAAAAAAATAAAAAACAATATAAAAAATCCTAACCTTCCATAGAAGTGATTAAATGTTACAATAACCACTAAATTTATTGTATTCTAGACTATAAGCAATTAAAAATTTATGTAATATTTTAATGATCCTAAAAGTGAAAGTATGTGATGAATAATTATTGAATAAATGATTGTTTACAAGATAGGCAGATAATATGAGGAAGTGCTTAATTTATAAATTAAAAAAATAAATAATAGAATAAATATATAACAATCAAGAGAGAAACAATTTTATCTTACAGTAAGAATATAGCACTAAGTTGTGTACCAATGCCTGCCACTACATTTTTCAATAATATTCTAATTATTTGGTTTCCCGCAGAATCGTTGGCCATGTTGGTAAAGAAGGAAAGAGTTAAAAAACAAAATGATTAGGGAAAAAGAATTTGTAGGAAAAATATTTTTTTTTTTTTTCCTAAACTGGTTTTTACATTTAAAAAGAATTTCATTAAGTTGTAAATTTCAATAAAAAGAGATAAATAAAAAATAAAATAAAATAATAAAATGAAAGTGTCATAGTGGATAGCAGATGATAAAGATGAGATAGATCACAGAGAAAAAATATTACTAGAGATAGAAAAATTTATGAATATATGTTTGGTTTTATGGTAGTAATGGATATTTGTCATGAAAATCTAGAGGATTGGAGAAAATTTAGGTTCAGGTAACCCCCAGTACATGAAGAAAATCCTTTAAATAATAAATTTATCACCTGAATTATATTAACGAATAGTTATATGTTTCTCATGGGTTCAAATCCCAACGTGGGTTAAACTTTGTTTCTTGATAAATAAATAAATAAATCTTGGCCTTCCCACCCTGGCTAGAATAGGTTGGTAACCTGCAGGATAACCTGTCCTTCCTGCCCTAGATAGAGTATACAAGGACGTTAAGCCCAAATAAACAAACAATAAAGTAACTATAAGCTTCTCTCATAAAATCTGCCCTTGTTTGCAGTTAATAATAAAATTTATAATAAAAAGATATCATTTGTAAAATATGCACTGTATATCATTGATAAATATGTAAAGTTGAATTTTTGTATTTTATTTATTTAATTCCAAACTGACTAACTATGAAGCAATATAAAAACATTCATTTTAATTGCATTGTTAATGAATAGAATAGAAAAAAATGTAGTCTTCCTGTCTGATTTTATTTTCATATTTTTATGAATAAATTATGGTCTTCTATATCTAAAACTATTTTAGCTTTGAATGAACTTCACTAAGTGGCCAAAATATTTTTATATATTGTAACATACTAATTAAAGCAATTAAAATAAAATAAGAAACTTATTGAGAAAATTATTCTAACATTCGCAGTAAATTTAAAGCACAGACTTACCGTCTTCACCTTCTTCTTCTCCTTCCTCTTCTTCTGTATCTGTACTTTTGCTTTTACCTAATGATTTCAGCTTTTTCTTTTTGGCAGCAGCTCTTCTCCTCGCTATAAAAAAATCATTTAACTAAAAATTTTACATAATAAGGAATGTACAATTGTTATGTAATTAACTTTAATCAATAAATTTGTTTCTGGCATCAGAAGTTTTATTTTAGTAAAATGAAAATGCAAAGAATAGTTATTTAGAATTATTTTACCTTTACCTTCAATAATATGCATCTTTTCTTCCTCTGTTGTCCTCTCTTCTGCCAATATTACTTCTTCTAAAAAATCAAAAATATTTTTAATAATAAAATTTACTTTAAATACAATCATTTTAAACAAAAATATTTAAACGAGACAAATTATTACAAATACAATAATATGAAATATACGAGTAGGTAATTCTCATTCAAAAGCCACACGTAATTGACCTCTTTTGCGCTTGAGTTATAGTTGGAAATAGCTTTATGGTTATTTTACATTATGGAGCACTGATTTTAAATCAATTTTAAAGTCAAGAATTTTCAATAAAAGTGAAAACATTCAAAAGAAAAATTTCAGTATTAGTTATGTAATAAAAACAATATAGAACTTTTTTTTTTTATAGGGAATTAAAATCAAATAGTAACAACGATATTAATAAATGTAAGGAAAAATAATATTAATAAATCTCAGTTTCAAAACGTGGTGCAAGAATTAAACAAGTCGCAAATTATAAGAGAAGGTTTTAAACAATTTTTAAACTAACTACATATAATCTATTGTTAATTTATATATTTCTTCATTTCGAGGGATTCTTCTTGATCAATTATTTTCACTACTGTGATTAAAATCATCTTGACTAGTAATATATTTTTTTTACCAGATTTAATTTGAAATATAATATAATAAATTGAAAAATAATAATTGTATTAATAAAATACAATATTTTTTAATAGTAAATTTATTTTTAGAAAAAATAATATAATTTTAACAATATAAATAATTATTTTATCTATGTGACACAGGTTGAAAAATCAAATTAAATTCTAAAAAATAAGAACTAAATACTTACAACTGTTCAAATACTATTAATTAAAAAGCCCAAAAGAAATACTGTTATGATGTGTTTTCAATTAAAAAAAAATATCGCACTTAAATAAAGCTGAGTGAAATGGATACAGGAATAAGTTACAGCAATTTTCTAATAGACTTTATAATGAGAACTATAAAAAACATAATTTAAAGCAACAATTAAATATAATATTTAATAATATAAGCCAGGGTTTGTAGGAAGGGTAGAAAAATGCAGGTGACCAATAGTATCTTCTGGACATATATCTTGCTCAAAACTAAACAAACCAACATTTAAGGTATACCTAGATACATTCTAGGTATACCAATTTCTTGATAAAAAAAAACAATAAGAGAGGAGTGGATATTGAAAAACAAATTTTTTGATATATTTTTTTAATAAAAGTAGTAAAGTCAAAAAGCAAAGTAATGAAATTTGTTTCCAAAAACTTCGGTCAAAAAGCCTGAAAAGATTCATTTGACCCATCATGGTAGGTCTAGTGTTAAACTAAAATTTAGAATGATTTTATTTTAATAAGATGCCTTATAATTTGACATTCCTTTATTATTCATGTTTTTGAAATGTATTTTGATAAAATTAAGCTAACTAAAATAATGATTAAAGAAAAAGTATTAATTAATTTTTAAAAAATATATTGAAATTACTGTTATACTTCTACAAATCATGATACCTATACTTGAATTTTTTTTGTTGGAAATCTTAAAACCATAAAAGTAAATGACAGTGTGGCAAACCTTGTTTCTGCCACTCAACATTGTAAATTTAAATTTTTAATATTATAAATTTTATTATTGCTAACACATTATAGAACTATGAAGATAATGAAGTTAAGGTTTGTAAACTCTATTGTGAAATGGTGCAGACCACATAATGGTGGATTTTCAAACTTCACTGGGATCCACATGTCCACAAATTCTTTTTCTAATAATTTAATTGTATTTAAGTAAATTTTATTATCAATTTCAAGCTCTTTATAACACCGAACCTTTGTAATCTCTCATGTGGAATGGCACTCACTACCTATTGGTCAACTTTCAAACTTCACAGTTATCCACACATTATCGCATTTTTAATAAAAAATTAATTGAAAATCAGCAGATTTTATTATTGCTAGACCTTCTTGGAACTATGAAGATGATGTAGTTAAAATATGGTACAAATTGGTTCCGTAGTTTTTGTGGTTAGTGATCAGAAACGAAAAATGGCTTGTCCTTCTATATTAGTTTAGATTTATTTATAGTGTAATCCAATTCTTTTCAAGCTTTTTATGTATTAACTCATGAGGAATATTAATCAAATCGCTCAATGTATGCCTTAAATAAATTATATAAAATATGATTCAGAAATATTTGTTTTGGGTTTTATTTAATCTATATTCAACAGAGAAAAACGAAGCTCAATACCTGCTTTGCATATCCATTCTACATAGCCATTCAACTCCCTTTCCAGTTGATGCTGCCTCCTTAATTTCAGAAAGCTTTGTCTATTTTCCACCTTCTCCCTTTCTTTTGCGAATTCACTAAATAAAATAAAGCATATACTACTCTACTCTGAAAAATAACTATAATTAAAATATATTACATCAAGTTCTAGTTTTAAATAATTTCTTAAAACGAAATAGTCATTAATTTAAGCAGATACTTCTAATATCATTTATACAACTCTACAATATTATACCTTAAAAAGCTCCAAATTTCTTAATAATATACAAACAAATCGTGGTAGTGTTCTACTCATTTTTTTTATTGGACTTTAGATATTCTAAGTACATAAAGCCTAATAAAGTATTGTTAATTATATCATGAGGAAGTTAATGATATTTAGGGTTTTCACAAACGTCTACTCTTTAATCTATACCTGCTTGGCAAATCCACGATAGATAAGAGTTCAACATATTAGTTATTTGTTGCTTAGTTCGCTGCTTGTAAAATGCCGCTCTTCTTTCGACTCTAGTTCTTTCATTTGAAAACTCGCTGCAATTGAGGGCTTTAATTGACTTTAACGTAGCAAAAGTAAGAAGTAATTGTAATAGCATTCATTGTTAGTAAAAGAAACTATGCTATAATTTAACAACAAACTTTAGGAATTATTTATTTTAAATTTTAAGTTTGGAAAATATTTTCTATTTCATTTAATAAATATATAAAAAAATAATTATGAATAATACTATACAATTTATTTGATATAATATCCTATATGCATAAAATAAAAACATTTTAAAATGGCATTGAATTTTTCATGTAAAACTGAAAAAATGTTTAAAAATAAAATCTGAAACTTATATTCTTTATTACTTATTATTATATTTTTTGTTATTATATATCAGTGAACTTATTTAGTAATTTATTTACATTTATATATACATATATATTTTGTTTATGTCAGTCATAATTACAATTGTTTATAAGTTTGTAAAATACTAATGATACTTATAAACGAAAAAGTAAATTTGAACATATGGAAAAAAAGTTATTTCCAAATATTTAAAAAAATAATAAAATATATTATTTACCATTCTAGTTTTATATTTTATTTATGCATTGCAAATCTATGTTTTGGGGTAATTATTTTCATTTGATTTATGAATAATGGATTGTATAAATACACCTTTAAATACGAGTATGGATGGTAAATAACCTTATCTTATGTTATATGAAAGTTTACATATTTGTTTAGAAATATGTAAATATTAGATAAATTAAATAATTTTAAAATTAATTATGAAAGTCAAATTTAGTAAAAGCAAATGCAATTTAAAAATTGAATATCAGATTAATTTCTTTATTCTTAATAAAGTTTTATTGTTTCTTAAATAATTAACATTAAATACGGTTATAATATAGTATATGAATATTATGGTAATACCTTAGTTTAACTAAATAACAATAATATCGTTCCTGGAAAGATGAAAAAGTATGATTTGAAATAAAAGATTTAGAATGATTTCATATTAAATTTGTAAATGAGATTAAAAATAAATGTTTCCATATTAGAAAATAAAAGCAAGGGAAGTATATTGAACTAGATATCACATTCAGATCTGATATCTCTTAGGGACTGAAAAAACTCTTTCTACGTAATGAAAATACAGTTGCTGTAAAAATAACTGGATCGACAAAATTGCACCAGTTATTCTTCACTAAATAGTCAAAACTGGTGTAAATAAATAATTTTATAATTACTTATAATTTTTTTTCAACCTTAATTTATGAAATATAATGTGATTTGAAAAATAAAATACAATAAATCATTTTAGTTATTATTAATTGCAAACTATTCTTAATTGAAGGGTTACTAAATTAAATAAATACCAACTATTAAATGATAACTTTATATCGGATTACTACCATCCACTGCAATAGCCTGTCAAATTGTTATGATATATATTTTAAAAATATTTTTTATACACATGTGATAAAATAAACAATTATACTTTTAAAATGAGAATATTTATCCTTCTTAATGGTTTAATAATTGTAAAAAAAGTATTCGTTAGACATATTTGAAAAAAGTATGTCATTACAGATAATGAAAATAATAATCACTATAATAAATAAAATATTTCATTATTTTAAAGATTAAATTTGATTTGTACTATTCTTAATAAAATATACATACCCACTAAGAACACCAAGAACTAAGTTGAGCATGAAAAACGAACCCAGAACAATGAGTGGAACAAAATAAAGCCAATTAAATGAGCTACCAATGGCGTCATTCATCTGAAAATAAAGTTGTGTATTAATAATGGGTGTTGAAAATGTCATATTCAAATCAATAAAAAAATGAAAGCATAAATCACTTATAAGTAATAATTTATAATACACAATAACAAACAAATAGAAATAAAGCAAGTAGATTTATAATTTATTAACATTCATCGGAGATGGAAGGACTTAAAGAGATTACTTTTTATATAACTTGGTTACAGAGGTGATAAAATCGTTTTTAAAGAAGTGAATTACAAAATAACATTTTGTAAATAAAGTATGGAAACTGATAGATTTTATAATAGAAAGAAACCAATATTCTGGAATGATGTCCATTTAGAATAACACAATATAACAAAGTGTATAATCATATATGGCCCAGATAATTTTAAAATAAAACAAGAGAAATAAAGGTAATACATATTTACATTATGACATAACTGAAGAAAAATTAGAAACAAAAAAAAGAAGAAAAATAGTCAATATAGGAATAAATGTTATATACAAAATTGAAAAAAAAAACTATTATTTTTTAAATATAAAACATGGTAAAAGATAAAAATAAATAATATTTGTAGAGGAAGGACAGAAAAAATTATATTATAAAAATAGATCTGTATAAATTGAAAATATTATCTTAAAGAAATTGTTAATTCAGGCTAATGTTTTATGTCTGATATACTTGAATACATAAACATTCTTATGAAACATCCATATAATTAGACAATGTCAGTCTGGAATAAGGGAAGGGAGAAGAGTATTTTGCATGTTCTGAAGTAAGAAGTATTGCTAATACAAGGAGGAGAGAATTCCAGAGAAAGTCAGGATCTTGTATGTAGTGATTGGATTGAGGGCTTGAATTGTAGGATACTTTAAACATTTCATGTGTGATAGTTGTTGATAAATTGGAAAAGGTTAGTTCCAAGGAAGTTTTCACTACAGATAGAGAAAGAGGGCCAATTTAAACCAGTGTAAGTATGAGAAACATGGGAATGTCTTGAGGTTCTGAGGAGAAAACTTATAAAGCAATTTACTATATTTAATGATTGATAAGTAATAATGGGAGCTTTACAATTGACAATTGAAGGGTTTGGTGGATGAAGGAGTTATGTCACATTTTCTTTAAAATACATTCTAGTACATTGGATGAAGGAAGATGAAGGGGTATTTTCCTGCTAAAGGAAAATAATAATATAAAACCTTTAAACATAATCTACTCAAAATTGTGTTTTGTTATATAACCCCTTCATCCATTGCTTCAATTACCTTATAGCAACTTGTAACCTATGGATGACTATAAATGATTCAATGTGAAACATAAAATAATTATTTACTTAATAATCCATAGATTATTAACCTTGGTGAGAACATATATGTGAATGAGCTAGAAAAAGATGCAATGGAAGATCAGATCTCAAAAATGGAGAGAGCATATGGTTTGACAAAAAAAACAAAACATTTACAATAAGAAGTGCTAATCCTGGAATACCTAAATAAAGCACTACAACACCGTGGCGAAGAAAGATTGTATATATGCCAGTGAGTGTCTGTCCATGAACTACAAGCTGAATAAACTAAAAGTCTTGGAAAGAAGAATCTTAAGAAAAATTATGGGTACTGTTCAAACTAATTCTGGAAAAAGAAAAGTGCAACAGCATTTATTAAGGAAGTAAAAATGGCTATGAAAAGATTAAGCATCTCAGAAGAGCAACTATTGGACAGAGATAGATTTAGAGATCTATTGAATAAATTGGATGGGATTCAAGCCACAGGAAGAACAAAGAAACCTGGAAGAGTCTGGACGGAGGAGTAGTGAAAGCAGGCCAGCGAACGCATGAAGAAGTATTCGAGGCAGAGGAAACTTTGCACCAAGAAGAAAAATTATGTTGTTGGGTGATCCTAAGTGGTCAATTCGCTTGTAATAATAACGATAATCCATAGAGTAATATAGGTATTTAATTATGATTTGAAAAATTATGTTCTGTTCACACTGATGGCATATGTTTAAAATTAAACATGCGGTCTTTGTATAAAAGAAAATACCCAGTATAAAATAGATGTCCAGCCTTCCATGGTAATACATTGAAAAACAGTCAACATGGCAAAACCTATGTTGTCAAATGAGGTAATGCCATTGTTCGGTCCTTCCCATTCTTCCAGGCATATTGAAACATTCGCATTGCACACATAGGCCCCTGTAATAATTTTATATATTAATATCAATACTTTAAATATTGATGTAAAAATATAGTTTTATTACAGATTTTTTTCATTAGATAACATTTTCTCCTTAAAATTAGATAATAAAATATAAAGACTGACAAAAATTCCACTCAAATATTTTTTTATTTCCTTAGCTAGAATATTCATTCTTTTTTTATGTATTTATGTCTCCATATATTTTAACCAGTGTATATGAAAAGTACAACAGCTATTAAAAAATACTAATTAAATAAAAACTAGCAGTATTAAATAAGAAAAATAAAGTTATGAAATTTTCTAATATAATTTACTACATTTTTGCATTAGAGTGGGCATTGCTCTCAAGAATTTATTCAAAATAATATTAGGCCTATACTTAATTAAATGCAAGGGACAGATATATACCATATAAATTTAAAAGTTCCTAATTTTAACATAGCTTTGTATAATATCTCACATCCATATATCCAAATTTGAGTTGGGAGGGGGGTTGAGTAAATTTATACTTCAAAACGATTAAGCCGATTTTCATAAAATTTAAGAACCCAGTTTCATACATACTTGCTAAAAGTTTTAAAAGATGAAAATAGTTTTAAATGGTGTATTTAAATTAAGGAATGTAAATTTATACTATAGAATGACTTACCCGAGTTTTATAAAATTTAAAAACCCAGTTTCATACGTATTTGTTAACAATTTTAAAGGGTAAACAGCTTTAATGGACTTATCAAATTTTTACAAAAAGGATGGGGGAATCTATTCTTCAGAACAGCAACCGATTTCCATAAAATTTAAGAAATAATTTTCATACATTGCTGCTGAAAATTCTAAAGGGTTAAACAGTACTTATTAAAATTTTGAATCAGTGGGGTAGAGTAGAGGATGTAAATACGTATCTTAGTATGAATCAGTGGATTTTCACAAAATTTGTTAATCAAGTTTCCTACATACTTGCTGACAATTTCAAAAGATAAAAACAATTCTAATCAACATTTTGAAACAGTAAGGGGCGGGGGGGGGGGGGGGGGGGGGTAAATATTTATATTGGCAATTAATCAGTGGATTTTAATAAAACGTGGTACTGAAGTTTTTAACATACCAACAAATTATTTTATGTGATTAAAAAAGCTAATTATTTTACTTGTGTTCAAGGGGAATGAAAAAGGATATTTTTATACATTAAAAATGTGTCAAAACTGAGATATTATTTTTGAATCTCCTTCCTGGGGATCAGCTCTTATATCAGAATTTTGTTAAATTAAAAGAAAAATAAATTGCATCTAAATACTCAGAATCAGAAAGATATTTAGGTGTAGAGGCTTAAAATTTAGGAAAATTAAATGTGTAATTATATGAAAATTTGGTGCCGAGTAATAACACAGATTATAGTTGCAAATATTAACTCTTCTAACATCTACAACCTCTAATACATTTATACGTTTATTTACCAGGTGGAGCTTCAGTCTTATTATCTGTGTTGCAGGGAGTTTCGGAATCGCCTTCAGGGACAACCTTCATTAAGTCTTCCAGGTTGTAACAGGTTTTGTGCAATGCTCCTGAGTAAAATTCCAACCCAATAATGGCAAATATCACAATGGCAAACAACACTAATAAACCAATCTGGAGTAAAGGGGCCATCGCCTTGATTATAGATTTCAACACAACCTGCAGACCTGCACAGAGTTACCTATTAGTAAATAGCCCTATATGAAATTAAAAAAAAATATTCTTAAAAAATAATCCTAATATTAATATAATTTCACGTTATGAAAATTTTTGGAGACCATATATGTTGTATATTTTATGCCATGAAAAATATGATGATAGAAAAATAGAATTTCCTTTGATAAAAATATTAGAAGGTTTTTTTCCTCAGGGATTTTAAAAATAAAAATTTATAGGATAGAATTTAAAATAAAAACAGAAAATTAAGCTTATATATAACTAAATAATTTGACATCTCGTTATTTATGTTTTTTAAAAAATGATGGAATAATACTATATATAAAGATTTTGCATAAAAATAAATATATTAAGATAAAAATTGTCTTAATTTCATAAATATATCAAATGAACAAATACTAAATAAGATTTACTATTGGATATATCTAAACTATAGCTGTTATTTAACACTATTAGTTTAACCTAATCTATGAGTGGTATAAGATATTATGCATAGGGTTAACTAAAGCAATTAAAGGCTTGATTATATTTTTGGATTCCATCAATTCTAAAAAAGAAATTACTGGTTGATTTCAATTTAAATTTTTTAAATAATAAATTAAGTTTTTTTTTTTTTAAGATTTAATTTCTGGTATCGGTTGTACTTGAGCTTGTTTTACCTTTCATTGTTCTCAAACTTACTTGGGATGCCGGATACGAGTTTGAGGGGCCTGAGTACTCGAATTGCCCTCAATGTGCGAAGATCCATATCTAAATCGTTTGTGGGGATAAGAGTGATAAACCTGTGGAACCAATAGTGCTATCACTACTTAACAAACACTAATCTACTTTCTACTCTAGATACTAAAAAATATTATAGCAAAAAAAGATTAACCACAAAATCACTCATGTGCATGCCCTCCACTAGTAAAAATATTCTCTTGAATTAAGGATATTGGTGTGATAACAGTTCCTTTCCTTTAATTTTATTGTTTTGAAAAGCTCTTTAATTCTTAGATATTGAGTTAAAAAAAAAAAAATAATGATGAGCAATGTTTTATGACAAAGATTAAATTAATAATTTAGTTTTATTTAAATTAAATTAAATTTTACATTCACTAGTTTATTCATTATTAGGCTGTAAATGCAGGCGAGGTGCTCACCTTTATCATTCTATTGAATAAAACCATCTCACATATTTAAAATACATATTCACCTTACTGAATTATAATGGAACAAATTATTTTAAACTAAAGTATATAAAATATGTTATCAAGACTACTATCTAAATTTTAATTGCTATTCTACAGTTTCTCACATACAGAACTCACCACACAAGAGACCCAAAATATGATACTATGATGACAAATGATGCTATGCTAACTAAGGATAAATAGATATTAAAAACACTATAACTAATAATTAATTTCAAATTAGTCGCTAGCTGGAACTAATGATACAAAAAACATTTAAAAGCTGTCGGAAATGTTGCTGAAATTAGTGTAGTGTAGACTATGTTGAGAGTTGAAATAAATTTAATAATGAACTTTAGTTATAAGAATAAACACTTCCACTATAACTAATTATTTTAAAAACATAATAATTGTTGTACAACTAACTATTAGTTGAAATGATTTGTTTTCTATTGCATTTACTAAGCTTATTTGGAATTTCAAATTTTCTAAAAAAACCAATATATGGTTATTCTGGAAGCTTTACTTGCGGCAACGAAGTGAACACTGAGATAACTACTCTATTCTAGAGAGCTATATACTATTGTCCGAGATGACAGCTATTATGTCGGTAACTGGATCCGGTCCCTTACTTGGGATTCGGGAGACAAGTTTGAGGGGGCGAAGGACTCTGAAGGACCTCAGCATTCTCAGGTCCACGTCGACGTTTGATTCTGCGAATATTGTCATTGACCTAAACATTGACACAAGTCACCCTACTAGGTTTAATTATCGCAGCACCGCACTCCTCCAAATCAAAACAAAGGCAATCTGCTCAAATTTCAAGCGATTTAATAATTTTTAAAGTTTGTGAGATATGAATGTTGATGGTGAATGAAAATGAAATAGGCTTTAAGTTAAAAAAAAACGAACTTACCCTGTAACTACTACAAAAAAATCCATGATGTTCCATATGTTCCTAAGGTATGAGCCGCGATGAAGTACAAAACCTAATGCTAAAATTTTAAGGGATGCTTCTACACAAAATATGCCCAAGAAGTAGGCCTCCGTTTGCTCCTAAAATAAAAAACAAAACAAGTATATTAGTATTACTTAACGAGTATATTAATGAATAACCCTTATAGAAAGACTATAACTAACAGTGATAACTAATTAAACAATATATACAGATGCAGTTCTGAAAAATGTATGGCAGGTTTTAGTTGAAGGATATACCTATCCAATATCTTTAATAAAGAGTCAAAATAGTCTCTAAATATTCTAAACACAAAATTGCCCTTAAATAATTTAATAAAAATAATAGTTGATTATGAAGATAGAAATATATTGTTACCACCAGTTACATAAGTATATTGAATATTATTATATTTCTGTACAAAAACCATTGTTTATAAATAGGTCGATTTTGAGGCACATAATTTATAAAAAAAAAAAATTATGGAGGACAGATTCCGAGTATGATTTGTAGAAAAAAACATGTTACATTATTTTTTTGTAAAGACATAATTCTTTAAGGATTTCAGGATAAGATAAACAGATTGTTGTTACACATTCTTGTAGTGAAATCAATTTGAATTTAAAAACATGTAATACAAATCATAAAAAATCCATAACAATAAAATTGTTAACAATACTGCTGGCAGAAACAAAGTAACTGAAAGTTAATTAAACAGATTTGACGCCTTGTGATTCCTTTATTACTAAACCTACTGACATTTAATGTAAGTATACATATTTATACTACCATTTCTCAGTAAAAAATAATAATAATAGAGAAGTGGATTTTGGGAAAACAATGTTGATATATTTTTAAATAAAAGTAGTAAAGTCAAAAAGCAAAGTAATGAATGTTGTTTCCAAGAACTACTGCCAAAAAATCCGAAAAGGTTCATTTGACATTTAGTGTTTATATCAGAGTATTATGGTCATAAATTCATGGAAAGTACTTCTTCTTCTTTGTCTTCCTCACAGTGCCATTTCTAGCGTCGAGGAGCCTCTATTCAGCGCAGCCACTCTTCCGGTCTCCGCTTAACCACTTCATTTGGTTGAAGGATTTGCCTCTTCTAACTCCAATCCTCTGTATAAACTCCTGATACGAAACTCTGGGCGCCCTCGTGGTCTCTTCTTGGTGGGTCGAGCCTCTAATACCTTTATATGGTCCATGTCCTCGTTCATGCGGCAGACATGTCCAAACCACTTTAGTTGCCTGTTTTCCAAAGTATTTTTGAGTTCGGACACTTCCAGCTGCTCTCTAATAGTTTCGTTTCTAATGTGATCTCTCCTAGTTTTCCCCACCGATCTAAGTAGGAACCTCATTTCCACTGCTGTTATGCGACTGTAATATTAGTCCAACATGGTCCAGCTTTCTCCGCCGCAGGTGAGAATAGGCAGGTATACTGATACCCTTATATTTTGAACTCTTTACTAAGAAAACTTAACTGCTACAAGTATAACCAACAATGCCAGTTACCTCTTTTGTGCCTAACACAGTTAAATAATGATTGAAATATTTTGCTGCGGGAAATAATCAATTAAACTGATTAAACTGTTAATCAGTGGCCTAACTTTTTTCTAAAAACAAAATGAAGTTTCAATAAATACTTTATGGAGCTGTTAAATGGTACATAATATAAAAGACTGATTAGGGAAGGAATTTTTCAAACTTTATAACGTTTCCTTGAAGTTTTGACAAAAAAAAAAAGAAGAAAAAAAAAGGGGGTTGTCTCAATAGTGGTATGGATGAAATAAGCAATGTGAAAGTATTGTCCTTGAGGTATGAGCATGATACCAAATATAATATTTAGAAAAAAATGTACCTAATAAAAACGTGCCCTTTCAATGCTGAATGCTTGAACCTGAATAGTAAAAAGTAGGTTAAAGTGGTGTTCAGTGTAACATCATGATTAGCTCTATCCTAGTAACTATTGTGTCTCTTTATTTGTTAGTCAATCTCATGTGCCCCGATCTCATAAATCTGTCATTGGACTTCAAATTGCAGCTTAAACAGAAATATTTATGCTTTTTGTAAAACAATTTGAACAATTTGGCTTGTGAAGTTTTGTTCTTGGTGGAAAAATAATGATTTCTGGTGAATAAGTACATGTTTCCTTGAATCTTCAATTAGTTTGAATAATAAAAACGTTTACTGTAATTTCTTACCAATACAATGTTAACCAATTTTTGTTTCAAACAGTAGGGTATGGGGTACAGGGTTAACTGTGCCTCCTTTAATTTACATATGTTTTTTAAAGTGTGTTACATCGAAAATAGTTCGGAATAGGAAAAGGAAGACGGACATTGATTTATGCTAATAATAACGTTATAGAATAAAATATAATGTTATCATATTATAAATTTGATTGTGCCTAATGTTGGTTTATAAAGATTTGTTATGAACATAATTAAGGTTCTACATTTTCTATTTTTTCATATTTCATTCCGTTTAGCCTAATGTTATAGTGTATCCTAGGTTGTTATACTGTAAACTATGGTTGTTACAAATTATTGACTTCAGATAACTAAAAGAATAAGTAGCTTCTAAGTAAAATTTTAATAATATTTCAAGCCTAAAATATTGGTAAACGAACGATGATTTTATGGTAAATTATTAGGAGATGGTATGATAAAGTGATTCCCCTTAAGTTTTCTGTAAAAAGATAGACAGAAGAGCTGGAAAGAAATGCTACAAATTTGCCAGCTTGTACCTCGAATACCATAACATTAGAAATAAATATGAATATAACGTTTTATAAGAAACGTTAACTTTAATTCTGAAAGGACATAGGTTTCATTACGACGAATTGTTTTCAAGATAAGCAACAAAATTGAAAAGAAAAAAAATTAATCTTTGAGCCCCTTTTCGGAGATCTAAGAAAAATTTAAACCACTCTGAAATATTTTTTTCTTCAAAAGTTCTTTCTCACTCAACATTTTCTCCCAATTTATTTTCATACTGATTTGTTTTTTTTTGTTATTCCACAAGGAATAATTTTGATATTAAATGTCAATATGACTTTCTCAACAGATATTCAAGATGACGGCGATGATGGGGGCAATCCAGAAATCTTATATCGTCGTGCAAACTTTAAAGTATCGATTGCGAAAAACTTTACTTTTCGAATGCCTCAAAAAACGTTTTGAAATCGATTGCAAGTTGATCCTGTTGCTGAACTTTCTTTATGTTATGGTGTATAGCGTTTATGAACGAAGATGAGTGAACATTGGAATAATACATTCTGACATATTCAGGTGTTTATTATGCCGATAACCTTTCGAAATGTCGAAACCCAATGTAAGAAGAATATATATTTTTTTAATGTTTTAATATTATTAATGTATTCCAACACCGCGATAGGTTAAGAACTGAAGTTTGATGAAGATAGTAACTTCACTCGCCATTGAAAAAAAAACATGTATCCAGAGTCTTATAGGTGTTATTCAAATTCAGACGTAAAGTAATCGAATTTCAAACTATCGATATTGGTCAACAGCTTATCGATTTAAAACCGTAGTTTTATATTATTGTGTTGCGAAATTGTTCTTTAAATTACAATATCGCCTAGTATTTTTTAATAATTGGGAAATGAGTTTGAATAACTTAAATATAAAACAAAAATACACGAGAATATTTAATATAAACAATAGATTATTAAGGCTCTTTAAAGTAAATCAATTTACACTTATTTATGTTCTTAATTATTTAATACAGCGAAGTGAAACAGCGTATTTATATTAACCGGAAAAAACCTTATTCACGAAGGATATAATATTAAATTATAATACAAGGATATGCTATATGATATTCGTCAGTATATAACGATTTGAAAGGAAGGCGAGATGGGCGGGGCAGGTAGCTGAAGATGTCTCTTAGGGCGTCTCTAAGCGACCGTGAATGCCACGTGGAAGACCTAATACCTGTTCAATATTCGGCATAAACCTACACTGCAATATATTAGAATTAAGTATATAATTAAGAAAAAATAAGTTAACGAACAATAGCCAGAATAAAAATTATGTTTCATGAAAGAAATATTTCTCCCTGACAATAGAATATTTTCCCCGGAAAAAAACAAACAATAGATCATCGTCATGTTTATCTATAATCTACTAGTTTTCCCAATTTACATTTTAGAATTAAAAGGATCAAATTACTTGAATTAATAATTAAATTACACTAACAATTAATGATTATTCGAAATTAACATAGTTGAAAGGAAATAGGGATTTCAAACATGACTTTTTTCGTTCAAACCTATAGCTCCTAAGCGGTAGTTCCTAGCGACAAATGTCATACAACGAAAAATATTTTCAATTAAATTAATTCAATTAAATGTCGCAAAATTTTGATCCGAACAACACCAACAGAACTAGAGCATGTTAAATTTTACATTTTTGATCGTGAAAAAAAGTTACCTGCACCAAAAATGTATTATTTTCGTTGATAAAAAGTCCCCAAAAAAAGGAAAATTAAAAAAAAAAGTTTAGGAAAATATTAAAAATTTAATAGTCCTTCTTTGTAGTCTATTTTAATATCTTTCTGAAATTTATTACTAGTACTGGTCTTTGAATAGTTACTTAGGTCTATTTTTATTGAACAATCCATGTTTATACATTAAAAAAATAAGCATAAGTAAAAAAATAACTTACGAGTTTTTTTGCCAATGTAGTTTTATCCCCTTGTGGAAGATGTTCCTCCAACGCCAAGACTACACAGTTGGCAATGATGGTGAGTAAAACTGCGTATTCAAACGGAGTGGATATACATCATTAAGGAGATTATTAGTTCATAATTTTTAAAATTTAATACTTCAGTAATATATATATGAATCTAAAACCTCTTTTATTTAAATTTTTATTCATAATATATACAACAAGCAGAAAAAGTAGGTATCAAAATATTTTTTGAAAATAAAAAATAATGACGAACATAAAAACTCCACAGAAACATCTTAAAGTAGGAATTAAAAAATATAATTCGTTAAAGAATTTAAATACCTCGGAGAAAGGATCAGTCGGAATTCCCTTGAAAAAAAGGCAATGAAATCAAGAAGTAAAGTTGAACTGGTCTTCCAACTCACTAAAAACAAATACAACAAAAAATTCCTCTCATGGAATGCAAAAATAAGCTATTATGACACAGTAATCAAACCAGACACGCAATATGAAACGCTGTCTCTCAGCAACCATGGTTCAATGGAAAAACCAGAAATCAAAGAAAGGAAGATTTTCATTCTTTACAAAACAACTGAAAAACTCTCAGACCCAATTATAAAAAGAAGAATTAATTTTTATGGACACATTCTTAGAATAGACCTAAATAAATTAACTAAAAAAATGTTGAATACTTCATCAACAAAAAAACCAACCTAACGTGGTTTAAGGAAACACAGAAGGACCTATGGGAACTGCGAATTACAAAAAACATGCTTTTAAATGGAACTGGAAAAATAATAACAAAGAATTAAAAAAAAAAGGCTTCAGTTCAATACCAGAATGAAACGAACAATTCAAATCTCTGATGAAGAAAGGAAAGCAAGATCCGAAAGGATGAAACAATACTGGGCTAAAAGAAAGTCACAGCGCACTTAAAATTAATTGTTCGAAAGTACCCTAAAGTCGGGTGAATATTTGTAGTAAATAAAGTTCTTTATTTAATTTTTTTAAATATACTTTATGGATAGTTACAGCTGAAGAGTTCAGAGGAAGAACGGGCCAAATCAAATTTTTAGTATTTTACACTAGAGCAAGTTAAAACAAAAAAAAAAAAATAAAATAATACAACTATCATAAAAGTTTTTGTTTTTGTTTTAGAAATTTATATAATTTTTTTAATGCTTCAGAAAAAAAAATCCAAATCAAATACCACTATATATAAAAGTTATAGACGCCATCATAAAATCAATTTACCAAAACAAAGGAGTTTTTTTCCTGTACTCTTCAACTGTATACAATATTTACATGAAGCAAATGAGCAGTGAAATGGTTACAATGACATGTCAATAACCTGTGAAGAATACTCATTAGTAGCACTTATTAACGTTCTTCATCAGAAAGTCCCTAGGCCTTCTTCTTTTCAGACACCTAGTAATCGAGTTGTGAGACTAGTGGTTTCGAGTGGGTGTGTAGATTGTCATGGAAGGATATTAATCTTATTTGGGCAAAATCTGCAACATATGGGGCATTTAGATCGTAACGGATAAGTTTATTTGTGATATAATAAGGACTATTAACGATTTTACGAACGATTTAGGATTGGAAGCTAGGAGAATTGGAAGGTTTAATGGAGCCCCAAAACTCAACTCCGTATGTCCAATTGGGTTCAATTACTCTCATGTAAAGGAACCTTGAAATTAATTGGGAGCTTTGAACGTTTGTCTAGTAAACGTTGAATTAATCGAAAAACGACAAACAGTTCCTTATTTAAGGTTCGTATAGTTTAAGAATTAAAATTTGTTTGCCAACGTCTAAAATATGGATTATCTAAAGACAAGATATAATTAATAATAAAGTTGTTTTTAAATCATCATTCTAAAGTGTACTTTTTTTCATTTTAATGGTGGTGTTTAAGTGGATTTTAATTGAAATAGATTAATAAATTGAATTGAGTCCTTATTTCATTCCAATTTTTAAGCATGTGATGCTAAAGCTTGAAGGAGAAATGCATGGATTATGTAGTTGAGTTTTTCTTATAACATAAAATTAAAGAATACTTAACGTTTTTATAAGTAAAACATTCTCCGGACAACCTATTTCCTTTTGCTATGGAAACTCTTCATTATTATCCTTTTCCTGAAACCGGACAAACCTCCCACCAACAACCCTTCATCATACAGACCAATTAGCCTTTTCCCAATCCTCTCAAACATTTTTGAAAACCCCCCTCTGAAACGCATCCTACCCATCCTTGACTCGTAAAATATTTCCTCACAGCAGTTTTGATTCCGCTATAGCCATTCCACTATCCAAAAAGGCCGTAGAGTTCTTGACTAGATATTTTCAGCACTTGAAAGCAAACAATATTGCTTCAGCGCATTTCTGGACATAGCGCGAGCTTTTGAACGGGTATGGCATGCCGGTTTGCTTTTCAAGCTCAAAGCCCATTTACCTCAATCACTATTCCTACTTTTTTGATCCTACCTCTCTAACCATTTCTTTCGTGTCTTTGCGGAATGGAATACTCTAACTGCTACCCAGTAGAGGCAGGTGTTCCACAAGGTAGCGTTCTTGGTCCAGTTCTATACATCCTCTATATTGCAGATATCCCTACTACTCCTGATACTTTCCTTGCAACATTTGCTGATGACACTGCTATTCTTTCATCCCATCCGGATCCCTTAATAGTATCCTATAATCTGCAAACCCACTTATCCCTGATTGAAGACTGGCTCAATGATTGGTGGATCAAAGTAAGTGAATCTAAATGCACCAACGTAACCTTTACACTAAATGTAAATCCAGTTAATAGATATCAATGAATGAAACAAATCATAGATTGGACTATTTCAACATTATTCCGCTACCTAAAGCTGACGCAGTTCGATATCTTGGTTTCTACTTAGACAAAAGACTTACATGGAACAGAAGCTTCAGCCAAATGCATAAGCTACTAAATAGGACATCTCAACCCCCCTCGCAGACTAAAACGGCAGCGGCCCCGAGAAATATAAAATTTATATATTTTGGAGTTCTGGGACTGGCCACCTTCTCACTCATACCTTGAGTGACTGTACTATTGCGCTCTCTCTCAGCCTCCACTGGATTTATTTAAAACAGCAACGCAGCTGAGACAGAAGAGCTGGGACCTCTCTGTGCCTAGCCTGTTCCTAGTGGAGAAACAGGTTTCTAGTGGAGAAACAGGTTTGGTTGGGGGATCGCTTGGATGAGTGTATATTGACAATAAAATATGATTGTATTTTTAACTTTTAATTTAATTTATTTTTATTTTTACCATTACTAGTATTTAATTGTTATATTATTATTTTATTTTATATGTATATATATATATATATATATATATATATATATATATATATATATATATATATATATATATATATATATTTTTTTATAATCATATATTTTTTATTATTTAATAAATACATAAAAAAAAGATAAAAAAAAAAGAAAAAGAAAAAAAAAAGGCAAGCTTTCAAAGCTCCTAATAAACTACAAAAGACTTATTAAAGTAATTAGAACAATTTGGACACACAGAGTTGGGCTTTGGAGGTACTCTAAACAAACATTCCTATTCATCTCGTATCCAATCCCTACAATCCAATCCAAAATCCTCGATGCTCTTTATTACGTCATAAAACAAACTTATCCATAAAGATCTTTATGTTCTATATGTCACAGATTTTGCCTAAACTAGATACCAATCCTTTCATGGTAAACTGCATACCCACTCGAATCCACTAGTCTCCCAACTTGCTTCACAATCAATTCCCGACCAATCCAAATGTAAGAAAGTTTGAGTAAATCCCGTGAAATATCTATGTCAGCCCACTGAACATTTCAAAACTGTCATATTTTGCTCATTCGTACATATTTAGAATGCTGGCGTGGGTATTTCCTAGTTGGATGTTCTGTTTGAAAATTGGCATTTGGAAGCCGCTAATGGGAGATTACACTATATCTCTGAAAAGGTAATTAATGCTGATCCGATCGGATAAAGCTAAGCTATATTTAATCCATTTATGGTTCGATGGAGATTTATGAAGGGAAATATGTAACGACCCATAGCAATATAATTTGACGTGTCGGTGTAGAACCTACGGGTTCGTATAGCTGCTCGATAATTCTTATGATTTAATATAGGAAAAATACATTTTTAATGAGGGTACTAAAGACAAAGTCTCGGTAGAGCCGGTAGTAAATTATAAGCACCAAAGAGCAAAAGGGGCATGTTGTGAGGGTAATTTTTTTATGACGGCTTCTAAAAGGTCTCGATGGCAATATCGGCGGCAGTTGCTACACGTGGAGGCGGAGGGGAAGGAGGGGAGGGCGGCTATCGATTGTAGGATTATGGCTGTAGTTGGGGTGGGGGTGGATGGGGGGTTATAGCTGTAGCATGGGTGGGGGGTGTTCAATGGGCAGCTGCTTCTCAATGAACCTCTCCCCCACCCCGCCGCCATGTCTTCAAGTCAAATATTGTTCTGCGTCATTAGTGTCGTATTGCCGAGACCTAGTTAGGACAACTCTCCTAGCAAATAAGTCCGAGGGACTTGCCCAAAATCGTTCTTCATGAAAGCAAAATGAATTTGTATAAAGTCATAGAGCTCGTTTGAAATGAAACGTGATACCATTATTTTATCAATATTTAATATTAACTATATACATATTGATCAATGTTTTAGCGATAAAATTTAGAATCATCAGAGATCACTTATAAGCATATTAGTTATCATGGTAACTATATTTATTTACCTGACTTAAAAGGCAAGAAACAACATTTACTTGGCAAGCATTCAAAGCTCCCGATCAATCACGAAATATTTATTTTCATGACAGTAGTTAGATTCATTTGGACATACTGGGTTGAGTTGTGGGGCTCCACTAAACCTTCTAATTCTTCTCGTATCCTATCATTCCAATCCAAAATCCTTCGTAAAATCCTGAATGCTCCTTACTATTTCACAAATAAACTTATCCATAAGATCATAACGTTCCATAGGTTGCTGATTTGGTCCAAACCAGATATCTATACTCTATAGTAAACACCATACCCACTCGAATTCACATGGTGTAGCAAAAACGGCGAAAAAAAAAAAAAAATTGAGAATCTATAAACCCTGATCCAGGAATCGTGGTGAATTTCGGTGAAATTTGAGAAAGAAATATGACAGTCTTGAGGTCGCACAATTGGTTTTAAGTTTTGGATACAAACAAAAATGCAACTATACAAAAATTCCAAGTTTTATTATTTGCAAAGCAATACTTTTCAGTTAGAGGGCAAGAAAAATGTCTCATTGAACTTTTTCTCATTTAGATCATTGTCCTAAGGTCGCGTGTCATCAATATTTAGAAATTCTTTATTCGTTTCATATCGTGGAAGTCCTTACTGGATTTTAATGGAGTCTTTGTGAACCTGTCCCACTGCCACGCTTATTTTATTTATAGATAGCGGGGTCTCACAATTTCTATTGAGTTTGAATCTCTTCTAAAAGTAGGAAATTATTTTTAATATACTGGGTGTTTTGGGTTTGAGTAGCCAAACTGAAAGTTTGAACTAAGAACCTCAAAACAAGAAAAAAATACCAACGGAGGTATGTCCGCAAACACTTTGGATATATTCACAGCTAAAGATTCACATATTTATGAATTGTTTATGTGTAGTGAATAAACAAAACATTATATTTTTTCTTACTACTTTAATTATTATATGTAAACATTTAAATGTTTTAGTTTGGCTACTTGACCCTGAAACACCCTGTATATTGAATAATCTAGGGTGAATGATTTCTAACTATTAGAATATACGAATATATCGTACATTTTGTTTTTGAAAATTTCTCGACGCAGCACAAGCTTTTGACCGAGTCTGGCAACAGGGACTGCTTTACAAACTCCGTAAATTCCTACCTCCTACAAACTTCCTTATTATGCATTCCTATCTCAATCATAGAACATTCAGAGTGAGTCACAATTCCGCCAATCCATCCCTCTTTACTCAGTCTTCCAGAGTTCTTCAAGTAAGTATCCTAGCTCCCATCCTCTACACAGTGTATACAGCTGACACTTCGTTGTAAATTTAAGACGCCTGTCCTACAGTATACTTAAATGGTATTCCTATAATCCCTGTTGAACAGATCCTCTACCTGGGACTCCAATCGGACAAATGTCTCACTTGGAATCCACCTACAAGACTAAAACGATAAGAAACAGCCTCTCGTTATAGACAACTCCAACATTTACTAGACAAACGTTCTAAGTATCCAATAAATTACAAAAGACTCAATTATGTGACAGTTATTAAACCCATTTGGACCTACGGATTCGAGCTTTGGGGCTCCACTAAAGCATCCAATTCTTCTCGTATCCCATCCTTATAATCTCAGTTCCTTCAAAAAATCTTTAAGCCTTACTTTGTCACCAATAAACTTATCCATAAAGACCTTAATGTTCCATATTTTGCTGATTTAGCTCAAACTAGACACCTATACCTTTTAATTAGCTTTACTCTCACTCGAATCTATTAGTTTCCCAACTTCACATTCAATTTTTGATAACCCTCCGAGACGTCTGAAAAGAAGATAGCCATGAGACCTTCTAGTTTAATATTTATTATAAGTGCCACTAGTGAGTAGTTCTTCACAAGTGGTTTACACGTCATTACAATAATTTTCTTCAAATTTACTTGATGTTTATTGTACTTAGTTGTAAATATCAATAAATAGTTTAAAAAAAAAAATGTTTTTGAAAAATTTCTGCTATAGAAAATTCCCTATTTGGACATACGCTTCTCAGATATACGGAGGAGCTAAAAAGACACATAAAAGACACAAAATATTAACAAAATCCAAATCTTCCAGGCAAAACATTTAGGACAATCAAAAAAGCACCATGGTACGTAAGCAACATAACTTTACATACTGACTTACGCATACCAACAGTTAAAGAACGAATACAAACGATTCCACGAAAAATTACATGGACATCCTTATACACTAATAAACGACATGGCCACAACACATATTCCCGACAACACACAGAGAAGACTAAAAAGAAGCTGGATGAGAGACCTCCTAGACTAAAATAAAATAAAAATAAAGTCGGGGAGTTCTGCTCCCTCTCATGCCTTTCAAGCCATTTAAATTATTACAGCAAATTCACTGGTTGTCAAAGTTTAATTTACAGTAAAGTAAAAAAATAAAATAAAAATAGAAAAATCAAAATGATTTGTGCGACCTCAAGATGACAAAATATCAGAACGAAATTTTCGCAAAAAATTTTTTAAGCCGTTTCCCCAACTTTTCCCGTCCGATTAGCAGATACTCAAACCTTTTTTTTTTTTTTTTTTTCGTACCACCCTAGTGTTAGTAGCTCTCAGAATTCATACATTCTATGAATCGGTCACTTTTCGTTATACATCCTATTAATATAAGTGATTATTATAAGTAGTGAGTATTGTGAAGGATATGGCCACTCAATGATGAAGCGGGTGTAGCGGCGGAGTGGGTTCTCCTCAGTGAGGATGAAGAGGGAGGTGGGACCCCCCTTGGCGGGTCCTGGTGGCCCCATCGTCACCGGCCTCGTCGGACTGTAGTCACGAGCTCCGCGGGCCGCCGCCGCCTCTTGCGCCGCCGCCAACCTGCAACAAACAACAACAAAATATAGTAAAAAGTTGGAGTATAGGGAAATATATTCAATAAGATAAATCTAGTAAAACTGTTTAGGACAAAATTAAATAAGTACATGTTGGATTACATATAGGGTTGTCCGAAAGCAGGTTAATGGCTTTAAAATATAAAAAATAAAATAAATAACCGAAACCATTTTGATAACAGTCTGAGTCTATTATCTACAAAAGAAGCTTTTGCTGCAAAATGAGGTAGCTCCATCCTGTTGCTGTTGGGAGTTATAAACACTATCTTGAGCTAAAAGAAGCTTTTGTTTGGTACCAGTCGGATCTCCAATCGTTACTTCCAGCGTTGTTCGAGGAATGGAGTTGCCAGCCTTGTTAGTTTGTTGCAAGGGACAACCCAATATTATTGCTTTCCTTGTTTCAACATGAAAGTTTGATTTTAGGTGAGTTGAGGGAGCTGTCTGAACCATGTTAGTAGTTTCAAATAAGGAGCAACATAATAAAATAAACACGAATATAAAAATACATATGATGCTTAATGGAGACCCAGTACTCTTTGGTATCTCCTCTTGACTTGAGTTGAAGTTCGTTTTTGTAAAGTAGCTGAGTAAAAACTTTAGTAAAGCTTAATTTTTCTACTAGTTTATGTCCATTTTGTTTTCCTAACCAGATTTCCATTCTGTACGTTTTCCCATATAGATTTTGATATTCGCAGTGGTATAAATTCAGATAACTAACAGTTATAAAAAATATTGTGTTTTTTATAAACCTTTCACTTTACTTGTTTGGAACATTATTATTTTGAAGTTCGTATGGATTATTATCGAATACAAGCATAATGTATTATAAAATTCCATAGGGGTACTATAGAAGGGAAAACAATAACAATAAATAAACAAAAAAATGAATCATAAGCAATTCGCAATCTATGGATGATATCCACTTCTAACAATAAAAAACAACTTTCATAATTCCTATGCTATACATATATGCGATGAAATGTTTTTGTCCACATACTATTAAAATTTAAATAAACTACTATTACAAGTTAGTTTTATCCTAAGAAAGCTTAATTTATTTAAATCGGTTGTTTCAAGAATAGAAAACGATTGAAACTCAATTAACTTATTAAATGGTTTCTAAACCCCGAAACTTGTGAAAATGCTGTTTCTAGTCTACATGAGACATCTTAAGTGAAAGTACCAGGTATGCAAGTTTAAAATGTCGTTTATTTCTTAAAATATATACAAAGTAATTTAAAAAAAAAGTATAATATATTTTATTCTAAGTACTGACCCTCGCTTTCTACACATTTTGTCCATCTCTCGGGTAATATATGGATACCATTCCAAAAGGCTTCATCTTTATTTGAAATGAAATGAACGGTTTTTTTCTAAATTTTTTTTCCATCTGTCGTATCTTAAGAGGTACATAGGCCAAGGTGGCGATGAAATCTCAGTTTTTCAAAAGTTCCAGTTTTGGCTTATTTGAAATGAAATGAAAAAATAAACTTTATTCTGGGACTTACTGTCCCCTAAGAATAAAAAACAATGCACAGTTAAAAGTACAATTGTCTGGCATATTATTTACAAATTAGATGCTTCAGTAATTTTAGCACACATTTTTTACAGTAAAAAAAAAAATTAAATTAAATAAAAAATAAAAATAAAAAAAATATAAAAATAAAAATAATTATACAAAAATACAATCGTATATATATGAAAAAAAAAAGAAAGAAAAAAAAAAAAAAAAAAAAAAAAAAAAAAAAAAAAAAAAAAAAAAAAAAAAAAAAAAAAAAAAAAAAAAAAGGTAATTCTAAGTATTCATTTGATTATTGACATAGGAGGAGGGTACAGGAATAAATTATTTTTAAAAGAAATTGTGGAAGCTGCTTGATAACGTTTATTAAGAACTTTAAAATCAAGAATATTATAGGTTGATACGTCAAGCCTGGTGGATATTGACTAAGTGGGAGGCGGTGAGTGATGTGGCTTCAAAATGTCGAAAAGAAACTTCAAAAAATGAGAGTCAGATGATGGAAGATAAAAGCCAAGAGTGGCTACGAAATGTGGAGGCCAAGATTCTTCAAGAGCTGTAGAGCCCATCTGTGAGTGAGTGAGTGATAAGCGGATAAGAATTTTTAATCTGGTAAATTACATGTTAACATATCCAAATTAAATTTTGACGACTGCAAATGTTTTGTAATTGACTATTTAAAGTAACCAAACAATATAAAGTTATGACTTTACTAAATACTGAAAGGTAAGAGCGTCTGAATGGTTTGAGGTTCTTGTTCGATATTGGGACTTCCCGATTACTTGGCAGCGGTCAGAAGTTGAAGGACGATAAAGAAGCTGAATATAAGATTTCACAAAAAATGTAAGCTTTTAAAATCAGCCTTTTTAATGATATTCGTCATCTAAATAGCCAAGATGATTTTTGTTTTGCTTTGAATTATTATTATTAGCCTAAAAAATAATTAAGGGAGATCAGTCTTTCCACGTCATAGTCATTCAATTTACTTGTCTGTAGATCGGTAAATTTTAGATTAAAACAACTTTAAAATTAAATGTTATAGATATGATTATTTTCAAGAATATATTTAAACTTTTATAAGAAATAATAAAATCGTTTAAAACCGATCCAGATTTTTGTTTAAATGACCAGATAAACATTTCCAATAGTCCCATTTGTTTCCAATAGGAACGAAAAAATCCAATTAGCATAGGGAAAATCCCGAGGTAAAACCCCCAACAAATTTAACCTAGTCTTCCCCCCTTCCTACACTATGGATATATTTCAGATATCTGTCAGATCTCCTCAGGTGAATACCAATATTTGATTTCTTGTCCTACATTTTTGAAAACTTTAGTATATAGAATCCATGTAAAGTGTTAAAAATGTTGTATGTTTAAGAACTGAGGTGGATGTTTAGCATTCGAAACTAGTTTTATAATAAAATAATTCCAATAGAAGTGGCAATTAATTTATCTATCCTAATTGTATTGGTCCTTTTATACCATCATGAGTACCTCAAGTAAACTATTTTATTTTATTACCTAGCATAATTAAGATATTTATGTTAGAATATGTTATAATTGAATCTATTATTGGAAGAAGGCATTAGCTCACTTTTATTAAAATGTTCAGGGGCAGCATTTTCCCGAACGTTTGTATTTTGTTTAAAAAATTGTTTCATCCATCTTTTATTTAGGTTATACGGCCAACCATAACCTAATTTATTTAAATAAATCTGTTGACAATTGGATGGGTCCGCCGAAAAACGTTCTGAGCGACAAAACAAATTTTGAGTAATCAGTGAAAGAAAATCATAATCTAAAGTTCTTGTTAGTTTTGTAAGTTAGATTTTTTTTTTCACCTTGTAATTTGTTATATTTACATGTATAATGACATAATGGATTACTATATCATACTATGATGTACTATTTATTATACATTTAAAAACCTTTAAAATCGCCACTTCGGAAATTTTGTCGGTTAGAACGTTTTTCGGCGGATCCATTCAATTGTCAACAGATTTAGTTTGCTAAAAAAAAAAAATCATTCTCTTCAGTTGAACAAATGCACAATTTAAGGCAAACAAACTTTATCATACAAAAGATATTGAGATTTTCGTATACTAAAACTGAAAGTGAGAAAATGTGAATAAACAAAAAAAAAAAAAAAAAAAATGATTTTACAAAAACTTAGTTCACCCCTGTCACCAATGGCTTTGATTACTGTATCTTTTAAATTTTCAGCTGTATGAAATAAATATATTTAACGAGGGTAATTTGAATATTGAAGTAGAAGAGGTTTCACTAAATAAATGTAAAATCTGAAAGGAGTGGCTAGTGATGGTTAGGGGTGGATGAAATCGAGAACCGCCTCAACAAAAACAGAAGTGATGACTGTAGTGATAGGGAATAGCCTGCCAGGGGACAGGACTGATAACAGGCAGGACGCTTCGTTATCAGCAGCTAGGCGCTTTTTGACAGTCCTAGATAATTATGTTGTTGATAATTGTGTAGTAGTTGAATTATCAACAGAAGGTGGGGGGGGGGGGGGGAGCTGTCATAGGACATTGCGTTGCATTTACGAAGCGGAGTTGATAATTCGTTTGTCTCATTGCAGTTATCAATGTTGAAGTTATCAATACGCAATGTTAAATATTTCGTAAAACACTATGCCATGAACGATTGTATTATACTTAAGAGCTGATCTTTATAGAATCTTATGAGCTAAATTTAGAAGTAGCCATAGTTTATTTTTTTTTATCACCTTTAGTTTTTGAGTTGGCGGAGCAGTATAATAAATCACCATCCGGTTCAAAAAACTTTAAATAGGGATCAATATTAAAATAAATAATTCATAAGTTCTTCTTTTAGTAAGATGATTTCTTTTTTTTGCTACGTGTGGTTTACTCATCCGGCGAGATGTTTCGTTGTTTGTTTGACTATTAAATTGATTACGCAGTCAGATGATGCGTAATTTATTTAAAAATTGATATCAAAGCAAAAATTAGGTTGGACGAGTGAACAGATGTAATTTTAGTTGAAAATGTATTATATTTGTTGTGTATGTATGTTTCAACAGATAATACATATATGTCGTGCAAAGTTTGGATCAATGATTAAAAGGCTCGTATTTGGTTTATCTATGCAGTTTATCTATTCAATTAAATGTTTATATTTTAAATTGAGTAAAAATTATATAGAATTATATGAAGGATGTTAGGTTAGGAGAAATGTCCAAAAAATTCTAAACTGAGATTTTACCACCACCTGTTAGCTTGTCCATGTGATATAACTTAAGGTGGCCATGGAGGCTAGAAAGAGGATTTTTACATGTTTTAGATTTTAAGAACACGTTCTCAAAGAGAAATATTAAAAACTTTGTAATTTGCATTTGTGTTTTACTCGGACCTATGGTTACAGGATATTCCATCTTCTAGCCTAACACCTTTCATATTTACTACCTTGGACTAGAACATTAGTCTTTTAGATTATTTTAATACTTTTTATTGTTTTTTTTTTTTTTTTTTTTATACTGTCTAGGACCACATTGGATTAAAAATAAACAGATACTAAGAGAAAAAGAAGAAATGATATAAAATAATGGGAATATGTATATATATATATATATATATATATATATATATATATATATATATATATATGGATGGATATTTTTCTTCACTGTGACTATTAGATGTTTAATAAGGTTCTTTTTATTAGACGTTATCAATTTCAACGCATATTGTTCCAATTTAATACATTCAGACTAATAATATACATTTACATTAATATACATCATATAAATCATTTATCCATTACATATATATTACACAGGAATACGGAAATCCCTTCTACCTGTTTCCGGGAATAACAATAGTTTTGGAAATACCAACCCTGCCAAACCTTTTTTTAAAAATTCCCCAGGTCAGTTATTTACTAGAATTGTTATAATTTATTATTAGATATTTAGCATATCCATCAGTAATATTGTGAGTAGTTTCCTACTCCTCCATATTTTATAATTATACGTAGTTAATTATTCTAACGCATGTTTTTATATATTTATATTGTAACTAACTGTATGTTTTGAAATAACTTTAATAACTGATATAACTTTGTTTTAACCTACTTTTTCACTGTATGGCATGATTATGAGAACAATATAATCTCGAAACGTCACCAAAATAGTTGTTTTTATTTATTGATTGGACCAACATTTTTTTTTTTAATTTTATCTGTTAAAAGTTTTAAATGTCTTTAGGTGTTTACCTAATATTATTTTTTATAAATGGCATATGAACCATATTAGTATTATTTATTAACTAACGAAATTTTAAATGATTTATAATAGTTGACATGATTTAATACAGTTTTGCATTAGTTAAGGCATATCCTTCAAGAATTTATTTAAAATCACATTAGACCTATACCCCATCGAATGCAAGGTGCGAATATAAACATTATTAATTAAAATTTTACTAAATTAAACATTCCTTGGTAACTCAATTTAATTAATTTTTTAATAATCCTAATAGGTTTCCTATGACCTGGTTAAAGAATAAGGGGAAAATAGAAAAATAATAAAACTTTAAGCCGAGAAAATAAAAATAAATTGGGTAGAGTATTTTGCTAGTTGGTATATATTTGAAGATGCGTGTGTGTGTGTTTTCAGTATGTAAATTTATTTTATGTCCATTCATTAAAAAAATATATATATATCTAATTACAATGATAGGATGTTATGTTGTGTAGCGATACTTTGTCATAAAATATTATTCTTTAGGTGACCGAATCAAACAGCTGAAAACCAAGATACTAATATGATTTTAGTATCTGAGGTGATATTCGTGGTTATGAAATCAGGAAATTAGTTTTTATATAAGATTAATTGTTTAACAGAAATTACAAGAGAGCTATGATTAAATGGAGTTTAAATAAATAAATTATTTACACTCCATTGCTCTCTTGATTGAATACTATAAACAGAACGATAGTAATAAAAAATAAAAAAAAGAAGAAAATTATTGAATATTACTTCGTAAAATATATGTGACAGGTCTAAATAAACGTGGAGTTAAACTTTATGAGTTTAAAAATAGATTAATCAATTTTAAATTCTCAGTTGTGGGAAAGTTCACTAAACACAGGTTGGGGAATGGGGCAATAGGGTCAACCCTAGCGTGCAGGGGAGCTGTCTATATTAGAAGCACAAATGGGGCAGCATTTTCTATTATTAGACCTCTTTTAATGCCACTGATTTTTGCCATGTGGCATTATTTTTTATCAGTATGGTGAGTTTATTTTAAAATAGACCCACTTTAAATTGAAAGAAAAAATAATAATACTAAATTAATATAATATTTTTTTCAGTGGCATAGCGATAATAGCCGAGAGTTGTGGATTCCGAAAATAATCCAACGCCACCTGTATCGAGTAACTTATTTTGAGTAATTTATTTCCCAGCTTCAAAAGCAATTTTAGTACCATAATATTTTATTATGTGTTTTTAAATATGATTGAGGTTAAGCGTTTTTATTTCACGTGTTGGCCCCCATATCACCATGTCTAAAATTAGTCCTAAATATTGAACGGTGATAATATGTTTAATGGGAGATAAGATTAAGACTTTTTGTCTACTTCTACATAAACGAACAACATTAGACATTATGCAAAGACTACCTAATCATTCTTTAGGTACACATGATGGTATAGAAGGATCTATAAATTAATATTAATGAATTAATTGCCACTTTTATTTGGATTATTTTATTAAAATACTAGTTTCGAATGCAAAACATTCATCTTCAGTTCTAAAACATACAAAATTTCAACACTTCATTACTATGTTACATGGATTATATACACTAAAGTTTTCAAAAATGTAAGACAAGAGATCAATCTATGGTACTCACTTCAGGAGATCTAAGAGATATCTGAAATACATCAACGTGGGAAGGGGAATATAATGTAATAGTGTATACAATCCATGTAAAATAGTACTGAAGTGTTAAAAAAATTGTATGTTTTAGAACTTAAGATGAATGTTTAGCATTCAAAACGAGTATCCTAATAAAATAATCTCAATAGAAGTGGCAATTATTACTTATTCTTACTTACTAAAACTACTTTATAAGAACACCTCACAAATTTAAGGAAAAGCTTGAAATATATATATTAAGAAAATGCAGACATTGTAATTAAAAATATTAAGACTGATTACAAAATCACCCTGTTACGTCAATAACAAAACATTATTAACAATGCGATGTGATTGATATACATAAATAATCTTCCTAGTTATTATTATCACAATAAATAGTTTCTAAAAACTTACTTCTACAATTATTTACCATTTGCCGCCTCAAGAGAAGGATCTTTTTTAAAATATTATAAGGAAAAGAAAAGGTTTAATCTACAAAGAGGTCTAGAACTCCTCGCTGATATAAAAAAGACCAACGACGTCGAGCCAAACGCATCAATGTTTTTAGTTTTGTTTTTCGTTTGTCTTGTGTTCACTTAATAATGTATAAAAGGAAATTTTCATATATTTTGGTTTTGATTTTTAAGATGTAGCACATGGTACATGCATGTACACATGTACATATATATAAATAAGCCTTCCTCTTACAGGGTTACTTAAAGAGGGAAAACAAGAAAAATAAAAAATAAAATAAAATAAAACTTTTCAGATTGAAAAATATTCCAAGGTGTGGACAAATATTAGATTAAGAACTATATTTATACTATGACTTTCATAAGTTCATTATTATCAGTTGAACACATTCTTGATAACGAACATCATATCATTATTACCAATTATTTATTACTGAAAAATAATTAAATTTAAAAAAATAGTTACTACGTTTTCTGTAATATTTTCGTATATATATATATATATATATATATATATATATATATATATATATATATATATATATATATATATATATATCTATATATACCAATTATGATTTTATTTGTTCTTAGTGTTAAAAAATTGTCTATATGTATTAGGTATACAGATTAAAAATCATTAACACATAGCGTTCTCTTATGATAGCTATAATCAACACAAACATTTGTTCTAATATCTATTACCGACCTTTGCCCTATTTAAAGTACTATAGGGCAATGATGGCGGGTTATCCTACAGGTGCCAACCTATTTCATTTTGAGTAGGAAGGTCGAAATTCATTTCATAGGTCCATCAAGTGAAAATGATTGATGCTTTTAACTCCATTGCTTTTTTCCTTACAACTCAATTGTTTTGGATCAAATCTTGATCTTTCAACAGCCCTCTGAGGTAATAGTGAAACTGTAAATCAGTGTTTAAATGTGTAAAATCAAACACTTGCAGAAACATGAGATGATATTTTGATAGATACAACAAATGTTCAAATTAAAAAAATAAAAAATTACTTCACGCGGCCCTAGACGGCCAAAATCGAGTGGGGAAAAAATGTAAAATTATCATATAAAAAGAAATGAACAACTGACGTTGATTAGCGAAGCAGTTTTGACCAATTAGAAAAAAAAATTTAATTTGACTGAATAGAGTATATTCATTTCATTTTTCCAAATTTCAGGAAAAAATATTTTCGCATTTATATTACAACAATCATCATATGAATGAAGTGCTAGTAAGGACTAATAATATATTTTTATAATACTAGTAAAACTATATCAAGAGTTAATAAATACAAAACAAACAATCAAATAAATAAAAAAAAATCCACAGGATGCAGAACTGGAATAAAGGAGGTAAGGGAAGATTAAACCCGCACTACTGTCCGGTCTTGCGTGACTTTGGCCAAGATGAAGGGGCCAAGCTCTAATTTTTAGTACTAATTTAACTAGTATATAATTTATATGTAATTTATAGTTTATAATTTTATTTAAAATTAAAATTATTTAAAATTTTATTTTATTTTTTAATTTTATTTATTAAAAAAAAAACTTAGCAACTACAAAGGAATAGTTTTCCATTGAATTATTCTGTATAAAATATTGAAATTAGCTACCACACGGAAGTGGGCAAGGGGTGAGAGTTTTATAGTTACCTTTTAATTATTTTTTAAATCAAATGATTTTTTATGATTTTTTACAGGAGAAGCGAGAATCTGAAATGAAATACTTTCAGCCAACATCATAGATAAAAGTATTGTTCATATGAATTTGTGGATTGGCAGACTACAATGCAGTCGATGCTTCAAATCACAGACATTTTTATCTTATTTTACCCAATTTCGCAGCTACGTCGCTGTTCCACCATCTAAGCGATATAACTTATAGAATACGAAAATCATTTATCTTATCTTATTTAGTTTCTAATGTGATTGATTCTATCTGTAGTATATACATACTCGTACGTCGACTAACGAAATAATTAAATTTATGAGTGGATATTTGTGTTTTGAACACAATAATTTAGAGATACAATAACAATTTTGAACATTGTTTTAGAGAACTTGTTTGATAAAGGTAAGATTTTAATCTTTCCTAGCATGAAAAGTAGATGTTTATTATAAAAAAAATGTATAAATACTGTCTGTCTGTCTGTCACATGTTACTGGGAATTCTAATATTTAAGCATTTTAACAATTAGGACAATTCCTATTATTAGGACTGCCATAGGAAGTATGGCAATTTTCAGAAAATAAAATTTTAAAAATTACATATCGGATGTGAAAAAATTCTTCTAGAGCATTCAACATCAACTACAAAGGCAGAAAAGACTTTTTACTTTATTTGTAAAAGTTTATAATCCTTTTATGTTTACTAGTGGTGAATATAACCAGGAAAGGACATAATATGCTTGCGTGCATTAACATTAATATATATATATATATATATATATATATATATATATATATATATATATATATATATATATATATGAAATATAATAGTATTCAAATAATATATATACGAGTTATAAGTTATTGGCATAGCGATCCATGGTATTAGGGGTCAGTGTCCTCTGCGATTGATTTTCTATGAACTTTGCAGTGAATTGGGCTGATTACTAGACATATATTTAATAATGTTTTTATAATATATAGCGATATTAAAAATTATTTAAGATAAAGATGGAATTAAAAAAAAAAATCTAACAGATAAAGATCATTATTTTATTTAAAATATACCCCTATTATCTACTGTACAGAGGACTAAAATATTGTCTCCTTGGAGGTAAAAGTCACTAAGTGCAATTTTTTCCGAATTCGACAAAAAGTCATTGTTTGTTGATATTATCATCTCCCTTAAGTATAAAAAATCACCAAGTGATTATAACTGCTATATATGCACATTAGAGAATGAGAAAATTCACTCTATAACTGTCTGAGAAATGTTTAATGAGCATATTATCGTTTCGCTCCCTTGAAAAATTCGATTTTGTTACTTAATGACTTTTACCACCAATCAGACGATGTAATCATAAGTTTTTATTGAGATAAATATAGAATAAGAAGTTATTCTATCAAGGTCTATAGACCGCTAAAGAGAAGTTTATTAAGTTTTAAGTAATTGGAAAATAATAGCAGCTATAAATATCAATATACTGAATCGATAAATAAATTGTTACATAAAACCATTTAAGAAGAACTACCTTAAAATATGAACGGAAAGTAATACAAAAATAATAATATAAACAACCAAAACTGTATAGAGTAAACCAGACAGATACTGACATCCTTAAGAAAATATTCACACTAAAATTATAGAAAGAATAGTTCAATAAAGATGAAATTTGCAGTGATTTTTCCTTAATTACTTTACTTTAATTAGCAAGGAAGTTCACATCAACATTATTCCTGGAATGTATTTTACAAGATACATAACAATAAATAATGTAGAATTAGTTATTGACACCCTATGGATATCTTTTAAAATACGGACAGAATTGAAAGTACTTTTACACTAATTTGAAGTTGCCGGATTTAATAATGGAGTTTCATGATTTCTTTCTGATTTTTTGGCTAAATATTTTGTTTTCTAATTTTGGTTTCAATAATTGCCTGGTTTGCCATATATATTATTTAAATTAATCAGGTTATAAGAATTAACTAGGTAGTAAGCCGATTTGAGCCGACATGTCATGGTGAAAACCTAGAGGATTGTCTATTTACTTGGCTAATAAATATAGGGATTAAAATATATTTATATGACTACCCAACTTCCCCTTCGTTCTATTACTCTCTGTCAACTCTAGGTCCAGAGAGCTTCCAGAAGCTCTTCCAGTTTGCCTCTTTAGGTGAGTATTGACATGTTTGATTTCGTGCCTTACAATTTTGAATTATATATAAACTGTTTTGCAAAATTCTAATGTTTTGAATTTTTTGTTTGTTTTTTTAAAGAATTGATGATGAATGTATAACATTCGAAACTAGTCTTTAAATTAAAAAAATCTAATAAAAGTGGCAAATATTTCATTAATACTAATTGTATTGATCCTTCTATGCCAACATGCGTACCTCAAGTGATCTAGGATTATTTATGTATATAAAGCAGTTTACGATATTTCTATTATTATTAATTTATTCTATTTATTGATATTATTGTTCTATCCTGACATTATCGTTTAAAAACTAATTTCACAATTTATTGAAAACCGGCTAAACAAAGATGAAAATAGTCTATTGATTAGTTTTTCTTAGAACTCTAGCAGTCACGTAAATACATCCGAGGGATCGATTGGCTTAGGGAGAGTAAGAAACGTAGTTGTTCAATATTAAGCTCCTTTACTCCAGCTGAGAAATAGGTTAAAAATATCGAGGGTGGGAGAAACAGAAGTACGTGAGGACGAGAGCGATAAATCACAAGTGAAATAGAATACGGCGAAGGAATTGGTTGCTGAGGGAGCCAACAGCCCCATATCACGGCACATCCCCTCCCCCTTCCCCCCTCGAAGATACATATCACCAAATGAGCTGCGTCTCGTCTTCTTGTTAGTGGCAGTCCTAAACCAATCTAATACATTGCCTAGTCGAGATTTTATCTTGAGCGGTGACCAATTCAAATTGTATTTGAACACGTATAGTCATGATATCTTCAACAGAAAATCTATCTCCTTGTAATTAATTTGAATTTAATCTAAAGTAAACAATAATTCAATGTGGATAATTACAATTTCAAAACAATATTTTTAAAAATCTATTCATTGGTAGCATAAAAACCTGGCTAGAATCTTATCAGCATTGTATCATCATATATGTAGATATAAAACATACCGCACATGTATTCCAAAAGTAAAACAACTCAAAAACCTTGCATGAAATATCGTAATTGTACCTCAATTATTTTTTAAACCCAACCGCAAGTAAGATGTTCCATGTGAGATTTACAGCTAATTTGACACGTTTTTGACATTTCATAGAACAGTATTGAACTTAAACTTAACAATAAATCAAAAATACAGATTTTTGAGTTGTGTCATTTTTGAAATACATGTGTGATATGAATCACATCATTTGTGAAATAATAAGGAGCCTTAAGATTTATTTATTTATATATTGATGTTGAAAGCTGTATACAATATATTATACAAGTCATTCATTTATAAACATTAACGGGCTGATAAACTAGTTCAAACGCCTTTATCATATATCAAGAGAAGTTTAAGAAAAGACACAATGGTGGTTAGAAGGTGTATTTCTAAATAAGAGATATCTGGTTTGGATCAAATTATAATCACTACAGAGGATATTTGTGGCGTAATGTAAAGTATTGAGAACTTTAGACTTTAAGGGTACGAAATGAAGATGTTTTGGTGCACCTCAGAGCTCAACTCTGTCTATCCTATTATGTTTTATTATATTAAGCCTATAGAGGTTGTCGAGGAAATGTTGAAGTTGTCGGAAACGAGGAGCAGTTTTTTGAAGTTTCAATCTTGGATTCCAAGTAAATGTTTGTCCATATCAAGTGGACGCCTCATATATGTACATATCATTTATTTCGCTTTTTTTACATGCTTGGAAATTCCTTATTTTTTTCCAACTTTTAAATGTTTTCAAATAAAATAATTACAAGCTATAATGTAATAGTAATATAAAATGTAATTGAAATTAATTAAAGTATTCGTAACCACATAGTTTTGTCACTTATGGTGTTGAGGAACCGATAGAAACCGAGATCCTGATGTGAGTATTTTGGAACAGTCAGAGAGTAAAATATTACTTTCTTATAGCCAGCGATATCTCTTTCTATTATGATATTATAGTTTCCTATTAGTTGGGAGGTCTCTCTTATCTAGCACCTTCCACTAGTGTTTATGGATGACTAATGTGGCGTAATAATTAATCATAACTTAATTTGAAACGTTATTGGATGGGTTAATTAATTATTGGTATTTAACTTTATCTTAAATATTTTTGACCAAGTTTCTTAATGTGGTACATTTGAAGTTTCTTGAATGGATAATTCTTATCTTCAAGTTGGTTTACATAAGAGTGATTATTCGAATTTTATCCACGTTTTAATTTTAATTTCTTAAAACAAGAAGATACAATATTTTGTATCTATCATTTAGTCATATGTAATTAAGCCTTATTAGCTATGTAATTTAAAATAATCCATGATCTGTTAAATTTGAAATATATTTTGTTTGTTCTAAGCCCATGAAATCTCACTGTGATGGGTGATATGCCTCAAGTGGGAAAAACTGAAGTTTACAGACCCTGTCCCCCTCAGAAAAACAAGAAACATATATCTAACATGAGATGACTCTATTATCGATAAAATAGATTTTTGACAGAAGTGAATTACAGTCACTTTTGGGATTATGACTGTTATATTTACTTTCGTTAAAATATTTCAGGATGCTAAAATACTTTTATTTTAAATTTATTGATAATTACTGTAGCTGACATTCAAGGGTATTAACACCAAATATAATGTTTATAATTTATACCTTGATCTCATTGAACTTGTCTTTATTTATTATTATTAGACATACATATAAAATGCATTTGAGAAACGTTGGTCCATCATAAAGTTATTATGTTTAATTTTTGACATAGATTGGAATGATAGAATGTGAAAAAAAAAAAATAAATAAAATAAAATAAAAAAAAACTTTTGTGGCATTACTGATATGATCTAAAGTAATTAATGAAAAAAAAAAAAAATGAAATACCTCGCAATGCCAACATTTGAGAACAACAGTTAATTTATTTAATCAAATTTTGTTTTCCACTTATTTATTTATGTATCTCATGCCTTAAAGGCATACTACATGAATGATTACAAAAGTACACAATTTAGCATAATTATTTATTTAAACACATAAAGAAAAGTAATGAAATTGCAAAAAATAAGATCAAATAAAATTAAAAACAAACAACGAAAAGAAATTAGCAAAAAAAAATACTAACGATAAATTACGAACACTGCTCATTATTTGTCAGTTTGTCAAAGCCAAAGTCTGAATAAAAGAAGCGTAGAATTTCAAAACCAGACAGGTCCATTTTTTAATTTTTTCTACAACTGGACTATAAAGGTAAATATCGGACTGGATTAGGAAGGGGAATTATTTTTTTTATGGCCGTTTATAATGTGATTTAACTACTTTTTACTAAAAAAAAACTTCCACCTGAAAATAGCCTAGCAGAAAACTGTTTAATAAAAAATCTGGAAATCGAACTTAACTGATTTTGGAATTCCACGTCTCAAATATAAGCCTGTCTTAAATTTGGAAAACAAATTTTGTTCTGTCTCTGGCCATGTTCCATGTTTGAGAAATATTTCTTTTTATCAAGTTAAATGTTTGTCTTTCAAATGATTTACATTTATACAGTATAGGCCTAAAATTTGTCCGTCTTCATTACATGTCTAATTGTAAAAGGATAAATGGTTTTAGATTTTGTTTAGTGTGACTGTGGAAAGTCAGTAGTTTTTTTATTTTTAGTAGTTACTTTATATAAGTTTAAGTAATTGAGTGTAATGTGAAGTGTAAATCTAGGTTAATTCGGATACTTTTATTAGGTCATCCACAATTTTAATCATATCAGTAATTATGTCTTTCTTAATTTATGATATATAGCATTGTTATATGAAGGCAACAAATATCTTCTAGCCGCTTTTTTGGCTAAGTAATCAGGTCTTTCTCGTTACCCTCAATCCTTAGGGCGCTATTGCCCATTTTAAAGTGACCGTTTTCCTTATGTTTTCAATTCTTATTGAATTGCATCTAATTAGGTAAAATAGTCATTAATGTCTGTATTATGAGTCAAATAATATTTTATTGTATGTATGTGCTTTAGTCATTTGAGGCTCGTTATTAATGTAATATTTCACTTTTGAAACGCGAATTTCTAAGCTGAGCTATTCTAAAAGGAGGATTCTAGTTTATTCTGTTCTTCTATTATCCTGCCATTTTGAGCTATCAATAACCAAGTACATCCAACGTTTTCGTTGTCCTCACTACCATCACACAGAGTCCAAATTACGAATCTGGTTGATAAGACATGAAAAATGAGATTTAAATCCTGGTGGAATGTATTATGAACAAGTGGTAACATATTCCCAAGACCAGAACAACGGGAGTATAATAGACGATTAAATAAACATTATTAAATATATTGCTAATAGGGCCACTTCTCTACCAGTTATGTCCAGAGCTTCCTTTGAGAGTATAAGCAGTTGTCATAAAACATGATTCGTCAACTTTTTTAAAGGAGACTTCCATAATGAATACTAGGAAAACACTATTTAATTTTTTTTTCTTTTTGATTTAAGAAGGTTTTAGTTAATAAATTGTTATTTTGATAAGGATAAATAGTGACTAAACGCCATCTTTCAAACGAATCAGAACCAGCACATTGTTTCAAATATATGTCATCTTTAAAATCACTATAGCCAGCAACGACTGATACAGTTAAACCACGATTGACAATATCATAATCAAACTAAAAAAAAATCTATTAATAAAATGTAATTTACCCCCAGAGTACAAACCTACCCCGAATAAATACATACCCTAAATTACGGCCCAATATCCATTAAAGACGGAAATTAATGAAGAAAATTAGGTTTAAATCCCGTTTAAAGTAGCATTTAAAATAAATCATTGTGATATTATTTCCCTTCACCTAAAGAAAAAATGGACTCTTTCTTAAAAAGAGGTGTACATGAACTGAAATTTAATGGTTGTAATGCTAATTACACGGGAAAAACTAAAAGGGATCAGTAAATCAAAGGTTGAAGGGGGATACCATAATAAAATGCAAATTTTTAACTTCACTTACCGTTTAAATGAAAACAAACAAACATTTGACAAAGTGTGTGAAATGCTTATAGAATATAAGGCAGTAAAAAAAAAAAAATAATAAAATAAAAATCATTAGAAATAATAAAATCCTATTTGTGTATAAAAACTAAAACAAAAAAAATGACCGTTTTTCAAATAAATATTTGTACTATTATTTCTGAATTACTATTATGCATGTTTAACATTTGAAACAAGTTTTAGGATAAAAAAATTGCAATAGAATTGGCAAATAATGGTTCAATCCTATTGTTTATAATAAGAACCACAGTTTATGATACAAATAACAGTTTAAAAATAACAAAATGCTTATCTCCAGAGCTGTGGACAGGATATTTTTAGGAATGACGCAACCTGGTAAAATAAATCCACTCGACCTACCTCGGAACAGAGAATATCCTATAGAAGACGTATGATAGGACATTGTGAAAGGGCATTGCTTAGTGTGACGCAATAAGCTGGCCGGGCGCTACTGAACTGAGGAGCCAACTGGTCAACGACTTGGAAGGACTTAATGATCAGCTCGGTCACGCGAGGGTTCATTGTCAGGGTTCCCGGTTCCGCTCATCGATACATCTTTGTCTGATTGATATTTGTCGATTTATTTTCGGATATCGATTTTTTATTCAGGGCATAATGCATCTTCAGATGGTATTGGTGCTTGACAGGCTTTGATAAATACGAACCAGCTGCACTAGCAGTACTGCATTGGCAAGTACAAGGGATTTTTCTTTTTTTAATTGCTTTTGGATTTTCCAAATTGTACACATTACATACAACAAGTAAATTTGAGAAAAATGATTACAATGACGTCAGTAACATGTAAAGAACTACTCTCTAATAGCAATTCAATATTTCTACATAGGTCCCCCAATATTTCTACAGGAAGGTCCCTAGGCCATCTTCTTTTCAGACGCCTCAGGAATTTATCGGAAATCGAGTGTGAGGCAAATTGGAAGACGAGTGGATTCGAGTGGGGATGGACTTTAGTATGAAAAAATAGCTATCTGGTTTGGGCTAACTAAGCAACATATGGAACATTAAGGTATTTATGGATAAGTTTCTTTGTGACATAATAAGAAGCATTAAGGATTTTACGAAGGATTTAGGATTGTAAGGATTGGATACGAGAAGAATTTAGGTGAGTGAAGCTCCAAATTTCAACTCCGTATATGTCCAAATGGCTCTAATTACTGTCATATAAATAAGTCTTTTGTAATTTATTGGGCGTTTTGAACACTTATTTAGTAAATGTTGGAATAGTTGGAAACAAGGAAGAGTTTCACAATCTATCTTTTTTAAAATGAGAATTCTAATGAATTAATTTATTTTATTTACAATTATTTCGTTTATACAATTATTAACTGCGACCCTCTTGGGGTATATCCAGCCTCTACAGTTTGGGTACCTATAATTGGGAAAAAATCTGGTGGTTGCGCGTGATTTCCGTCAAATTTCCTTTTTTTCAAATCCACGGCCGTTGGCCTAGTAATACATAGTAGTACATCTTTACCAAGTACTATACTGTCCTACCAAGGAGGAAAGCAGTAACTTGTAAAAATTGTGAAAACGATTTTTAAGTTACGGCTTGTGACTTGGTATCGTTGGATTCTTTGTGATATTTTGACTCGATGCTTCGTAGAAAAGCAGTAAAAAGTCAAATTACTGCTTTTCTATGGAAAAAACAATCGAAAATGTCACAACGTATAATGGCAAAGGGTTGTTAGCTTACTGACCTCAACACACGTTGTGTAGTATATAGTTTAAAACTCCGACTGGAATTTTTTCTGTTACTATAATTGTGAAAATATCTCATTTCACTTCGAAAACTTATTACTTAAACAATAGTCATCATGTTTCTAATGAAAGCTTAGGATGTCTAGTTTAAAAAACATGCTTAAACTATCATACTTAAACCCACACTAGTGTTACGTGTAATCAAAAAACTGTTTAAAAAATACAAATAATCATGTCTTGAGAAAGGTTTTATTTTTGTGCAAGTCGGTATCACAGTGCTTTTTACGTTCATGATAGAAAATTTGTAATTAGAATTCGTAAATCAATAGTAGCGATAAATGATCGTGATATAAATTTATAAAATTCGATTTTCAAATCGAAAAAAAAAAATATTCAGTAAATACTTTACTCTCTTAAGACGGAAACTATAGATAACCACTTGCTAAACAACTGCCATATGCTGTAAATCAGAAATATAGAATCAGGAATCGAAACTAAAAAAACAATACATAATGGTTATACAACATGGAATGATCTGAAATTTGTCCTTCCAAACTGTTACCCGCTGGAAGATAGTTAATCACTAAAGTCTCTAGCAGGAGGTACGCATCACATGCAACAGGTCTATGTACATGCACTTGTGGAGTACGACTTCACAGAAATTAATAATAATAAATAGAATCGAAAATTAAGGCATCAAAGCACTATATGACAAGCATTAGCGGTTTCACGATCGTTGTTTGATATTTGTAATTTATTTGAAGACGAGGCATATTAGGTCGATTTTTCTAATTCAGCTTAGCAATTTATTAATATATATATATATACGTAAAAAAGATACAAAGGATTGGGAATTATCAAAGTGAGAAAGAGATCAAATATATGGAGAAGTGGTTTGAAATACGGACCCTAGGTAAAAAGATGTTTAAAATATGAGCCATCAAAACTCAATTCGTCCTGAAATTTCTTTTACTAAAAATACAATGTTTTTAAAATAAAATTATCTACATTGAACTTATGTCGGTTTCTTTGTAAGGTAGGGCTTAATATACGCCAATTAGAGCATGGGTGGCAAATTATCCTGCAGAATAATGTTGGGAGTATCATGACATAAAACTATATTGCATATTTCCTTTTTAATATTAGAATATCACTAATAAAACCTGGTAATATAAACACCGGAAGTATGAACAACAGTTCTATAGTTTTTGTTGCTACCGTAACATAAACTAGAAGCTTCCTAATTTTCATGAGGAATTGGAAACACTGATATATATAATAATCGATAAATCGATATGATTTATCATTTCATTAATTTTATTTGGCCATTTTGTGAATTCGTTAAAGCTGCAAAGTATTTAAACCTGAGACTTCTTCTTCTTCTTCTTTTCCTTCCTCCTCAGTGCCTCTCAGCGTGGAGGTGCCTCGATCCAAGAAATCCAACTGTCCCGGTCCCTCGCCAATGTCTTCATAGGATCCAACCTCTTTCCTCTTTTCTCTCCTATTTGAGTCATACTATCCAACCATGACATCCTTGGCCTGCCTCTTGGTCTTTTGCCAGTTGGTCTGGCTTCGAAGAACTTGCGTGGTCCGCGATCTTCATCCATTCGGCATACATGTCCGAACCACTTTAGCTGCCTCTTCTCAATAATATACTGTTAGTGCTTTTACCCCTAGCTCCTCTCTTATTCTGCTATTCCTAACATGTTCCCTCCGTGTTCGGCCGGCAACTCTTCTTAGATATTTCATTTCTGACGCGGTGATTCTCCTCTTCAATCGGTCGAGGAGGACCCAGCTCTCACTTCCGTATAGTAGGGTGGGAAGGTAAATTGCATTAAAAATGTGCAGTTTTACCTTTTTAAACCTGAGACCCTACCCCAAAAAGTCTTATCGTTTTTATTTTTCAGAAAATTAAGTTTTTCTTTTTATAATAATACTTTAAAATATCAGACTCATCAGTTTTTATATAAGTAGCATTGAGACTATCAAAATGCATACACAGAGTTATAATTATTATTTAAATTGTTTTTTTAGAAAAATATTAAAATATGTAAAGTCTAAATAATGCAGATATATGTTTAAATTTTGTGATAAGACAGAAGAAAATATGGGCATCTAGTCAATCTTTGATGGCATTTTATGTTCTGTCTCTGATTTGTTATTCTGACAATATAGTTGATGTGTTCTTACTTTTGTTTACAGTTATGGGCAGTTTTTTTTAGGTTATTTTTGTCCAATATTCCAGGGTCTTAACGCGCTCACTACAGAAGGTCGTGGGTTCGAATTCCACCTGGGTGGGTTAAAATATATTTCATGGTAGACCCATGAAATGAATCTTGACCTTCCTAGCATAGCTAGAATAGGTTGGTAACCTGTAGAATAAACAGTCCTTCCTGCCCTAGTAGGAGTACATAAGGACGCTAAGCCCCAATAAAAAAAAAATAATAATAAAAAAATAAATATAGGTATAAATATATATATTTTTTATTATATAAAAAGGTAAACATATATAATAAAACAGTTTACGATAAATGATGCTGCTTTTTTAACCTATTTATTAAACGAAAACAATTCCTTACTAGAAATCGCTTACGGTAATGATAACTGTAACTAGCAATATGTTAAGATGTCAATCATCTAAACAGACATCAGAATCTCTATAGAAATTTTACATATACTTTTGTATTACGAAGTTTATTCATAAAAGTAGGACTAAATATAGTTGAGTTAAAAAAAAAAAATATTAAATCATCAAAAGCAATCCTTAAATTTGAATGAATAAAAATGTAATTCTTTAGAAAAACCTATAAATACCAAACAACGTCAACAAACTAATTAATAAAGGAAAGAGAACATTTAAATATACGGTGTCACAATAATGCCTTGGATTATTAGCATTTCGAGAGTACTTGAAACTGTTTGTGAATAACAAACTACTGACCAACAACGTTGCGATAAAATCACATATTATTGGTAAGTTTGATCTGATAACGTTGGCAATGGTCACTAAATATCGAGAGGAGACAGACAAATTGATCGGGAAGATATTTTTAGACGATAGAGCGGTGTAGGTGTGCCCTAATAAGAACAAGTGAACAGAGTGACAAATACTCCGCTGCGGCTCCTACGTCACGACAAGATGGCGCCCCCTCTGTTACGTCACTGACTACGTGAGTCAATACGCCCCCTCTTCGCCACGAGAACCGATTTATGGCCTCCGTCTCCACATCTTACTCCCAGGGTGTAATTACTCTGTATTTATTATTATTTTCCAGTTTTATAGTAAATGCAACCTAAAAAAAAAAAAAAAAAAAATAGTTATTTAAAAAGTCAGAAACTAATATTATACTAAATTTACGTTCACACTGCTATAGACTAGTCAAGCCTAATTCGTTCTAAGTCAAATGAGAAAAAACGAAAACAAATGAAATTTGTATATTGAAATGATTGTTTTTATTTATAAAACTTATTTCAACTAATGGCTAAAACTTTTAGAGAAAACTTTAATTTTTATTGCGAACTGCATTTATTCAACCAGTTACTACCAAAATGAACAAGGTTTTATCTTATTGTTTATCCTATTATTAAAAAATATTTAATTGTGGAAACATGGACATTATCTAAATTAGCGTTAAATTTATTAATATTGAAAAATGCTATATTGTTTTATTAAATTTCCTTTTAGAAATCATGACAACATTCTTAGTGAACTGATAATGACATGTTACATTCGGGAAAAAGTTTCCTATCATTAAAAAATAAATCAGATATTTTTTAAAAAATTGTTTTAAGGTTATAACAACATACCATACATTTATCACAAAATACAATCAGCATATATGAGTAAGATTTTTTTTTTTAATCGTAACTTTTATAATTGTACACCTTCTTATGTTCATATAGTTTATAAATGTATAAAGATTCCTGAAAGGTATACTTTCTATGTCGAATAATGACATTATTCATGAAATTATGACTATTATAGTCTTAATAAAATTATTTCTTGTAATAATTATTACTCTTCTTGTAAAATATATTTGTATTCAATTTTTTAAATTAAATCAGACTAAAATATAAACTATGCCTTAAATATTGGTATGTATGTTGCCAATAATAAATTTAATAAGATAACTGATAAATTAATAAATATTATGTTGAATATATAGTTAGCGGACAAGAATTATTTTTTGAAACCTTATATGAATATCGCGAATGAATTGTCTTAAGCTCAAATTTTTTATGATCTTAAAAATTACAATTATTTTAAAATGATTATTTAATATCCTACCCTGATTTAATGATTTGATTTTTATTTTATGATCCTGCCAATATTGGTAGCCACTGGAGGCGAAGTACTTCAAGTAAATAAACGTTTATTTGAATTCCTGATATTGTTGCGTATTCCATTAGGCATTTTAGTCCTTTTACCTGTGGATTCCTGTCATTTTCGTTGTGCATAATAAAGAAAAAACTAACGAAATAGCAAAAAATAGACTTGACGGCAAAAATTGGTCAAGCAATGAACAACAGCCTTAGTTTTAGCAGCCGGCCAAATGACTACTTGAAAGTTAACATTGATATGATACAGGCATTAGGGAAGATGCTCGGGATGGTAATAGCTGTTATAATCTGGCAATTTTTGTGTCAAGAACACATTCTTCTCCTTCAGCAGAGCGAACATGACTCCCTTGAAGCTCTGTATCGGCCTGTCACTTTGAAACAACAGGAGAATGCAGTCTGAAGTCTGTCAACAAGTGCTCCCTATTGTTTCAAATACCCCCCCCCCCCCAAAAAAAAAAAAAAAAAAAAAAATGTTTTCTCTTTATCGGTCTGCGAGCTGCAAAAAAGCATCATTATCCCTATTATGCCATGAAGAGGATTTTATGAATGCCACTTCCGTGACTGTATTTTAAATACTGTCATAAATTATTATATTAATTTTATTAGAATAAAATATCTCTGTTTAGATGAAGGATCAAAGCAAGGAAACATGGTACATGTTTTTCTGATAGGTATATATTTACATTCGTATAGGATCAGTATTTCGGTTATAGCTTATGTACGTTAATGATAACACTGGTCAACACAATTTTTGTTTCCTTCATTTTTTTTATTGTTACTGGTTATTCCAAAGGCCCTGACTATGAAAAAAATATTGGGAGATTGCTAACAGCTTTATTTTGTGAAATATAAAGTTTTACTGTTTTGATTAAAAAATAGTAAGAAAATTAATACATAATGTTAACAAAATTTTATTGAACATTATTATCAAATGATCTTTTATAGGATTTACTTGAATAAACGACTTTGCATAAAATATTTGTGTATTCTTCTTTCAAAGTCGTCGAATGTGCTATAGGTATGGATCCGTATTGTTACTGCTATGGAGCAAAACGCACATTAAACTTCTTTCACTGCTGTCCATAAAAATACACCAATCCCTATGTTTGTAGTTTATTAAACCCATCTGTTGCAAAACACCACCAACATTGTTACAAAAGACTAAATTCTTCTATTGAGAAAAATACGGTAACAGATTCTTTTCTCGGGTACGATAATAAGTAATGTTTGTTTTAGGGACTAAGCAATTTTTTTCTTTTAAAGAGATGCAAAAAAATCTGAAGATTCTTTCGGTAAGTTCAGATCCCTCACTAAGTCATTAAGTTATTTCTGATTAAATGGTTGAGGTTCTGAAAGGCTCTAATCTGGATCAGAGTCATCACTAGATATATTTTGTTCGCGTTCACAGAGATATGGATCATCAGAGGATTTAGATGTGCAGGGTTGTACCTCTCGAGATTTTAATTGAGATCGTTGAGCAGAAGATAATTTAGGATATGACGAATTACTTCGATTTCCAGGGTTAATTTCGTTTATTTTCACAACCCAGAAGTAGCAGTCGTCATGATAGTTTTGAGGTTCTCGCCAAATCATGGGAGTTACGAACTTCACTGTATCTCTTTTCCAGCTGGACCGTAATCGTAGACACACAACACATTTTTGGCAAAAAATATAAGAAACCCATGGCTTGTCCTGATTGTACAAATCTATTTTGAAGTATTGATGATATGCAGTTTTTACAAAGTCTGATATAGGTTTTCGATATTTTTCAAATATATATTCGCCGCAAATATAGCAAATACAATCTGGATCAAGCACACAACACCGCCTGGACGAATGCATATAGGAAACAACAACAGAATATATTTTACTGTCGAACAAAATTTAAAATCAAAGTAAAAATACTAAATAAGGTTGGTAAGCTATTGATAAGATAACACAAAAACAAAAGCTGTTAGAGAAACATTGTTGTCATATTTAAAAAATATGTATCAAATTGAGTTAGAAACAACAAAATAGTCACAGGAAACAAGCAATTTATTTTTTTTTTGTTGACCAGTGTAATTAAAGTAGGTTATGTAGTTCTAACTGGTGAGGTTGATATTACGTGCAAACAGAAAGTCTATACAAGAACCACGATTATTAAAGAGTCACACTAGAATAATATTAATAATAATAATAATATTAATATTAATTTTTGTTATTAATGGGTTGTGTCTCAAAGACTTGCTACAGAAAGAAAAGACTAGGCAGAAGTTATTGAGCAGGCCAAGGATCGCCTGGTGCGTTAGTCGTGCCTGTGAAGAAGAAGAAGAATGAAGCGTGAATGTAATGCTCAAAATACTAATTTTGATTATATTTTTAAAATATTAATTTTTGTTATTCCTGATTAACAATAATAATATTTACGAGAGGCAACGGTTGCTTACACTCATGAAACCCAGTAAGCCCTAAGTAAGACATTTACCGTATTAAACAAGTTATATTAGGCAATTCATAGACTTCTTTGAAAGTATATGTGCCATTTAGATCTCATTCCTTCTCTTTTCTAACTTTTCGTTTCAGATTCATAGTTTTGAAGTTTTGTGGAGTGTATTTATAACTCTAATCGATTTATATAGCTATATAATTTACTAAAACTATACAATGGTGAGGTCTAGATTAGATAGAACTGGATGATGAAAACTACTTAAGAGGATGACAAGACTTTTTTTTTTTTTTCTAACCTCCGACTAAATTATAAATACATACAAAGGAAATTAGGGTATTGGATCTTTTATTGCCTTTCGGCATTTTAAGATTTATTTGTAGCTCTGCCATCTCTGGAGGGTCTCAGTCTGCTGGAGGCAATCCGTCTACATGTCGAGTGCGGAGGATACACTTTGCCGGCGATGGTGGGTCATATCGGGTCAGTCCGTATGGTCTGAACCCCTTCCCTCGGCGAGTACGTACGCTAAGGGGATCGTGCCTTGCCACCTCTCAGGCCTGGGAGGCGGGGCTATGTCCCTGAAGAGAGGGTTGGCACAGTAGCTCAGCCCGTCAAAGAATTTGACGTGCCGGCGACTGATAAAGGCCGGGATCGTGGGCATCCTCAGCTCCTCGAGGATCCGGGTGTTTTTGGCCCTCTGAAGGCTGGTGCCGCGGACGATTCGCCGAAGGACGGTGTTCTGGAACGTCTGGAGGGCACGTAATGTAGTTTCGTACATATGATGCAGCAGTGGAGCACCGTGGAGGAGGGCGGGTCTGATGATGGACTTATAAATCTGGAGTTTCAGCCGAAGGGATATTTGGGGTGAGGTAAGGAGGTGATGGAGGCGGTATGTCCGCGCCCGGGCCAGCTTGATTCTGCTTCTAACATGCGTCGAAAATGTGAGGTGCCTGTGAATACTGAGGCCAAGGTATACGATGGAGTTGGAGATGGTCTGCTCGATGCCATCCACTGTAAAGCTCTTCGGCAGTTTTTGATATTTGCCGCGCTTACTGAAGGACATCACTATGGCGTCAGTCTTTCTAGAATTCACCTTAATGCCGCATGTCTTCAGCGCCTCTACGATGGTGGAGGTCGCCCTCTCAGCCATCTTGAGGGCCCGGCCGGGGATGACAAGACCAATCCCGGAGTTGTAGTTCCAACTAGATAGATGTCCGATTTTTCGAGAAGCGAAGCCTAAGAGATCTACCGATCAGTAAAAAAATAGTGCCAGAACTTTATACTATTGTTTTTTCTGACAGCTGGTTTCAGTTTATGGTTGAATTATAAACAGGTTAACGAATCTTTACATGTGAAAAAATATATATTGGAAAACAATTTCTTTATTAACCGGAATCGGCTTACAAAAAAAAAACTTTATTTCTTAAAATTCATGACAAATAGGAAACAATTTGATGTATTAGATATAGTTGATGTTGCTTACAGATATATCGAGACGGAAACCAAGATTTATAAACTGATTTCTGTGAAAATACACGTTCATTATCTTTAACTACAATTTTCTACATTAGCGATTGCGTTGTAGTCAATTATTGTATTTATATTTTTATAACTCACCGAAGATTCAACAATGTTCATTCGAGAATCCGAGAGGTTCACAGCTGGTTATTTCGATAACATGTGATGTTGACTTGAGATACCCTTTCGTTCGGCAAAGTCTAACCAAACATGCGTTGGAAATCAACGATTCTATAACTAAATTTCATAAAAAAAACAAAATAAAAATGGTGGAGAAGCTTAAGATATGTTGCATCGAGAACTGCTATGACTTCAGAAATGATTTTAACATGTAAGTGATGTAATTTATTTCATAGTTCGTTTGATTATTCTGTTATCTTAGTGCCATACACGTTTAAATATGAGTTAAATACATTGATGGATCGGTTGTGTATATGGAGTTAATTTTTATCCGATATTAGTGTTTCATTTTAGTATGATGTTAGATTGAAGTTAGGACAACAAATCGAATTTTTTGTTTCCACCTTTGAAAAAATTTCTTATTGTACTATGTTCCTCGTGGCGTGAGCTTGGTAAATCTTGAATTGTCTGCGACCGCTATTTGACCGACTTAAATATTTTAACTTAAAAATAAAAAAATATTTTCCGTGATACGCAGTAGGCTAACTCTTTACGGCCCATAAAAAAATAAATAAATAAAATCTGGAAATTCATACCCTTCTTGGAAACAGTAGTTGGGTCTATTCTATGGGTTTATGGGTAGTGATAACTATTCGAAAGATAGTTTTTGTGTACTAATCCCTTACTTTATAATATTCTTGGTAAACAATTAAGCAACACAGAAATTGATAATTCTCTTAAATGACTTATGTTAAACTTCGAACCTCAAACAACCAAGGAATTGGGTGTGTCAGTTAAACCTTTCAGAGTGGGAATGATGGTTTATAAAGGACCAGAAAAATATTCTCGAGGCCGAGTTCCTTCTGTTCACTTAGTCTCTTCCTATCTTACCACGATATAGCCAAGCCGCATAGTAATCTCCTGATGACAACTCACCGATCCGAGACCACGACCTTTTACCAACAACACCATAGCGTGATTCATTCATTAAGATTATTCTTGATTAAATTTGTTTTTGATAGGACCTCAGGTATCAAACATAGAAAATGCCCTCTGCTTCCAATCGAAGGGTTTGGTGGATGAAGGGTTAGGTAACTGAACATAATTTTGATTATAATTATGTTTAAAGTTTTTTTTATTTTTTTTTTATTTTATTTATTTATTTATTTATTTTTTTTACATTTCTTTAGCAGCAAAATGTTAGATATCCCCTTTGTCTTCTTCATATATTTTGTTAATAGTTTTTTTTCAAATTATCAGATTTGGCTACCTAACACTTCTGCGCATAAATCCTTCATCCTATGAACTAGGTTGTATATTATAATTGAGTGCGTTAACAATATCCTTTTGGCAGAATATCCTTCTGCCATCATAAAAACCGTTAAATCCAGAAAAATTTCAATATATTATCCTTAACGGCAAAATCTAAAAGGATAACAATGGCTGAATATCCATCGGATAACTTGAAAACCGTTGAATCTTGGAATATTTCTACATATCCTTAAGGACGGAAACTAATATATGTGTGGCCCAAAAATGTCCTTCCGCCTTCGCAAAATAGGAGGAAAACAAAAAATCGTTAAATTCTGAAAAAAAAGTATCTTTAAGATCGGAAACTAATTCTAAGTGGGGAAAGAGAGTGGCCAAGGATGTCCTATGGGCGCCAAAAATCGTCAGATCCTGGCAGATCTGAAAAACGGTATCCTTTTGGGACCCCTTATCCACTAAACCCTTCAATTGTGATTTTATATGTCGACCCAGTTTCAAGTGTTATTACCACTTGCATGTCACTCATTGAATAAATTCAGATTACTTTTCTTTATAATTAAATAAATTACCTGTTTAAACCTTTTGAAAAGAAAAATTTTAATAATTGATAATTATAAAAATATTTGTATCTAGGCCAGTAGGTCCTGACTGGAATCCCTCTTGCTTAATGCTCATTCAGACTCGACAGAGCCGGACCAGACAAAGCATTTTAAGATTTGGCTTTTGGGTAGAGGATTCTATCGGCTGATGAATTATTAATGGTGAGCTAGGAAGTGTCACTCTGCAGGTATGAAGGAATGATCAGGTCAGACGGGAAAGTTCAGATCCCTTCCCTCGTTGAAGACGTGCTTTAAGGGGGTCAAACCTGGCCATATCACAGGCCTGAGAGGGGATTAACACAATACTTTAGTCTGTCTATGTGTCGGCGATCAATGAATGATGGGACCAATGGTAACCGATTATTGTTAGGATGACGGTCTTCTTGGCCCTTTAGAGGCATGCTCCATGAACAATATGCAGAAGAACTGAGTTCTGGAAGCTCAGAAAAAAACAAAAGAAAGCGGTTTGAATGCCTCCACAGCGTTGGGTCATTTCTTGAACTGAGATCTATTCCAAGATAAGTGAACGAATTATGAAGTAGGTGGATGATAAAATGTATAGATGGTAATTAGGTAATATATTTATACAGTTTTCTTAAAAAAAATTAATGATTATTACAGCTTTCTCAACTCTTGTCCACCAATAGGTCATATCGTTGCACTTACCATTCATTCACCATCTAGTGTAAACAGAAACATTCGAGTAATGAATAATACTCCATGGTAGCAAATAAAATAATTTAGAACGTGATACTAATTTATTATTTATGACAATATCACTCGCTCAAGTTCCGATTACTGAAAATATTGTTATAAACATTTGTATTCATAAGTTTAAAATTATTTTATTGAAAATCTATTCTAGTTTATATTTTATAAAATTAGGTTTTCAGGTACCATAAGCATGCATTTTTGATGAACTGAGCTGATCCACAGAATTTCCTTCAACACTTCCCAACAGTTTGAAAGAAGTCCAAAATGTCCGGAAATCCAGTGGATATGCCTGGTAATTGTTCAGAATACCTACTTTTGTACTTTAACAAACCAAAAATGGTTATTCAGTATTCGAAACGGGTTCCTACAATATCAAATGTTTTTATTGGTCAAGATAACTTGTAAGCTTTCCTCTATTTTATTTATCATAATTGCTAAAGTAGGATCGTTATTATTAGAAAAAATAAAATAAACCATTTTTTTCTACAACCGTTAAATAATGGGAACATTATTCAATTAAAAAAACTAATTAACGTTCCATTTTATTCTCTATTGAGTAAAAAATCCCATAAGCTTAACTTTAATTCTCTTGAGTGTAAAGTAAAATTTCAGTGCCACCTTAATACATACCTTAATACAAAGTTCAATATTATTTATTTGAAATTATATAATTATTATTTTATCTAAATGCACAATATTTTACATAAAATGAACAATTTAAAAACATTTTTAAAAAATAGCAGGGCAAATTTAGAAAAGAATTTAAAATAAAAGAAAAAACTGCTAATTGCCCCATTCGAAAGGTTATTACTTTTATTCCTTATTGGATAGTACATATGTAAATTGAATTGCTATTAAGCTGAATTTCAATTAAATTAAGATGGATAGTGATTCAAGTTATGAAAACACTCCTCCTTATATGAAAAAAAAAAACCCAGCAGAAAATGTGATTAGTAATCTTTTACCCAATAAACCACAAAACATTTACAACATAAGGTTTAACAATTATAAAAAATGGTGTTTCAAAAACAAGATCAAAAATTCTTCAGAAAACATTCTTATTGCTTACTTTAATGAAATTGCTAAATCATACAAATCTTCATCATTATGGTCAATATATTCTATGTTGAAAGGTACTATATCAATAAATTGAAACATAGATATCAGTACTTATATAAAACTCAAAAATTTTATTAAAAGGAAATCAGATAATTATAGACCAAAAAAATCTGAAATATTTTCAAGAGATGAAATTAATTAATTTTTATTAGACGCTCCAAATGAAACATTTCTTATGATGAAGGTAAGCAAAAATTTCTTCTATTTTGACTTCTAAATTGTTATGATAAAAATATTATTATAAAAATATAAATTTACGGATTCAAGCATTGTTGCGATTTTTTATTTTTTAGTAAGCTTTAATTATCGGAGTATCTGGGGCCTGCAGGTGCGGTGAACTTCTAAAAATGGAAATAAATCACGTAAACCAAACAGATGAATACATAATAATTAATATCCCAATTTCAAAAAATAATGCACAGCGTACCTTTTGAGTTTCCTATAATATAGGACCATATGACTTCCAACAAATATTTCAACAGTACTTAACATTCCGACCAAAATACACTCCACATCCTCATTTATTTATTAAATACAGCAAGGTAAATGTACAACAACCGGGGTAGGTATTAATTCACTTTCAGCAATTCCATCAAAAATAGCTACTTTCTTGAATAAAAATAACATTGATAACTATACTGGACGCATTTCGGAGAATGTCTGCATCCTTACTAGCTGACGCAGTTGTGAATAGTCGGTTAGGTGCTAAAGTCGTATTTTAGGAAAAGTGCAATGTTTTCCTAAATGATTAAGAAATTAGTATTTGTATTTTCCTCATAACTCATAACTGATTCCATTATGCACGAATAAAGAGAAAAAAAATTAACATTAACTTTCTGATGATACCCATAACTCAAACTTCATAAAAACATAATAAAAAAAATGCTACCAAACGACTATTCACAAATGTCAATATATGATCCACTCTTGTATTTCACATATATTTGTTCCGGCATATGATTAGCATGATTCCATAAAAGCAAAAAGCTTATCTAAGTCTCAACACACTGTTCTAACTATACCAAAAGAATCTAAAGCAGCAAATATTTTGGTAAAATAAAGGTTTATAAAGAAAAGCGTTATTCTTTATAAACCTTTATTTTCCTTCAAAACTAAATAACTAATTTAGTAATAAGTTTATAACTTATTTTATAATAATTATAATAATACAATAATGAAGCACGAAAACGCAGTAAATAAACCAATGTAGAAATAAATGAAACAATTATGAATTATTTTTTTTAGCCATGGGCCCTTAAAATTAATTATTTTAGAAATATAGTCCTCGGAAACAATGTTTTAATAAAGGTATTATTATTATTTTTTTTTAAATTATGTTATATTCTCAGTCCCATCCGTTACACAATTTATAAACCTGATATCCAACACAACTTAAGACCGCCTTCACTACGTGCGCTCATGACCCATGTTATCGGTAAATCATCATCCCTTTATAGCACCCAAAAACCCCATCCTCATATCTCAAATCTTTAAGGATAGAGTCAAAATTGGAAAAATAAAATATATATCTAAACAGATCTCATCGAACAACCACTGCCCCTTCGAAGTACACCTATGACTTCTTGTCCTACAGCATCCTTTCACAATAATCCACTTACCCCTGTTCAACAGATCCGCTAGGATTCTAACTGGACAAATGTTGGAATCCACATTCTAGACTAAAACGACAGTAAACGAATTATGTTTGACTTCATTAACATTTACAAGAAAAACGTTCTAAGATTCCATTAATTACAAAAGAGTCATTTACATGACCACAATTAGACCTATTTGGACATACAGTTTTGATATCAGAAGGCTCCACTAAACCACTCAATTCATCTCGTATCTAACCCTTGCAGTCCAAAATCCTTCGAAAACTCCTGTATACTCCTTTGTCACAAATAAATGCCTTAAATTTCCATAGGTTGTTGATGTAGACCAAACCAGATACCTATATCCTTTCATAGTTAACTCCTTAACTATTTAAACCTCTAGTCTCTCCACTGGCTTCCCGTTTTCGATAGCCCTCCGAGGTGTCCGTAAAGAAGGGCCTCGGGACTTTTTCATAAAGAACTTTTAATGAAGACCTGTGGTTAGTAGCTTTATAGGCAAATTATATGTTATATAAACGGTGTCTTTACACTTAGTAGGTATATTTTTTGTGTACAATCGTAAATTTCAATAAATCGATAAATAAAAAAAAAAATATTATTCAATAACTCAATCTAGAAACACTACGGTACTTTTACTTTATTAACAAGTGTGACAAATTAATTTAGGATTAGGTACCGCTCACTTTGGTATTTGAAAAGAAATTAACGTTTGAATATACTGCTTGTTCATTAGATTTAAATTGTAAATGCGTTTTTTTAATTTACATCACAAGTTCTCAAACTATATTCAAAATATCATGACAAGATAAATTACCCTTTTGCTATTTAAATTAAAGTACCCTTTAAGTTGGCCCTTTTTAGAGCGTTCTCGTTATTAAATCAACTTAAATACTTATGCTAATAATAAAGGATTACGTTCTTTTTAAAAGTCATTATCGGCTTCTTTTATTGGGAAAGTAATAATTAATAATTAATAGTTCTCTAATACTGGAATTCCAAGTTATAGCCTAGGTGAAGAATGTTTTACATGAATGATATTCTAGCATGGAGTGGAAAAGTTCCCAACTTAACTGTTTGTGAACTTAGATTGAAGTCTTGATATGTAAACTTATCCCTATTAAAACAAACCATTTTTAATTTTTGTTTGTAATGAGGAAAAACACTTATTAACTGCACTCATTGAAGTTAGCAATGCTTCCGATACCAAAGAATACTTATTAAATAGAAACTAAAGATTATAATGATTCGTCACTAAAACTTCCTCACATACACCGGAATATTTTGTTTTTATTGTATCTATGATGAGAATACCCAAGTTCATTCTCTTTGAGAAGAAAACAGACTGATAACCATTTAAATAAACATAGAGATCGCAAACTCCCAACTTTGTAAACAATACTTATATTTATGTACAGTTGTTATCAGTTGTCAATGAAATTTATAGGGATATTAAATTCACAAGCTGCGATAACTTTTTCCCTATTAAATTTTTTGAAATCATACAATATACTTTGGACCTGTTCAATTTTTTCCACTTTTCTTTAATACTTGAACTACAAATCTGTCAAGTTTCATGGTTTTATCTATAAAAATAAATCCACTGTGAACCAAATTGTAAATAAAACTTCCAGTAGTTTGGTAAGGCTATGCTGTTTCTGAGCCAACGGTTGTGAAAGGAGGTGATTTAATCATATCATAATAATCACCCAAATTTCCAAAAAATCCATAATAATCCTTTAACAACTGCATAGATTTCGAGATTCCTTTACCCGTCAACTTCTAGTATCCTCTCTTGTTTTACCTTGCTTTGATTACGGTTGCTTGGTTTATGGGGGGCTGTCTGGGGATCTCGAGATGAAGCTGGGGAGACTGATGAAATGTTTCATTAGATTTATCTTCGGGATTCCCAGGCGGTCACACGTTACCTGCCGATATTCTGAGCTTGGGTGGCTCATTCCTAAATTCCGACGGTAATACTTTCTGGGTACCTTCCTATTACAATGTCTTCTTCTAATATATTTTATTGAAATAAGTGTACAATCTACCTCAGTAAAGGGCAATAGGTACAGAGATAAATGTATTCATTCATACCGTATTTACAAATGCACACACACACACACACACAATAATAATAATAAAAAAATAAAATAAAATAAATAAATCTTCATAAAATAAAACTAATAATTATTTACAATAATCAAAAATAAAACAAAATTGAATTAAAATTAAAATACACAAATTATTATTCATTCATACTTTATATACAATACAAACCCCGAATCGAACCTATTCCCCACTTATTGGGAGTCAAGGCTAGACGCGTAGAGATCCCAGCGCTGCTCTCTCGGCTGCATCACTGGTAATATCCAGTGGAGGCTGAGTGGGAGCGCTATGGCCACAGATACTCAGGACTTGAGTGGAGAAGCTAGTCATTACCAGAACTCCAACATAACTTTATACATTACAAAAGGTCTCGGGGCCATTGCCGTTTTAACCTTCTCGGAGGGTTATAAGGATGGTTATGACTGGATAGGGATTGAGCCAGAGGATTGGGATGATTGGATAGGTTTTGATGAAATTTCGAGAATTTTGAAGGAATGAGATCAAGGACAAAAGGTATTTTTAGGTCATTATGTAGGGTTTTATTGGTAACATAATTACAATGTCTAAAAACCAAAAAACCTTCCTAAATTCTTGACCTATTAACTCTGCGTTCCTCTATCCACCTCCTAAACACTAGATCCCAACCTTTTAACCTGTATATCCCCTCACTTAAAACCGCTTCCTTTGACAAATCCTCCATCATTCGTTTCGTGCTACCTCTTTCTGGAATTCCCTACCCACTTCTATTCGTAAAGCAGCTTCCATAACTTCCTTTAAAAATAATTTATTCCTGTATCTTTTAGACAATCAATCTTCCGCAAATATGTCAATAATCAAATGAATACTTAGAATTGCTTTTATTTTTCTCTTTATTTCTTTTATATATTCATATATTTATAAGATTGTATTTTAGGTTATAATTATTATTTCATATATTTATTATTTATTTTTTTTTAATGTAATTTAATTTTTTTTCCTGTAAAAAATGTATGCTGTAATTACTGAAGCATCTTATTTGCAAATAATAGGCTAGACAATTGAACTTGTAACTGCATTATTTTTATTCTTAGTATAGTAAGTCCCAGTATAAAGTTTATTTTTTCATTTCATTTGGCCAGAATTTACTCTCAACCGCCAGGGTTTTTCCTCCAATGAAGGGTATCCGCTTTTTAAGAGGCTGAAGGGTCTCCCGACCTCGAATTCGATCCACGGCTGAAATGACAGAATATAAATTTTCTGCCTTCAATTGGACTCAAACTCGGAGCTTGGTAGTCAAGAGCCTTACCCACTGAGCTACCGCGCCTCCATGAACCATATTTTAGCTCAATGAAAATTGGCCATTTTCGGGTGGAGTAATATTTTCCAACTTTAGAAGGTCTCAGAGTCACAAATAAAAATTAAATTGAAAAAAAAAACAAATTGGAAATTTTTTATCGAACTCTATTAGCGCCGCACAGTGGGGCAAAACTGCCAAAAAGCGGAAAAAACTCTTTTTCTCGAGAATGGTCAGTCCTATCGAGCTGCAAATTGTCTCATTCAATTCAAAATAGAAAAATACGTTAGATTTGCAACTCAATTGAAAAATTATATAATTGTATTCTTTAATAAAACCGAGAGATATTTTAAATTATTTTATAAAATATTATTTTACATAATTTTAATTTAATTTAACATAAGTTTATGCTAATTTAACTTCATTATAACAAAACAAATCGGTTCACTTTTTTAATAATCACATTTTTATGTCGATTAGTTCAGAGTAAGTCATTATTTACCTACATAATAATTGATAGGACGGCTCACATATCAATTGGAGTTCTTCGTCACTGATGGGAAGGCGTTTTCTTTTAAGTTGAGGCCTTATGTACGTAATGTAGGGATCTAATGATTCTATTAGCTTATGAAACATATCATAATATCAATCTTTTATTCATCCACTTATAAAACCTAGTTTTAAACTTATGTCTATTAAAATTAACTATTTATAATGAGGGAAAAACCGTTTATTAATTGCACAAGGTATTAAAGTAATCAAGTCATCCGATTCCAAAGAATATTTCTGGCGGACAAAAGTTTCTAATGAACAATCACTAAAAAATACCTCACAGAGATCGGGATATTTTATTTTAAATGTATTCAAAATGTGAATGTATATATTAACACTTTTTGAAAATAAAGCAGACTTAAACCGCACTGGAGTGTCGATAATCCGAACATCAACTTTTTTTTTTGTAATGCAATTTTAATTAAATTGATCATATAATCATTTATTTCTATTGCTGATATTATCATATTAATAAAATAAAAAATAAAATGATTTATTCCATCTATAAGGGAAATAAGAAATAACTATATCTCGGAAAATACAAAAAATTAACTTAGACATCTATAACTACATATTTTTTTGATCATTTGAGAATTAGATCACTTCATTTGTATCTCTGAACCCCTTCCTTAGGTTTAGTATATAGTGTTTTTAAATAAAAAAAAATAGAGACCACGAACAGGCTAATATCAACTTTGTGAACAATCATTGTTTTTATGCACAGTTGTCATCAGTTGTTAATAAAATTTATAGGAATATTAAGCAGTGGTATAAGCTTTATGATAATGGTAATTTTTTACCGGAGCTCGGTGGAGCTTTTTTTGTAGAACCACACATGTTACAAAACTCTGGTTACTTTTTCCCTCTCGCTCTACTATATTTTTTGATATTGTATTTCATACATTGGACCAATCTATTATTTTTCCACGGTGCTCCACTGCTGCATCATATGTACGAAACTACATTACGTGCCCTCCAGACGTTCCAGAACACCGTCCTTCGGCGAATCGTCCGCGGCACCAGCCTTCAGAGGGCCAAAAACACCCAGATCCTCGAGGAGCTGAGGATGCCCACGATCCCGGCCTTTATCAGTCGCCGGCACGTCAAATTCTTTGACGGGCTGAGCTACTGTGCCAACCCTCTCTTCAGGGACATAGCCCCGCCTCCCAGGCCTGGGAGGTGGCAAGGCACGATCCCCTTAGCGTACGTACTCGCCGAGGGAAGGGGTTCAGACCATACGGACTGACCCGATATGACCCACCATCGCCGGCAAAGTGTATCCTCCGCACTCGACATGTAGACGGATTGCCTCCAGCAGAATGAGACCCTCCGGAGATGGCTGAGCTACAAATAAATCTTAAAATGCCGAAAGGCAATAAAAAATCCAATACCCTAATTTCCTTTGTATGTATTTATAATTTAGTCGGAGGTTAGAAAAAAAAAAAAAAAAAAAAAAAATTATTTTTCCACTATTTTTTAGTGATTGAACTACAAATCTGTCAAGTTTCATAGGTTTATCTATGAAAATAAATCCACAGTGACCCAAATTCTAGCTCAATATAAACAGGCCATTTAGGGGTGGAGTAATATTGTCCAACTTTAGAAGGCCTCAGAGTCGCAAATAAAGATGAAATTGAAAAAACAAACTGGAAATGTTTGCACCAACTAATAATGAATAAAATGGCCCATCAAACATGACAAAAATAATAAAGCCAATTTTAGAGTTTTTTCCGTGTTTGCCCTACTGTGCGCCGTTGCCTTTTATTGTACTAGGAGTGAAGTTATTGCAATTATTTTATAGTTTATTGCAGTATGCTATTTATATTTATATTATGAGGCTGAGCGCAGAACTCTATCAAGTGAGGATATTTTAATCCAATCTTTGTATTGTAACCTCTTGATATCTTTATCAGATTTATGTAGATTTTCAAGATGAGGTTGTATTGCCTAAACTTGAGCTCAATGTTATAGAGGCATCAAAGGACCTTATTTAAATAAGACGGGGAGGAGATGTAGCTGATCCCGATGGGTCGGGGCAGGTGACGAGGGTTCCCTCCCGACCTTGATAGGGCCCGGTCACTGAACCACTATCGACCCTTCACCTTAGGCCCCACCGCACCCTCAGCACCGCCAGGGATCATCTCTCTTAGGGCCGTCCAAGGGTAGCCACCATCATTGGGCTGTACTTTACAGGAGCTACTAGCTTACCTTGTATACCTAATGTAGCTTACTCCATCGTATTCCAGGGCCTAAAAACATTTTTTCAGCCAAAGCTTTAATTCCACACCTCAATTTGTAGATCAATGGAACAGTAAACACTGCTTAACTTTTGTAGATCAATTCGCTCATTTTTTTTTCTTAATTAAAATCATTTATTGCTTCGTGAATGGTGGCGAAAATGGATAATTAAAATAAATCAAAACACATCTCAATCAAATAAACGTTACCCTTCGTCGTAAACATACTACTTCCTGTCCTACAATACCCTTTAATAATATTCCCTGTTGAAAAGATCCGCAACCTAGGACTCCATCCGAACAAACGGCTTACTTGGAATCCACATACAAATATAAATTACAAGAAACTGCAACTTTTAAAAGACAAGCATTCAAAGCTCCCTATTAATTACAAGACTTATTTGGAGACACGTAGTTGAGCTTCGGGGCTTCATTAAACCTTCCGATCCTTACTACCCAAAACCCTCAATGCTACTAATAATGTCCAAATAAATTTATCCATAACGATCTTAAGCTTCCATACGTCGCAGATTTGGCACAAACAAGATACTTAACCCTCCATGACAAACTAAATACATACTCAAATCCACATGTCCCCTAAATTGCTTCTACTCCAACATTTACCAGACATTACAATAGACATATTTACTTGACAGTAATTAGATCCTTTTGGACATACTGAGTTTAGCTTTGGGGTTTCACAAAACCTTCCAAATCTACTCGTATCTAATCGTTAAAATCTAAAACCCTTCGTAAAATTTTCAATGCTCCTTATTATTTTCACAAACAAACTTATCCATTAAGTTCTTAATGTTCCATATATTGTTGATTTAGCCTAAACCAGAAACCAGTCCTTTCATAGTAAACTACATACCCACTGGAATCCACTAGTCTCCCAACTTGCCTCACTCTCCATTCCCGATAATCCTCCGAATAGTCTGAAAATAAGATGGCCTAGGTCCCTTCTAATGTAGAACTATTAAAGTGCTATTAGTGGGCAGTTGATTACCTATTATTGACAAAACCATTGTATTTTCAATGCTCCTTATTGACGTGAACTTTATTCTGGGACTACTTGTCCCCTAAGAATAACATACTGATTACATACATAGGACAATCCCAATCTGGCTTTGATATTCCCGATAATAAATAGTCTGAAAATAAGATGGCCTATAATAAAAATTGATAAATAAAGTTAAATTATAGTTACAAAATAACCTAGACATCTTGTAAAAGGATACATATATATATATATATATATATATATATACATAAATATTGATATTAGCTCGGAAGATTGAAAATGAAGGATAAAGGAATAAATATGTTTAAAGGAAGTAAGAGGATCACGGTTGTGAGTTTTTAAAAAGAAGTTTATCGAAGGATGCAGTTCGATGACATACATTGATACAAGAAAAAGCACAATTTTTATAGCCTATTACAATACTTATATATATGATCATAGTATATATATATAGCTACCGCACGCATCAACGAGCCACGTACAAGAAAAAGCACAATTTATAGAATGTCTGATGAGGCCAGGTGGGGGTGGCCTTTTATAGGGTTTTTGGGATAGGGGATATCATACATTTTATTAATATTGCTAATCCTATTGAGGTATACATAACTATATATATATTATTTTTTATTTCAACAACTGTATATTTAAATAAGAGGAAATATGATCACAATAACAAATCATTAACTTATAAAAAAACTATACCTTTGTAGCACTTAAAGTCTACATTAGAAGATCCCTAGTCTATTTTCTTTTCACACGCTTTGGATGGTAATCGGAAATCGAGTGGGAAGCAAGTTGATGAACTGGAGCGTTCATGTGGGTATGGAGCGTTAAGAAGCAAGGGCATGTATCTGGTTCAGACCTATTCTGTAACATATGGGATATTATGGGTGGTTATTTGTGACATAATAAGGAGCATAGAGAATTTTACGAAGGATTTTAGATTGTAAGGATACGAAAATATTTGGAAGGCTTAATGAAGCTTTGAAGCTCAACTTCGAATGACCAAATATGTTTAATTATTGTCATCTAAATGTGCCTTTTGTGATTAATAGGAAGTTACGTAAAGTAAATGTTGGAGTAGTCGCAAACGAGTCTTGTCGTTTAAGTCTTGTATTGGAATTAAACGTTTGTCCAAATAGAGTCCAGGGTAGCAGATTCGTTCATCTAGGATTAGTGGAATATTTGTAAGGATACTGTAATAAGACAGCAAGTTCTAGAATTACGATAAAGGCTCTAAATCTTAAACCTAAGCCGTTTTTTAAAAGTCTTACCCTTCGCTCAATTATTTTTTCTATAGCTTATTAGGGCGTTTGAGACATTATATTAATAATTGGGATCAAATCGTAACCATTTCTATTCGATTTCTATTTTTTCGAAATTCCGTTATCGAATTTCAATTTGGTAAAGTCACAAACACAAAACAATAAAATGAAACATTAAAAATTCATTTCTTACAATACTAAGTGTAAGACAAAAGAGGATGGTAGAATTAATAACAGAATTATTTGTTATTTTATTTTTTTATAAAGTTCACACATTCCTTCTTGTTCTATGATAGTACACCGTTGAACTATTTGCCAAGGAACGGAGTACATGATGACATGTATGAGTGATGATTCATATGAGTGAGTAATGATCATTTCATGCATCATCTCCAGTCACAAATGTCAACATTTGAAAAATGGCACTAGAATTGGAAGATTAAGATTAATCGTGGTAAAGCCCAGTGAATCACCTTAAATGAAAAACCACTACGTCGAGCCTTACCTGCCTTAATAAATAAATGAGTATTTATCAAAAATCCGTCCATTACTTTAATAGATCCTCCATAATGCTTAACACACAAAATGAAGAATTTAAGGAAAACCAGTAAGATGCTGAATGTGTAAAAGTAGTTAACTTAAAGAAATTGATCTAGAAGTATATGAAAAATTAATTCTACTCGAGTACTGATCCAGAAGTATTGAAGAAAATAATCAAGAAACAGAAAGAGCATGGAATCGATAGCTGCAGGTACGCATGGAATAGACTCTAGTTGCCGAAGTTCATGCAAGTCACAGAGACAGCATGAAAGGGCGAAGATATTCGTAGAATTATGAAAATTCTATTGGAGAGAATCCTAATCATAAGGAGGATACACAAAATTTTAAGAAGTATATTAGAACCTCACTAATACGACTTCCACTAGTACGACACTCCGGATAATTCTTCATTGTAATTTCGTAATTACCGGTTAACCCGATCTTTGGGCTGTTCTACCTTTCCCCTTGGACTTTATGGGTCGGATTAGTGAGGTTCTAATATAATGGAAAATTAAACAGAAATAAAGCTCCGGGACCAGAAAGACTACTCGCTGTTTTGTTCAATAATTGAAAAAATGTAAGAAATATCAGAGAAATCATCTATCATGAAATAAGGTACGGTGAAGGTACGAAAAAGCGAGTTGCATCCTATACAGGAAATGAGAAGTTCTGGGATGTTCCAATCAGATGAAGTGCAGCAGTACCTCACTAATTCGACCCCTAAAAACCAAGGGATAGGGTGGAACGTACTAAAGGTCGGATTAACCGGAGATATCAATGAAACACATGACTTTTATAGTTAAAAGTGAATTATTATTATATTAAATGTTGTATGCATAAATATATTAAAACATTAAAGAAAATAAAAACGTACATTATACACACTAATAGACTAATATGTTTGTATAGAATTGTATTAGCTAGCTATTTATGTATAAAAGCATTGGCCAAAATAACACTGTGTTGTTTTTTGTTAATACCAAACTAACTTATTTTTAAAATCATTCTTGAGGAAGTAAGCTCTAATCGTCGTTGTTAAGGACGTACAGATCAAAAACTGTTAAAAAACACCATTTTGCCCAATTTATAGGAAATTTTCGTAAATTTGAAAGCCTGTATCTTAGTCTCCATTTAAGGTACAGAGCTGATTTACTGGTCAAATCATATAAAATTTAGTCTAGTCTAACTATGGATATAACAAGCTTTTCTTTAGAACTAGATATTTTGGAGAGACGAAGAAACGTTTGAAGTATTTGACGCTATCAATCAGCAAGCGGCAGCGATTCAATGTCCAAAACTTGGATTCAAGTACACCTATAAAAAAAAAATTAAAACTACCCAAATTTTTTCATACCAAAATGTACACTTTTACTAGACAATTACAAGTAAGCACTCCGCGATCTCCTGATTCAGCGGAAGATGGTTTATCCGGAGAGTCAAACTAGCGGGATGTAGATTCGTGAGGTCCTACTATAATATAATTTTAAGCATTCAATATGAGAGACTACGTTACATTCTTGAAAAGCCGAGAACATTCACTAAGTACTCCTGGTTCCCAGGACTGCATATGACTATGTCCAAGAGGTGTAATTCAAAGCGACGTATTATAGATCCTCCAAGACTATTTAGATTAGTCCGCATGGTAATGACGGCACTCATGAGATGTACATCCGAGTCGGTGGCTGTGCAACCTATAGCTTAAGACCTGTGCTTGCACAGTCAATTTTAGATTGATATATGAAATGATAAGAATCTTCGTACATAGTGGAGGTACGATATTCAATAGATCGGTGATGATTAGCCGATGAAAATGATGTGATTGGTAGATCATACTCCCATACGCAGGATTGACGATTATTCCCTTGTGGACCGACGGAATAAATAAACCTTCCCACTCTAGTTGAAGTATGTTGATAACCTGTGGGATAGCTCGTACTTACCGTTCTCGTTGGGGGTACATAAGGATATTATGGTTCAACGAACAACATGATATTGAAAAGGTGTTACAATGTTGAAACTAATAATTTATACAAAGAAATAAATGATTTGGAAAGCGACATAAGAATAAAAAGATTAAGGTTTTATGGGCATATAATGAAGATGCACCCAAAGAGATTAAATAGAGAAATATCTTCTATAAAATGAGAGGATGCAAGAGTGCTGGGATGTATATCAAACAGATGAAGAAAGAAACTGAGAGACTGGAAATAAAAGACCAAGACCGTTTCGATAGGGATGACTACAGGAAAAGACTAAAATAAATTAAGGTCCTTGTGGGAAAGAGAGATGGAGAAAAGGAATAGCGTGGACAGAGGAAAGAAGGAAGGAGCAATCGGAAAGAATGAAGAAAAGGTGGTAAGAGAGAAGGGGGGAGAGAAGGGGTATGAAAAGAAGTGAAAATAATGATATTTGCGTGGTTTCTAAGTTTGAACTATTGTTTTATTAACTTCAATATTCTGAAACATACAATTTTTTTTCTTTTTCGTGTTTATATGTAGATACATTAACACACGGTACTGCAACTTTTACCGATACCCCGCCTATAGGTTAATTATACGAGCTATTTGATTGGATCGTTCATCAGAAAGAAGTAGGGCTAACAAAAAAAACAATCTATTCAAGATATTTATGTTACAAGATTCTCTTGTAACCTTCGAGGGAAAATAGTTCATAACAGCCTAGAATGTCTATTCTGAGCCTCTGCTGTTTCTTCAAAAAGCTGTCTAACGGGATTCAGAATAATTGTTTTGATATACCAGTTAAATTTCCAAAAATTCTAATTTCTTTTCGAAACTGGGCAATTGTATCCACTATCCGTAAAGTCAAAAAGGTTTCGCTCTATATTCTCACACCAGATAGCCCTAAAATAAAATTTGCCCTTAAGTAAAGAAAATAGATAAATCTTTATACTGTCCTTATTCAGAAATTCTTTTAAAATTTCTTCCTTCTTTATTTAGATTTGCGGGGGAAATAAAAATTCATAGTGGCGATATTGGTTTAACATTTATTTACTGGATAACTTGACCAACCAATCGTGTTAAAAATGTTATCGGAAAGTATAACAAAATCCTTATCGAATGTTGAAATTAACAAAAAAAAAAAAGACCATCTTTCGTATTTGGTTTTTATTGGCTTATCTTATATTTTAATTAATAATGTTATGTTATAGTATAGATACATACCTGGTCTCTCATAATCCATAATGAGTTGGTCTGATAAAAAATTTATCGGTTGCAAGTAGCACTGAAATATGCACTCACAAAGTTACTTTTGATGTGAAACAAAATAAACATTAAACACAATATTAATTAAATTAAAAATTAATAAAAAAGGAATTAAAAAAATATATTAAACCCTGCATTTAAAATAGATAAACCATTATCATCATACTTCTCTTTAACTAAAGACAAAATATACCCTTTCTAAAAAAGCGATGTTTACGAATTGTAATAACTGTGAAGCAACTGGAAAAACTGGACGATTGCTAAATCAAAGAGTAAAAGAACATATAAGATCATAAAATAATAAGACCCAAATTTCCAATTTCGCTATCCATCTAAATAAAAATAACCATAAATTTAAAAAAGACTCGAGAGTAAAAATAATTCATCAAGTAGAAAATAGTCTAGAAGTAAATTATTTATGAAATCATTAGAAATAAGTAATAAAATCGTTTAAAAACGATCCAAATTTTGGTTTAAATGACCAGATAAACATTTTAAATTTGTTTCCAATAGGAACGGAAAAATCAAATGAGTCATAGGGCAAATCTCATTAACCTACCTGCCCCCTTCCCTTCCTCCTTCCATGACGGATATATTTCAGATATCTGTTAGATCTCCTCAGGCGAGTACCAATGTTTGATTTCTTGTGATACATTTTTGAAAACTTTAGTTAAGATAATACATGTAACATAGTACTGGTGTGTTGGAAATTTTGTATGTTTTAGAACTGAAGATAAATGTTCAGCATTCGAAACTAGTTTTATAATAAAATATTCCCAATAGAAGTGGCAATTAATATTAATATTAACGAAATTATACGAAAAAGTTTCTTCCTTTAGGTGCTCAAAAGTTTCCGGCCACTTAAATTATTTTAAATATTTGATCTTTATTAACACCGTTCACAGTGAAATTATATGGGCTAATCCTAGTAACAAATACACCCCTGAAAACATACCTTTTGCTGACCTGTAAGAAATTTCTTATCTACAATTGCGGATTTTCATAAGTTCTCATAATCATAAGTTTCCGGACATCCTTTGTTGTGACTGTTTGCAGAGGGTTAAATACAGGCTGATCTAATTAGGTTTATGCCTGGTACTGAGGCTATCGATATGTCTCCACACAGCAGTCTGTAGCTTCGAGAAAAAATCCTTTCTCTCTCCGAGGAAGGTTAAATCCTCCTGAAACATTTCTCGTTGTAAGTTACCATTAAATGACGTCCTACGTAAAATTCGTGGCATCGTGGCCTAGAGGATCGATTAAGGAAAGGAAGGCGAAAGAGAACCTCAAAAAATACGGATAAAGCCCTTAGTGGACTTTAAAAATTGAACTCAGAAAGATGTGCAGATGACATCTCTGATGAATTAAGACGCCTAAACATCGCTAATATTAAACGTGTAACTGTCATTTGGTACTTCCGTGTGTGTGGCTCATACGACCAGGCCGCTGTGAAGAAACCATTCATCAGCAAGAAAAATCAGAGACCCCGCCTTAAATTTTGCCGTGAGTATTTACATTGGACTTTGAATAAGTGGAAAAACGAGATCTTTTTTGGACGAAAAAAAATTCAGTTTGATAGCTAGTGATAGGAGACAGTGTGTAAGACGACCTGGAGGCACGAGAAATAATTTTCAATAGCAAATACCAACTGTTATGTTTGATGGTAGAAATGTAACGGTGTGAGGTTTATTTTCAGCTTATGGTTTTGGAACATTCGTGCTCATAGACAATCGTACGACCGGTAATATTTTCAGGAATATAATGCGAAACAATTTACTGCTATATGGGCGAAAAAAGAATGGCCGCTGTTGCATTTTAAGCTCAATAACGAACAAAAACACATCCAAGCTACAGTAACCCAGTTACTTGATTCAAAAAAAGGGGAGGTTTTGAAGTAGCTAGCTTAAAGTTTGGACCTTAAATCGATTGAACATTTACGGCAGAAAGTGATAGAACGTTTAAAATTCGGAAAATTCCAAAATCATAATGAAATTTAAAAAAAATCACCGAACACTGGCTGTCCATTCGACAAGACAGAATTCTAGCCTTAATAAATTAGATGTCCCGATGGTGTTTAGCTAATATTTCTGCGAAAGGTATGGCAACTATATATTAATAAACAATTACTGAAAAAGCGATGGGGTACCCTCCTAAAACTAATAAAAGTTGAAAAATTTGTTTCCTTCATTGGCACATATTATTTGTTTTCCTTTAAATTAGCGTATTTCTTTTTCAGAAAACTGTTTAATTCTTTATAAAATCCTAAATTAAAATAAATTAAACTAAATTTAAAATAACAAACATATAAAACGGAAGTTAAGATGAAATTTCGAGGTGGCAGGAAACATATGATCACCACTGTATTTCGAAAACGCGTGATTATAAATATATAATTCGTCAAGGGATTTGTAATATTTTTATAATGTTATAAGGGAATTGTAATAGAAAAGATTGTTGAATTTAGACCATACTTTGGCAACACGAATATAGGATGGAACCGGGTGGGCACAATCTGACACGATGTCACGAGCAGCAGTCACGTGAAAAAATGCTTTGCGATCAATTAAGCTTGAAACACTAAGACCGTTCGTTCCCTTTTGAGCCTCGCAGTGCAAAAATATCTCTGTGAAAATAAATTCATTTATTTATTTCTTAATTTTTCAAACGTAGAGCGTAGAAAAAGCTTTTGTCATTTTTTGTAAAATCTCAAAAATTGGAAGTGATTTAAATATTGATGGGTATTGGTACAAGATCTATAAAAATATCGATTTTCTTCCGCTAAACCAATATTTCTTCTTACGATATATCGATACGTAATCCACTCATAGAAATATCAATATTTTAAAACACCGAAGATACGTTGAAAGTTATTTTATTAACTTGTGGCACACTAATTTTTCTCTCATTTTATTTTTAGATAGACGTGTTATATTGAATTGATATTACAACTTGCCTTACTTAAAGCGATAAGTATTTTAAATGTCAAAAAATTCATTCATATAATAATATTATGTTGAATTATATTAATCAAACGGCAGTTATTATTTAATTAAGGTTATAACTTTTCAATTCGTTTAGGAATCTGATATATTCGTATATATTATTATTATATATATCATATATTGTGTATATATAATGGGTGTAATTAAAGTCTTGTGAATATGTCTTTTGTAATTTATTGAAAGCTTTGAATGCTTGTCTGTAAATGTTGGAATAGTCGGAAACGACAACAAACATTCTTTTCTTTTAAGTCTGGTATATATCTGAATTTTAATTAGATTTTTCGGAAAAAAAAATAATGAAATGTTATTTCAACTTCGGATATCTTGGAATCTATGAACTGTAGAGAAAAGCTCTATGTAGTGAAATAAATGCTTTTAATATATATTTAATTAAACAAGAAAAACTTGAAATAAATAAAAAAAGTTGAAATAAAATGAATTATAAACTGCATCGGATTTCTTAAATCCATCTGTTTTTCACAAATACGTTAAAGTTAAAAATTTATTGGTTTCGGCTAAATGTGGTAAATATCTATTGACGTGTAACACATAAAAAAAAAAAAAAAAAAAATGCACTATACACAAACACAAATATTAACTCATAGGTTTTTTTTGTTTGATAGTTGCTTTTTGGATCGTTATCGACTTTCTATTTCACTAAAGGTATTATTAAAAAAGAGAGTTTCGGTGAAATGATGATACATAGCTATGTACAGCTAGATACTAAAAAATGTGAGTTCAAAATTTTGTCTTTATCTTGTATGAGGAAATAATTATAACTAAACTTTGTTGACGACCCCAATGCTGTAACTTTGTGTGAAAAAATTAAATTTTTTATTTTGTTAGTTCTTAAAGTTAAGCTTTTTCAAACAAAATATGAACCCCCCCCCCCATCATTTGTTAATTAATTAAATTAGAAATTTTTCAAATTTCGATTTATATACATAAATCCTTTAAAATATAATTGAGTTACGGCACGATGGGAGAAAAGATATTTTTTTTTTTTAAATTATGGAATAAAACAAAAGAAGATAAAAAGGGGTTTAAAAAAAAATTGTCGAAAAATGAAAACTATCTTTAAATATCATTTTTTTTTTCGAATGGGCCAGCAAAGGACCACGTGCCAATTTCAATTCTCCCTTATTCTATTCTTTTCTTCCAATATGCTTTCATCTGTTAACCATGTTTCCTCTTTCTGACCTCAGACCATATTGCACCAGTCCTTTTCACTTTCCTGCCTTGGAATCCCTCCATTTTCAATACTTTTCGCCGAAAGTCCTCTCTATTATTTATTTCTCCAATTTTTATATTGTTTTTTTTTTCTAAATCCCTTTTCACTACATTGATCCAGCTTGTTGATTTCTTACCCCACAGATACCTGAAAATATTACTTGTCAATCTACTATCAGACATTCGATATAAGTGACCAAAAAACATCAATCTTCTATTTCTCATTACATCTGATACATTTTCTACATTTTGATATATTTCAGCAAAATATCATTAAATTAAATACATTATTAATATATTCAATTCAGCATATTTTGTTACAGATATCGGGTCCCACGTCCCATCTTCAGACTATTTATTCTTCTGGTGTATTTTTAACAGTCACATTTAAATTTTAAAGAGGAGTAAATGTGAAATAAAGTAATATAAAATAATTTAATATATTAATAAACACTCCTTGGTTGAATAATTAATTATTATTAATCAAAAAACTGATTTTCGGATCTTATAGAACGAAAATATTTAATAATTACGCATGAGTCGTTTAGAATCAAAACACTTTCTCTCCATTTTTCAAAATTTTACAAAGATAATATTTTGACAGACAAATAATTCGATCACAATTTAAACACATCATCAATATTGTCTTTTTGGAGTGGAATATATTAGTGAATTACAAATTTTAATCCATGCATCTATTTTTTGTTGGACATAATGGGTTTTGTTTTGAAAGTTGGGCCAAAAATTAATTATTCCATATTTTTTTTCTCTTTATTCAGTTTTCACAACTCCTTTATTTATAATAGACTATATATGTATAAATTAAATACACTAAATTTCATATATATATATATATATAAAGTCTGAAGTTTTTGATGTTTTCTGAATACAAGTGGCCATTAATTCATCTGTCGTAATTGTATTGATCCTTTTATACCATTAGGCGAACATCAATTGCCAAAAATAAACTCAAATAATAAAACTCACTGAAAACAGCGAGTGTGTACATAAACAACACAGTTTGTAAACAAACTATGCGATAAGGGCTGATTAAGATTCAATTTTTGTTGGTATTTAGAGGTTTTTGATCTATGGCCTTTAAGCCATAGGTAAAGGTGCTTTTAAACTTACATTTAAAAAAAATATATATATTTAAAAAAAAAAAAAACTAGTCTTAACGGGTTTTTATCCAGTACGACTCATATGATATGAACATTTTTTTAACAATAAATTATATGAACATTTTTAATTACTTATTATTATAAAATTATTCTGGAGGCGCAGTGCTCAATGGGTAAGGCATTCGACTATTTCGAATTAGAGGTCAGGAGAATTTCCTGGGGCTCACCCAGCCTCTACAAAGTGTAAACCTGGTGGTTGAGCGAGAGTTCTGGCCAAATTTCCTCTAATTACAACCGTTGGCCCAGTAACAGTACATCCTCACCTACGTACTGGACTCAAGACCCTTCATGGGTTGTTTGTGCTACAGGTTTTATTTTATTAATTACATTATTCAATAACAAAGGTAGGTTTTACTTAATTTATTTTTAAAATAAGAATAAGGTAAGAAATGCTATTTAACAATTATTTTAATACTATAGTTAAAAAAAAAAATATATATTTTTTATAGATTTATATTTATAAACACTAGGTTAAGGAAACCCACTATTAGTGGAAACTTAATATATATATATATATATATATATATATATATAAATATTTTTTATTGATTTTATAAAATATTTTTTATAGATTTTATAAAATATTTTTTATAGATGAAAAAAATAAATAAATGTTTTTTATAGATTCTCAGACGTTTACACTTCGAGATAAGAGGTACGATAATGCGTCGCTTGAATTTAGACAAACAACGATGTACCCGGATAGATTAGCAAAGTCCGAAAGTGTATTTGAAGGTAAGAAACAATTTATTCATTTTTTTTTTTAACAATTAATAAACCGTTCCACAATAAAATTGAAGTACCTTTATTATGGTTTGAACTTATAACAACTGTTGGAACAATATTCAACGTTTAGCTTGTTTTTTAAAGCAGTTGAAAATAATTTCTGAATGTTGATAAAGTAATTATTGTAGATGTAAATTTATTTCACGTTACTTCTTCGATATTTACATCTGCTGATAACTCATGAATTTTACTAAGCACTGTTATCCAATCAAGTTCATCAAGTTTTGTATCAGATCTGTATGGCTTAACTTTGGAGTAATTTTTATTGCTGTACCTGTTATATTATAGTAACCGTTAAAAATTGTGATTAACCACTGGATGATTAAAAAATAGCATTAACTAGAGCTATCAGAGCTACAAACATGAAATTACCAAATAAAGAATCAGAAGGAATAAAAAAAAAATTAAGTTAAAAAGATAAATTGAGTAAAGAAAAACAAATTAAAACATCAATAATAAATGAAATGTTAGTTTATAATGAAACACAGATTATTAAAAAATATTTTATAGAAATACATGATGGTGAAAATTAGAAAATTATATTATCTAAAATCGTTCATATTCGCAGAGATGAGAAAATACAAATTTTATTGATTTCAGAAATGAAAACAATTGTCGGTAAAATATACCGTTAATATTTCTCCTCGTTATTAATATCACCAATTTTAGATCATTTTATTATTATCATTATGTCACATTTTAAAATTATTGATGAATTGTGTTTCCTTTTTAAATTATTCATTTATTACTGACGTTTTCTTTTATTTCTTCTTTACTCAATGCATCTTTTTAATTTTATTTATTTATTTTTCCCTTCTGTTTCTGTACTTGGAAAAATGTCGTTTTTAGCCCAGCTGATGATCATGAAAGATATGGCCGAAACGTTGGATAATTGAAAATATGGCTTCCTAATTTCCACATTTTTTTTTTTTTAATCTCATCGATTGATTTCTCTCAATAACCTACGTTAAATGATCTCAAAATCATCTCCTCCATACACCAACATTTATCAATATACACAGACGGATCCAGATCGAATAAATCAACTGCATCGGCCTTTGTCACTTACACAACCCGTATATGCAAATTGAAAAACCATAAAATTGCAAAACAATTTTACAGTGTTTACACGGCTGAGATTAATGATATCGCCTAGGTTCTACGATATACGATATACTTCTATGGGTTCGCCGATCGAAAATGTTGTAGTGGTATCGGATTCACTTAGCGCCCCAAAATCCATGAACAACATGCATTTAGAGCACTTAAGAATACATTGCATCCTTGTCTTGTGAACACCTTTATGAAGCAGGAACATTGGTCCACTTCATTTGTTTGCCAGGTCATATCGGCATAAGAGGAAATAAAATAGTTGATAAAGCAGCAAGACTCTATCCCTTCCAGGAGTGGCAAGACCTTCCCAAAAACATCAGAACTTTTAAGTCCACTTAAACGTTATTCAAAGAGTGGCAGACATTTAAGGACCACAGCCCAACCAGTATTCTTCAGTTTATAAAGAAGGACATTAAGACCATAGAGTAGTTACTGCCGTATTAGCCGCAGAGAAATCCTAGCACGACTAAGAATTGGGCCTTCAACTAATAACCAAGGGGATTGCTCTAAAGTGTGAGATGTGTAGCAGTAGTTTTTCGGTAGCCTATATTTTCAACGAATGCCATTACTTCACCAAAAAGTTGAATAAATCGGGAATACCTCCAAACGTTTCAGTTGCGTTAGAAAACGATGAAAAAAAATATTGATAAACTTATAAAATTCTCGTACAAAGAACTCTATCATAAACTTTAGATAAATCTTAACCTCATTTAATTAAAATTTTGATTTTAATTTTTTTTTTTTTTAAATTTACTATGAATATAAAGAAGACACAAGAAGGCTATAAGGTTGAGGCCTAATAAGGAAATATACAAAGAAATAAATGATTTGGAAACGGACATAAGAATAAGAAGATTAAGGTTCTATGGGCATATGGTGAGGATGCACCCAAAGAGATAAAATAGAGAAATCTTCTATAAAACGAGAGGATACAAGAGTGCTGGAGGGTTTATCAAGCAGATGAAGGAAGAAACTAAGAGACAGAAAATAACAGACCAACACTGTTTCGATAGGGATGACTATAGGAAAAGGCTAAAAGAAATTAAGGTACTTGTGGGAAAGAGAGATGCGAGAAAAGGTATAGCGTGGGCCGAGGAAAGAAGGAAGGAGCAATAAGAAAGAATGTGGGAAGAGAGAAGGGAACAAAAATGATATTCGCGTGGTATCTAAGCCCGTTCCGTTAAAAAAAACAACATATTGTTGGAGGTTCGATGACTAAACTTGTTGTTTTACGCTAAAAAATCTCAAACATACAATCCAATCTACGTTAAAATAGATTGGATAAAATTGATAGTTTGTAATACACAACGTTTCCTCCTAGTTTATGTATTCTGCGTTAGTTATATACACAAAAGATATTTATATATTCATGATACATTAATCAGCTTTCTAGTGTATTAATGCTGTGTGAACAAAGCTGTGTGGTCAGCGCCAGAAGACCTCATTACATTGGGAAGATTCAGAATTACATTAAATAAAGATTAACTGGAACCTCTTAAAAGGCGGCAGTTACAAAGCTACTAGAATAACACCAAGATCCATGACACCAATTGTCAAACTCAAATTCCAGATAAAAATAATTAGTGATTCAAATTTAAGCCAAATAAGCGAGGCTAATGACAGACAGAATTACACGCTATAACAAAGTTTTGTTTCATATTATATACAATTGAGCAGCGGAAGCCAGCAAGTAAATAATGCTAGCAGAGCATGGCCAGTAAGTGATCAGATTTACACTTACTGTGACAGCTCTGTCGGCAACAGGGGAGTTCTCATCGAGCTAACCCGGTCCCGACGTCCCAAAAGGACTCGCGGTACGCCCTGTATGCAAAAAAAATAATATAATAAAACATTATTCATTCTCAATCACTTATCAGCCAAAAAAGCCTACTAGTACTTATCATTAGCATCTGGGAGATAATAAACCTTTATCTGCAATGAGGATGAAGAGAAAAAAAAACTGAAGTGTCCTGGACTACACACTAAAAGTACCCCAACGTGAAGGGTGACCGATAAATGTAAAACTCGAAATGAAGGGTTGGAATCCATCTCGTAGTGAATTGCAGGTCGGGCCACTTTTTAGGAGCGCCTCGTCGATAGTGATACCAAAATTGATTTGGAAACTTTGATTTTCTAACGGCCGATACCGAAACTAGAGTTAACTGAATACCAACTTTTAAGCAGTCAACATAAACTCCCACTATCATCTATAAATACACATGTAATGAATAAAATCCTTTTACCACGTTATATACAATTGATCTTCTCTGAGCGGCACACAGTGGTTCAAACTACGAATCTAGCTTACCAAAAATTAAAAATTTGACACCTGTGAACCCGGTTGAAAGGTATTATAATCAAGTGTTACCATGTTCCAGAGAGCGAGATCGAGGGACAAAGGCAGGGGAAAGTAAACAAATATTATTAAACATATTTATAATAGGCCTCTTGAAACCAATTATTTCAGAGCTCCCTTTGACTGTATAAACAGTAACAGCTGTCATAAAATTTGTTTCGTCAATTTTGAAATGGACATGTCATTTGGCTGGGGTCTATATCTTTTTTGAACTAACGTTTTTTACAAAATGTAACAATTTGGCACGATCTAGATCTGTTGGTATTGCACAAAAATTTGCTGATCTAATCAGAAATTAATTGGAGAATATTTTTTGTCGTACAATATTTGTCACCTCAACCTACCGTTTGTTAACTACACTCTGCGACAAAATGTTAGACACACTCTTGTAAATAAGAAAACCTTTTATGATTTCTTTATTTTCGATTGATTTTAGTTTTTAACACGATTTGATGTATAAGTTAAGATATTTGAAAAATAGAAAGAATTAGCAGGCCTTGTTGAATATTTAATGCCAATATTAGTTAAACTTTACATTTTACGTGCGTCAAAATGGTGGACACAGAATAGTCTTTTAGACGATTTTCTTAATCTTCTGGAGGTTGAGACTTATGAGAACCATTTCTACTTTAGAGCTGTGTTAAATCTGTACGAAAGTAGACAACTAAAGACGTCAATAATGGTGAAAAATTAATGTTTTTCAAATGAAGAATGCCGTTTGATTTCTTCACTAATGAGCATGGGATGTGTTACAGAGAGTTCGCAAACCGCCTCAAGTTTTTCATTAGTTGCGAACTTTATGAGGCACGGAGAGACATATGGAACCCACCACTCAAGTAGGGACCCCTTGGTTTGTCGTTACAAGAAAAACGGAATATGCATCTAAGTCTTGTAATACAGCAACGGCAATCGCGAAGGATGCCTGAAATGCACCTTTGGAATGTCCAAAATAAAAACTTCAAAAAACACTAGTTAGAAAAAAGAAAGTCTATTTTTTAACCGTCACAAATTAGCTATATGGCCTTTGCTTGAAATGTAACATTATGGACTGAGCACCGGAGGAAAGTTGTCTTTAGTGAAAAAAAAAAAAAAAATCTGGATTTTTATATTTTAAGACACGAAGAAAAGATTTCATCAAAGTGGCAACTGAAAGGAAGAAAGGCACTATTTTTTTTAATGGCTAAAAAGCTCACTTTCTTTTTTTCTAACTAGTGTTTTTGAATTTGTTTGATAGCATAGGTCTGAAAAAAAATTTTGTTTGTCAGCTGCATGAGATATTTTAACTGAATTATATGTTTTATAATGCGATGATTTCATAAGTGATGTCTATTTTTTTCTATCACATAAGGGTTTTTCGTTAATTCAAACACAAAAATTGGTAAAAGCACTAGTTTATTCGGGAATTTTGTACATATATATTTAAAACAGTCCCCATCCTTTTTTATCAGTTATACAACTTGTTTCATTAACCCCAATTTGATATGGAGAGGAGGAAACAAAACCTTTTCTGGTGGTACCAAAGTAGTATTGATAACATTTTTCTGTCCAGGTTTTAAAGTTTCTAGGTGTGGCCAATCACTTTTAGTCCAGTGCTCTTCTTTAGCACTACTATCTCACAAGCATAAGAAGCATGGGTATTTAGTATAGCCTGCCTGCTGACCCAATAGCATCGTGAGTAACATACATATAATAATAAACATAATACTGAAAAACACATAAAAACCTATGTGATAGAATTGTTTGAATATTTTTCCTGTTTTTGGGAGGTCAAAATCTATAAGAAAATGTTAAAAAATCCTATGCAGTTTTTTAGTCGCAGACCTGTGTAATCATTGGACATTCTTAAGGTTCGTTTAAACTCTCGGCTTCTTCAGCGATTTCCCTTGTCGTTTTACAAGAGTTAGATGCATATTCCGTTTTTCTTGTAACGAAAAACCTTGGGGCCTCAGTTGAGCGGTGTTTCCAATGTCTCTCCGTGCCTCAAAAAGTTAGCAATCTGCGAAAAACTCTGTTTGAGGTGGTTTGTTATCTCCCTAAAATACATCCCATCCTCATTAGTGAAGAAATCAAACGGCGCTTTTTATTTGAAAACATTAATTTTTCAACACAATTGTGGTGTTTTGGTGTGCCAACTTTCATACAAATTCAACATAGCTTTAAAGTGAAAATGGTATTCATTGGTCTCAAACACCAGAAGATTAAGAAAAATCTTGTTCTGTTATCCATGTATAAGTTGTATGGAAGCGTGAATTCAGTGTTTCTGTTATTTCCATGGTTTTGTTATGTATAGTGTGAGTACATCCATTTTAAATTTCGATAGCTCTTAACTCTCACAAAAAAAAGAAAAAAAGAAAATAAAAATGAAAAAAGGAAGAAAAGTAAAACGGCTACATCCAACGAATTTTCAGAATTATTTTTAAAACAAATATATGTTTTTCATTAGATGTCTTTTACATAAATTGAAATTAATTGAAAATTTGTTAAAAAAAAAAGAAAAAAGATTAGAGTTGATAGGATACAATAAAATCTTAGACCAAGGTTAAAAGTAATTTTAGACAAAGAATTAACAAAATAAAATTTGTGAAATGAACATCAGATTTTTTTTTGGTTTTTCTAGGAGCACACGTACCACAGGAAGATACTAATGGAGAAAAATCTGTAAGCTTATTGTATATATTCAATAAAAATTTGTTTTCCACATTTTCTGATAAATATTAAATGTTTTCAGGATGCTAAGAAACAAGCAGCAACTAAGAAAGGGTCTGATAAAAAAAAAAGAGGAATTTTGGAAGTATGCTCAGAAGAATGCCTCCGTAAGAGCTAAAATTTATAGTTGCATTTTTAAACCATTAGTAGCAGTCTAACTGTACGTAATGGTCCTTGGATATAGCCTTTGCATTTTTAAAATTCCATGTGACCATCAAAACCTTCTGCAGCATTCAGTTTCCAGATCCCCATATCCTTATTATCCTCCTGGGAGATTAAAACGTTTGCAGTCACAAAACCTATTATAAATATTTATCTCATTTGAGCTAGATTTTAAATGAACTACCAAGATGTGGTACCAACTGTACTGTACTAAACTGTCGGTATTAAATAATGTTGATTAGTCTATTTTAAAAATACGAATAAAATAATACTTTAACAACTGTAGGCTTCTGGTCAATTCAATATAACTAAGTTTCAATAGTGATGGAGAGTCAAAACATCATTAAAAAGCCCTATATGTTTTAGTTTATAAAAATACCTTTGAAGAGATGATGGCTGCTATTGAAAAACTAAAGAACCATTAGGCTTCTTGATACAAACCTCACTTTAACTTATAACATGCTTTCTAAAAGAGCTAGAATAATTGTTGCGAGTGACAGTTTTACCGCGCCACTACTAATACATACCTCTTCTTTCAAACTTATCAATAGTAACTATAGTTATTAGTATTATAATAAATACTTTCTGCCTTTCACAATTATTCCTTAGTATGCATTTATAGGATCTATTGAGCAATAAGTTTTGCTAATAAAGATCAGTCGGTCATCGGGATTTTCAGGTGCTCACGGCGTAATAAATCTGAAGATCCCGAAGAATACTTCATGGTTGCAGAATTATTCGGTTCTTTATGGTTCAAGTATGCTGTAGTTTCTCTAATTGTATGCACTTACAGGTATCGAGTTTGCAGAGCTTCTCACCGAACCGCAGAACAAATATATCCCGTCACTCCACGGCTGGAGAGATTGGGGCCAGAACAACGAATGGATCGACCCGGACGGAGCTCGGACTGAGGCAGTCGAAGCGGTCGAGGATCGAATTAAGTGTCTACCTACCAAGACGTTCGGACCACCTTTGCCATGATTTATGATTCTCCTTAATATAAAATATTTATTTTTTATATTTCTTTCAATAATTTTATAATTTTATTATTGTTAAAACTACTAGGAATCAAGAGTTCCAAGTTATAATTGTATTGTATTCACGGAAAGACTCTGGAAAGACGATGCCACGAAAGAACTCTGCGGACAAATAAAAAAAAAAATCATATGGCTGCTAATTTATCATGTAGAATAGCATACTGATTGGAAATCAAATTAGTTACATAATAACAATAAAAAAATAAATAAAAAAACTCCCTGAGTATAAAAACTGTAATTACCCCCTCCTTGCAGATTCTCAACCCTGGACATGATCTTACGAAGAAGATTCCCAAATTTTTGGTCTACACCTTTTTAAATCATTTATTCCACGCCCTGACATTTTTAATCCTACTCACAGTAGAACAAAACATTCCACTCAAAATGTGTCTTCCTATAGGATTTCATCCTTCCGAGGCATCGAACATAATCCAAAGATTACATTTTTACAAAGCCACTGGGCATTACCTAATTTAAGCCCATATCCTAAAACTCATTCATCGTAAAACGATCCTATCCTAACTAACAGCGTTCTAAGAGAATAGTGCTGTTCTCTCTGCATATTTGCCTAATCCATGAAAAGTCTCAATGAAGATGACACCCAAGCCCAAAAAGCCATATGAACTACCATCCTCGTATCGTACAACAATATTTCTCTTGCCCATTGTAGGCAAAATCCTGGAAAAAAAAATTCTGCAACGCCTAAACGGAAAAATGAAACGGCTGTACCCTACCCTACCAGTTTGGTTTTTGGTATTCGAAAGTCACAACCTGCTAAACAGCAATGTCGTCGTGTGGGGGATGTTGTCTCCTCTACAATGAAGCGTGGAATGTACTGCACGGGAGCCTTTCCAGACCTAGAACAGGCTTTCGATACACCCTGGCACCAGGGAGTGCTTTACAAATCCCTGCCTCCCTGATTTAAGTTGTTACCTACTACATTCAGAGTGAGTAACTAATTCGGCAACAAATCCAAACAAAGCTCATCAAATAATTTTCACTCTCTTTACTCAATAAAAGAGGCCGGTATTCGGAATTCGGCCGGGATTCGTCAAGGAAGCATCCTAGGTCCCGTCCATTACACATTCTATTCAGCTGAAATCCCGACTAATCCGAGCACCGTCCTCACCACGTACGCTGATAACACATATGTGTTATTAGTAAATTTTGATCCCTTGATTGCATCCTAAACACTACGATCGCTAATTTCAAACTTGCAAGAATGGTGTCAAAATGGGAGGATCAAAATAAATCCAAACAAATCTCATCAAATAATTTCCACCCTACGTTGTAACCCTACGACTCCCTGTCCTGCGGCATCCTTTCATAATATCCCACTGATCCCTGTTGAACAAATCCGCTACCTAGGACTCCAACTTGACAAATGTTTAACTTGGAATTCACACAACAAACTGCTCATCGTCTCTAGCCCAACCTAGAGGTTAAAAAAAAAGCAATGAACTAAGTATTTCTCCTTGAGTGGGAAAAACAATAGATCGTGGATATCTACTGCTTTCTTCAATTTACATTTTAGAATCAAAATGATCAAATTATTTAAATTAATTATTCAAAAAAGTATCATACGCATGAAAACACCTTCTTCGCCTCACCTCCTAAATTATGTTGTCATTCATACATTATTTCACAAATGTAATCGTTTGTTTTATAAAATGTCCGAAGGTTATTTGGACAACACCCTAAACTAACTTTACAGCAGAAGGCTAGAAATAATTAGTTCAAAATAAAAAATTAAAGGGCAGTTTTTAATCTTATACAAAATTATAAACTCGAAAAACAAAACACTTATTTAAATTGTTTTAATAATAAAAATATAAGATTTTTATATATTCGAACACACTAGGATAAACATAAAATGGGAAATATCAACTAGTTACTTTACTATATCATCTGAACATTTACTTTATAATTTTTATTGAAAGAATAATGTGAACTATAATAAAAAATTTTTTTTAAAGAAATAATGCAGATATTCTTCATCACCCTTTCAGAATCATTTGTACTGTTGACACTGCAATTCTATCTTCGCTATCTAATATCACATATATCACATAATATCACATATCACATCGTAGAAAAACTGATTAAAAAGTGAACAATCAGATCGAACCATGATTGATCAAAACACAAATGAAATGAAAAATAATCTTTATTCTGGGACACCTTGTTCCCGTAAGAATAATATAAAAGTACAATAAAAAGGTATTATTGTCTGGCTGTGTACATAACAGGCAGCAAATTATATAGAATGTAAATTATATACATATAGATATAAAAGGTGAAATTTTAGATTTAAAAACAAGTCTTTGGGTTTATATAAGAAAAAAAAAATAAGTAAATAACAAAATTAAAATAAAATAAAATAAACATTAAATAATAAAATAAAATAAAAAGAAATATTCTAACACTAATATATTATTACATAATTTCGGAAGATTGATAATTGAGGAGGTAGATGAATAAATTATGTTTAAAGGAAGTGAGAGAAGGAGCATTGTGGATCAAATGGGGTATGAAATTCCAAAATAAAGCTGCACGATTAATAAAGGATTTTTCAACGGAAGCAGTTTGATAAGATGTGATATACAAATCTATAGGCTGAGATCTGGTGTTCAAAAGATGAATGGAAGAACGAAGGGCAAGGATGTCGTAAATGTACGAAGGTTTTTTGGACTTTAAGGATTGGAATAGAAAGGAACCAAGGAAGTATTGTCGCCGAAAACATGGATAAAGCCACCTCAACTCGGAATACCAGCAAGTGATGTGAGAACGCCTGGGGATCCCAAAAATGAATCTTATAAAGGAGTTCATTAATCTTTTCAGCTTCATTTCAAGCTCTCCTCATGATGATTAACGATTGTCAAACGGTTTCGCTGTACAATAACACAATGCCAACTAAAAACATTAAATATCTGGGATCTTGACCTTCCCACCCTGGCTAGAATAGGTTGGTAACCTATAAGACAACCCGTCCTTTCTCTTCTAGTTGGAGTACATAAGGAAATTTTGCTCCAATAGAACTACAACAAAAACGAAACAAACATTGTTACTTCTTATTGAAACATTTACTGAACAATTAACACTAAACTTACATTTAAAAAAATAAATGATAATAATTTATAAAAAATTACTGAACCTATTTGGACTGACAACGCAGTACTTTAGGGTTCTGCAATACCCACAAATATTTATAAAACCAGTCAAAAATACTTGAAACGCTATTACACGCACCAACGAACTTTATAACTGACTGTACAACATTACATGAACATAAAATACAACAATTTTCACTTGTTTATGTAATAACAACCTAGTTCATTTGTACAGACAATTTCTATCTCTCAATACCTCGGTTCCCTTTAAGTAGGATTAACATATCTGACCATCTTTTATTAGATTAACTTTTATTTGTTCTTCTTATTTACTTTTATTTTTCTTTAATCCTTTTTATGTATTTCCAGTTTGATCAATATTATTTAAAAAAAAACAACATAATAAGATAAAAGATAACAAATATTTTAATCAATCATTTGTAATATTAATTCCTTCAACAGTAAAACGATATTATGATAAAATTATAGATGACTTTTAGATGAATGGAGAAGAAGATAATCAGGGTTGCAAGAAAAAGAGAAAAACCACGTCCAAGTGAAATTACTAATGTGTGCCAACGTTTTGACCTTCCTCGCAGGTCTTCTTTTGGACCACCGAACCACACTAGAGAAGAGACGAACGATGACTCATGAAACGTTCTTCTTCACTAAAATAATATTAAATTTATATTTATAAACAAATAATGGTATCTACACATACATGAATAGTCTTATTGAAGCAAAAAAAAACAACACATTAAGTATAATAAAACTATAATCTAATTTTAATATTGTTTTCGTATTTGTTTTGCCTTACTTTATATAACTTTATATCTGAGATCAAGTTTTTGTTTTGTTTTTTCAGGTAAGATTTATTGTTCACCTAGTTGTTGTGTGTATAGTGGTATTTCATTTAATCATTTATACCTCTATTTTCGCTCTATTAACTTTATTTTTCACTTTTTATAAATTTATACATTTTTTATTCTCTTATCTTATATTTAAGTTAGATGGTATATTTTATTTTTATTGTATAATTTTATATATAGTGTTATTAGTATTGATTTTTATCACTATAATTTAATTTACACTATGTTATTTCTTATTAGTATTATGTACTTAATCTTAAATACGGCAGCTAGGCCGCCATTATTATTTTCATAATTATTCTTAAGGGGAAATGGCTCCAGGGTAAAATTTTGTATGTGTGTCGACTATCAAAATGGGATAAATCCACTATTTGTCAAACTGATATTTTTATCTTGATTTATTAGTTTTTTTTCTCCTATATCGTTGGTAAAATTGTTTCCCTTCAAAGCGTAATAAATCCAGTATAATGTAAGATGAAAGAGGAGTTTCTTTATTACCTGGAGCAAATGACTGTATATTTAATGATATTTAAAAAAATTGTCGTTTTTAGTTTTTATATATAAGAGTACGGAGTTGAGCTTTAGGGCTCTACTAAACCATCTAATTCATCTCGTATCCAATTACAATCCGAAATCCTTCGAAAAATCCTAAATGCCCCTTACTTTGACACCAATAAACTTATCCATAAAGACCTTAATGTTCCATATGTTGCAGAGTTAGCCCATACTAGATACCTATCCTTTCATCGTAAGCTCCATAACCACTCAAATCCATTAGTTTCTCAACTTGCTTGCCACTACATTCCTGATAATCCTCCGAGGCGTCTGAAAAGAAGACAGCATAGAGATCTTCTAGTGTAGAATTTTTATTGAAGTGCTACTGATGAGTACTTCTTTTCACGTTTTGACATTTTATTATAATCTTTATCAGCTCATTTACTTATTCAATTGCAAATTTCAATAAATTGATATATAGAAAAAAATATATATTAGAAATTTGGTTTATAAATATGTTCATACTATATTTGATATGGATATGTGTTTTGGCTGGGGGTCTATGGTTTTTTAGGGTCTTGTGTTACGCTTTTTTATCCTCAAAATTGTTAATGTTTTTTTTTTAACATTAAAAAATGTAACATTTTGACAAACTATAGCTCTATAGGATCGAAACTTCGCCGACAGTTTCCCCTTTAGAAATTTAGTTGATAATATTTTGTGTTTAGTGGCCTTTGCCACTAGGACCTACCTTTTAGCAGCTATATTGGTTTGAATGAAAAAAGTCTCGTCAGAAAACGTACTTTCTTTTAACTTTTTATTTCAAATAATGATTAATAGTTAACTCTAATTTAATTAATAGTTGAAGTAATTTGTTCCTTTTAATTCTTAATTGTAGATTGGGGAATACAGTAAATTATAAATACACATCTCCATGATCTATTGTTTTTCCCAGTCAGGGAGAAATGGATTTTCAAAAAGTCAACGAAATCATTTAATTTTTTTTTTTTGTGTGTTAAATCAAAATCCATCATTTTATTTATTTAAATAGCATAATTTGCCCCAATATTTTCAGAATAAGTTTTTTAATTTACTTTGAAAATTTCATTAACTTTGAAAACAACGAAGAGACAAACATGGAACGAATGATTGACGAATTCGACAAGAGATATACATACTTATGAATTCATTAAAACTTTAGACGATAGAAAACAAATTTAAAAAAATGAATTACATACTAACCCAATTTTTGACAGGACATGGCGGAGCTAAACGTTTAAAGATTTAAACTTACTGACAACAGCATTTGTAACTGCGACGGATACAGTGATCAAATTTATGACCATCTAATATATATCTGCATAAATATGGAAAAGTACAGGCACAAACTGATATCCAAAGTCCTACAGAACGGAGACAAATGGCCGCCTTCAAAAAATAATCTCATACACAAATACTTTGATGAGTTTGATGCATTTGTGGATCCTGTTGATTATATGGAACTCAACAGTTGAACAGTTTGTGTATAATTCTACCTCTATTTGTTTGTATATATATGGATAAATTTCTTGACTGCTACTATTATTATACTGGAAAATATCTACAGTGGAAGATTGAGATTTTATAAAGAAATCAAGACAAATCACGGTCCTGAAGCAATCACAGCGATGAAGGAACTTCAGAAATCCAACAGCAAATGTGGAGAATACTAGGACATTCATACTAAGATACAGGGCATGAATATGAAAACAATATAGTCTCGAAACGTCGCCAAAATAGTTGTTTTTATTTATTTACTGAACCTCAAGAACCTTACTAAACATTTAATAGTAACAGTCAACAAATTTATCCATTTTAACATATCGAGTCAATACTGGAAAATATCTATAATAGGAGAATGGGATTTTATAAAGAAATCAAGAAACCCACGGTCCTGAAGCAATCGCAGTGATGAAGGAACTTCAAAAATTCAATAGAAAACTAGCAAGTGTGAAGAACACTAGAACATTTCTACTAAGATGCAGGGCATGATTATGAGAACAATCAAAACGTCGCCATAATAGTTGTTTTTATTTATTAACTGAACCTCAAGAACCTTAATAAATATATACATATATATATTTTAATATTTATTTATTTACTTTTATTTATTATTTTTAGTTTGATTTTTTTCTCTTTTTTTTCCTTTTTATTCTTTTTTTATATTTATTAATTATCTTCTAATTCCATTAGTTAATTGTTTTTTATATTTCATATTCACTCATCGATTATTTCTGTATTATTTTAAAATATTTTTACATTAAATATAACTAAAACTGTTTGTATAAAAATTAATGATAATACGCGTAATATTAATTTCGAGAGATGGGACGCGTAGAAATATATGCACCCATTGCAGGGTTACTGCAATGTGGAAAACTAGAACATAAAAAAAAAAAGTTGTCACATTAATCAATGATTTAATAAGATTTTTTTTTTTTTAAAGTTGGTTGCTTAAAAAATGTTAAAATTAAGAGCCAACAGGTAGGAATTATTTTTCTATTTTTTAAAGATCTGGTTGACTGGAATCAGATGTTTGAGCGGAGACTTGCAGCAAGACGACTCCCAGAGATGTGGGGCAAAGCGGCCTAGCGCGGTGAGGACTGCCCCGTGAATGAGTGCTACAAGCTTTAGTGGGTCAACCGTATTGATCCCTCTCTCGCGCAGGCTCAACATGGCACGATATATTTATTATTTACAAAAATAATATGTGCTGTAAGAGGGACCCTCTACAACGTTGGCTTTTCCTCAGAGCAGCAGCTGTTCCAGCCATGCATATGTCGTCCCTAAAAATATTCTCAGAATAACAGGGAAGATACGTCTCAAGGGGGCGAATAGACCAACTCTAAAGGCACACAGAACATAAAATTAACGTTAATTACTTTAAAACATTTTATAAAAAAATTTAGTATTAAAAATTACTTTTTTCATTTTTATTTATTTTTTAGTCAATTTTTTTTTTTACTGAGTGTGTAAACTGCCAAAATATCTTTCCCACATAGTCCAAACCCTGATGCTGATTCATAAGCAACTTTTGAATAATAATCATAATTAAAAGTTTTCTTCCAATGAAGTTTAACAGTTTACCATTTTTTGAAACACTATTTGAGACATGTTTTGAATAAGATAATTAACAAAAAATTGTTAATTTAGCATACTTAATAAAAAGTAGAATAAATTTAACAGTAGAAAAAAAAAAAAAAAAAAAAACCTATACAAATTCAGCACAGATTATTCGAACTAATGTCAGAGATGGTTTGGAAAAATTATTATGTGTGAACAGCATCTTCCAACACTTCACTTTTCTCTTTTTTCAGAGTTTTACGACTCAAACTACCCGTCTAACCTTAAATATTATGGGGTACATGATGATTGATTTAGAATTATTTTTTTATTCCGTTATTGTTGATTTACCAACCTTGAAATCGATAGCTAATGTTTGAACCGATTCACGTTTTTTTCTAACCACGTAATGATTTCCATTTTGCCTATAAATAAAAAGAGCTCTCGTTTCCTGTTTGTTAGCATGGATGATGACGTGTAGTTTTTAAAACAAAAATTGATCACAAAGGTGATGTACCTCATAAAGAAACTGCCCGCCGTTACAGACTACTTCAACAATTAACTAGACAAACGTTCAAAAGTTTCTTTATATGCATTTATTGAAATTTACAACTGTACAAAATATATACATAAAGTAAATGTATTGACATCGATTACAATAACATGTTAAAACTTGAAAAGAACTACTCATCAGTAGCACTTCATTAAAAATTCTACCCTAGAAGGTCTCTAGGCCATCTTCGTTTCAGACGCCTCGAAGGATTATCAGGGATGGAGGGGGAAGCAAGTTAAAGAAACTAACGGATTTGAGTGGTTATGGAGCTAACTATGAAAGGATGGGTATCTGGTTTGGACTACATCAGCAACATATGAAACATTAAGATCTTTATGGATAAGTTTATTGGTGACAAAGTAAGGATTTTTCGAAGGATTTTGGATTGTAATGATTGAATACGAGAAGAATTATAAGGTTTAGTGGAGCCCCAAAGCTCAACTCCGTACGTCCAAATTGGTCTAATCACAGTCATTTATATGAGTCTTTTGCAATTAATTGGGAGATTTGAACGTTTGTCTAGTAAATGTTGAAGTAGTCTGTAACGGCTGTCGGTTTCTTGTCGTTTTAGTCTTGATTTAAGATTTGAAGTGAGATCTATTACGAACCTAATGATTAGGAAAATATTTATACAAACAAATGAAAAGGTCTAATTATGTATACAGTTCTCAGTAAACAAAATTGCAGGTATGTATAGAAGTTCATTTTTTTGCAGTTTCGTGATATAAATTGAGCTTCCCTTTCAGACATTCATGGAAAAAATTATTTTGTTTTTCAATTAATTCTAGTTTTAAATAAAAATAGTTTTAACAATACAAATAAGTAATTAGATGATCAATTTAATTAAAATTACATTCCAAAAAAAAATTTCCTTTAAATAAACGTTCTGATAGTTAACATTTGGATAATGGACGCTCCACTGTATAAAAAAAAATTACATCAGTTTAGATCATTGTAACAACATGCACACTATACTCTGACCCCATAAAAAGTACAATATACCCTCAAGTATAGATAAAGCACTGGAAGACACAGAAGACAAAATCAAAAACATTTTTGAATTTCTGAAATTTTGTAAATTGTTTGACAAAATTTAATATGTGTATTAAGCCGCTAATGACTCATGTGAGTAGATGCCGCAAGTAATAAAATAAATAAATAATATTAATTTTGATAATTATCTGGGTCACACTAGAATTTAGTGTAACCTTGAAGCGGGAATGTAATATTTAAAATATTTTTTTTTTTTTTTCTAAGCCCATATGGCTACCAAAAAAAGATTTGATTCATTCTTGATAAAAATAAATCTACTTTTCTTTCTGAACTAAAGTTGTATTTTAAGAGGGTTCTGAGGAGAGCAGTGGTTTGGAGACAAACATAGCATTATGACTCACTATCTAGTGATGGGGCTCACTAGGATATTTGGATATTAGGTATTAATCTTAATTTTTGTTATTGATAAGTAACAATAATAATTGTTACTTATGGTGAATTCTTAAATCCCAGTCAGACCCCGTAAAAACATGTAACATGTTAAAATAATAATAAAAATATTACATTTAAGGAATAATTAACTTATATATTACTTTGTTTTTTCAAATTTATTTATTTATTTTATTAAATTCCGCATCTACTCACATGAGTCATTAGCGGCTCAATATACATATTAGATTTTGTCGAACAATTTACAAAATTTTAGAAATTCAAAAATGTTTTTGATTTTGTCCTCTGTGTCTTCCAGTGCTTTATCTATACATGAGGGTACATTGTAGTTTGTTCTGGCGTCAGAGTATAGTGTACATGTTGTTACAATGTGTTTCAATGTCAGTGTTGTCATGCATGTTGTACAAATCGGTGGTTCTAGGCTTCTCATCAGGTAACCGTGGGTGAAAGCTGAATGTCTTACTCTTAGTCTCGTCAAGATTATTTCCTCTATTCTTGATTTTCTACAAGATGTTGTCCAGGGTCGGGTGTCTTGTTTAATTTCTTGAAGTTTGCTGCGTATTTGGTTCCATTTTGTTTTCCAGTGATGGAGCAATTTTTTTCTACAGGATGTTTTTAAGTCAGAAGTTGTTGTAATGTCTGTAATAATGGTTCCTGTTTGGTTCAGTCTCGCGAGATTTGCTGCACTGTCTGCAGCTTCATTTCCGGAGATGCCACAATGTGAGGGTACCCACATTAGCACAGTCCCACCACCCATCGACTCGTGCATCTCCCACAGGCAGTTATTAATCTTCCGTACTAGGGCATTTTCAGAGTTGTCTTCAGCTATTGCCAATACTGAATTTAGAGAGTCTGTTACCAAAAGAGCATGTTTTGTATTTGTAGATTGTATTAATAGAAGACCTTGGTAGATCGCAAATAGTTCTCCTGTAAAAACACTATTTAGTGACGGTAGGTTAAATTTTAGTAAGCTATTGTTAAAAACCACTGCACAACCGACTTCTCCATCAGTTTTCGATGCATCAGTAAAAATTGTTTCGTGGTTTGGATACTTTTGCCTTAATTCTGCAAAAAATCTCTTTTTAATGATGGGGTTGTCGTCTTCAATCTTTTCCTTAAGGGATGTGTCAACCTTTATGTAAGTATTGTCCCATCGAAAAAACAATGGGTCATCTATGGTTAGTACTGTATTCGGTTTCAAATTTAATTTTAACTAAACTAAAAATTCTATGAATGGTTTATTAACTAAATTTATTTTAGCAGTACACGCTCAGTATGCTTGTGTATATATCTTCTTAATGTTAGATTGTTATGACTGCCAATCGCTCCGATTAAGGGGTTTCTGAATTGTTTGTAGAGTTGAAAAATTTATAGTTAGTGTACATAACTGTGTTAACAAACAAACCCCAACAAACAAACAAAAAATTTATCTATTATTAAGAATGAAAAATTTCTTTGAAATAAACCTATTTCCTTTCATACGCAGTGGTGAACAATATGTTATATAACATTATAGCGACATTTTAAAAAAAAAAATCCATATTTGAAATGGAAAATTCTGAAATCGTATGGAGAATTTAAACCAGTTTGGCAAATACAGAATTTGACTTGCAAAACCGTAATATTAGTTTAAGGAGTTATATCATTTGAATGGCTTGTGGCTCATTTTCCTTTATGTCTTATTATTGTTTTGGCTTATTAGTATTAACTGATGCGAAAAACTAATTTATGAATAATTAGAAGGGAAATTTTAAATAGCTTGTTAAGATTAAAGAACAAAAATTAAGCATTCTGTTTTTAATTTCCTCGGTAATATATCACATTGCAGTGCGGGATGGAAATATTTTTTTTTCCAAAACATTGATATGCTCACAATAAAAGTTTGCTTTCGTGAGTATCCAACTGAGAAGTTGAGAGATTCCCTATTTCAGAAAATCATCCGTAAAAACACTCATACAAGCATAGAAAATATTTCTGTCTGTTTGAGCAGCCTTAAAATAAACCTGGAATACTTCTATACTCGAAATAAAAACTCCAGTTATGGCCTAACCGGGAAACAAAAACATCTTGTTGGTTTCTTTTCCGTAAATTAATATTTATGACTTATGAATATAAAACCTGGATCCGTTAGAAGAGTATCACTGGGTCCTTTTCATGTGTAGGGTTCGTTCCCTTAGGCAGTCAATATTTATTTTGTCCAGACTCCATAAAATCTTATTGGGTTTCCACTCTGGGTAGGGCAAGCTTGATTATTGGCATAACAGGTTGGCGAAAAGGAACAACAATATTCAAAAACTGCAATTTTAAATTTTAATATGTTTGTTGGAAATATTAATAAATAAAAATTCAACCTAATTAGGTCGATTAATTTTTAATGCCCTATTCAACCTAACTGCATTTGCCAATTAATGACACATGCAGATAAAAATCAGTGCAGCCGATTCCAACTTAACATTTTTCCGCTGGGTAGCAGTAAAATTCCCCTCAGCTATTTCAGAAATTTCTCCCTAATGACAAATGAGTAATGTTGCTTTTCAAATTTAATAATGAGAGATAAAATTCGTATATTTAATGTAATTTATGTGATTCAGGACTGTTATAAAACTAAATAAATACTCTTTTTAATATTTATTATAGTCAAAATCTAGACCACTGGAACTGACATTTTTCTAATTATAAAATGTGAGGTAAAAGTGGCAAAAATGTTCTATTATTAACTTTTATTTGCAAATTAATGATTATAACTAAAATAAGATATAGTCACTAGAGCACACAAGAAATATATCAGTTATTAAAATAACAGCTAAATTGAGGCAACCAATGGATTTTCAACGAAGGTTCTAAAAATGAAAGTTTCAAAGTATTGTTATAAAAAAAAATTATGAAAAAAAATGTCCTCTGAATTAAGATAATGAAAGATAAAAGGGATTATAAAGTGATTACGGCAGTGGCAAGTTCATTTCACAGTTCCTCTTTGGATAGCACACCTTGCAAATGACGGGTAACCTTTACCAATTCAATAATTAATCGAATTTCCCCCAAATATCCCCCAAAAACATTTCCCTATTTGGGTGCAAAGGCTTTTAAAATTTCCCCTCACGAGAAAATTTCCCCCCAACCGGCAGCCCTGATAACAATACATAATCTACCGAACTTGTATTGCAAAGTGTATATATCTTTTTATATCTATTGATTAAATTTTTTAAATAAATACATCAAATAAATGTAAAGTATCTAAAAGTTCTTTATTGGAAAGTGATGGATCCGTATTCTTTTTTAATTGTAATGTTTGCCACATATTCCAAATCAGAGTGTTATTGGTTATATTAGCAAATAAACGTTTGATATCCACCAGTACAGTATACAAAGAAAAAAAATGAAAAGTGAACGTAAAAATATATTTAATTAATCATTACAATTTATACAGCTAAAATAGAACACCAAATGTAATGAAATACATATGATTTAGTGGCCATGTTGGAATAAGTTTCATTTCGTTTCAACATGAATCGATTTCGATCCTTGAGATTCAACTTTAATTTTATGATTTATTTTTAGTAGTTGATGGTACTTTTTGGTCCATCGGAAATTTTTAGAGTTGGCCAACTAGCCGGTTATAGGCAACTTTTGTAGTCGGCAAGCGCCTACTAGTCAGTAATTTTATTGATTTCCCTGGACAAATGTTTAAAGAATGCTATAACTTACAAGAGACTCATATAAATTACAATTTTAAGACCTATTTGGACATACAGATCCAATTCTTCTCGTATCCAATCCTTACAATCCAAAATCCTTTGAAAAACCCTTAATGCCCCTTACTATTACACAAATAAACTTTTTCATAAAGCCCTTAATGCTCCATATGTTGCTCTTTTAGCCTAAAACTGGATACCAATCCTTTCATAGTAAACTCCACTCACATTCGAATCCATTAGTCTCCCTACTTTTCAGACTCGATACCTGATAACCTATAGAGATGTCTAGAAAGAAGATGACCGTGAACCTTCTAGTCTTGAACTTTAATTAAGGTGCAATTGGTGAGTAGTTATTTATAAGTTATTTACATATTACTATAATAATTATCCTCAAATTTATTTGATGATATTGTAAATATACAGTTGTAAATATCAATAAATAGTTGATTGAATTAACAACAGTTGAAATATCAGGCATGATTGAATTCTAAATCTCAAAATTATCTATCTAAGCTATGTGAAGTAAATTACTAGAAAAAACAAAAAACCTTTCAATCCTTCGAAAAGATAATGATTTAACGGGGTACAGTATGATAATGACCAGTTTTCTGGTAATCCGCCCTTACATATATTCATTATGAATGAGGCATTACTAAACCTAACAGCTGAAACCGGTTGTAACACCATCAAGTAATTCTGGCCTGATAAATCATCCTTTCCACTTGTTGGAGCTTATTATGATGTCAAACAATAATTTTATATGCCCATTAAAAACTATTAAAATTTGATTTTCAAGTTTGTTTTTTTTATTAAAAAACTTAAATGTGTTAATTATGCCTGACCGTTTATCTAATATAAAGTCAACCATAGCATTTTCATTATAATTAGTTCGTCATTGTACTAAAAAGGGAGGTTGTCGGTACACCATATATAAAAGATTCTTTTTTTTTTTTTTTTTTTTTTTTTTTTTTTTAAACATTTATTTAAAGAAAGTATTACAATCTGCCTCGATGTGGGCAATAAGTAATATGGATGGCTTATGATCCATTCACAAAATATTTACAAGAAATAAATACAAAGAAAAGATACAAAATAAAATATAATAAAATAAGATAAGTAAATAATCTCCTTATAATATATAATACAATAGAAAAAAAAGTAAAGAAAAAAAATTAAATTAAATCTTAAAAATACATTTATACTTTATTTACAATACATACAAATCCGAGGGAACCCCCAACGAGACTTATCCCTCCACTTATGGAGGGACAAGCCAGGTCCTGAGAGACCCCAGCGCTTCTCTCTCAGCTGCGTCACTGGTGTAGATAATACCAATGTAGGCTGAGTGAGAGCGCTATAGCACAGTCACTCAAAGCATGAGTAGAGAAGCTGGCCATTGCAAGGACTCTATGTCGAATTTTATAATAGATCTCGAGGCCACTGCCTTTTTAACCTGCGAGGAGGATTTTAGGGGTGAGTGGAGCTAAATAGGGATCGTGCTAGTGGATAAGGATGATGGGAAAGTTTTTGATGGAATTTTGAAAATTTGACAGGTATGGATTGTAGAAAAAAAGGTATATTAAGATCGTTATGTAAGGTTTTGTTGGAGACATAGTAGGGGGCATTGGTTATGGTTCTCAGGAATTTGGATTGGAAGGATTGGATACGTTTGATGTTCGAGTGTTTTGCTGATCTCCAAATTTCTAGTCCGTAGGTCCAGATAGGCTTTAGGATAGTCTTGTAAATTAAAAGCTTGTTGTCTATTGAAAGTTTTGAAGTCTTGCATAGTATGGGGTATAGTTGGCCGAATCTTCTGTTAAGTTCTTGTCTTTTAAAAAGATATCTTTATTTATATTAAACAGTCCGATATTTTTTCTTTCAGATTTTCGCGGTATTGACACGAACGGTACGATATATTGTTATCACTATAATGTAAAATACAACGTACAACTATAAATATTTTAAAAAAAAATCGCGGATGGAGGAAGGGATATCAGATATCTGTTAGATCTCTTCAGGTGAGTAACAATATTTTATTTCTTATCTTACATTTATGAAAACTTCGGTATATATAATCCATGTGAAATAGTGCTAATTTCCAATAGAAGTTGTAATTAATTCATCAATCCTAATCGTATCGATCCTTCTATACCATTATGCGTACCTCAAGTAAACTATCTCTTTTTTATTAACTAGAATAATTAATAAATTTATGTTAGAAGTTTATTAATTATCATAAATATTTAGTGTCTGTTAAGTTACAATTGAAGCCATTGTTGGAAGAGGGCTAACTCACTTTTATTAAAATGTTCAGGGGAAGTATTTTAGCGTTACAGGTTTGGAACTTTTTCGAACGTTTTTAACCCCTATCGTTTATTTTGGTCAAGTTGCCAACCATAACCTAATAAACTTAAATAAATCTATTGATGATTTTTTGCTTAAGAAAAAAAAAATCATTGAGTTGACCATACTTTTAATGTGCGATTTAGGCTAATTAAAAGTTATTATACAAAAGCTATTGAGTTTTGAGTGCAAAAAGTTTAAAAACTGCAAGTGGTGAAACGTGAATAAACAAAAAAAAAAAATTGTCCAATGTAGTGATTAATACAAACTAAGATTAATACATAAATATAAGAAACAAGCGACGGTATTAAAGTGGTATTAATACACTAGTAATAAGTTTCTAGTTTAGTACAAGAATGATTTGGGGTAAAACATATGTTGACGATTGATGGTGGAATGGGAGGAGGCCGGAGTTGCAAAGGGTGACTCCCAACTTGCCCAGCCAACCTTGAAGTAGTTATCTTGTTATGGAGGGGCTTTGTTGGCTAACTCTCAGCACTGAGTGGGTGTACATCACGAATACATAAATCACAACGTTCCGAAGAAATAATGCTTTTACTAGTTTATACACAAAGCCACACAAGCATATATATTACATGTATGTATCGTTACTTATTTATTATAAACAGTGCAGTTAATTGTTGCATTGGGAAGTTTCGGATTGCAAGGGTATTTTTAACCAATACATTCTGGTTTTAGAGTTTGGTATATACGTCTCTAAACCCCGCGTTACAGTATTTTCTCCTAGTTACCAGATCTTCATAATCTTGAAAAAATAGTACCCCTTTTTTGTTGTTAGATCAATACGGATAAGTTTATTAAGTAATGAAGAGCACTGAGGGTTTTTATTTGTAAGGGTTGTATACGTGAGTTGAATGTTTTAGTGGAACTCCAAAGCTAAATTCCGTAAATCCAAATCGGTCTAAATACTGACAAGTAATTGAGTCTTATATAATTATCTGGAAGCTTTGAACTTAAATGTTAGAGGAGGCAAACCATATTCGTCCACGTCTTGAAAAACGTTTTATGAGATAAAATTACTTTTTTCTATAGTTATTAACTGTAATCTACATTTACTTGGATTTTCATTTTTGTGCCTAAATTATTCAAAATTAATTCAAACTTAGTTTCGTCCGCAATTAATCCTAAAAATGTACAAGAAAACAAACTGATGATCGATCAGAAAGTTGCCTATGTGGTATTTAGTAATGGAAATTTAGTATGAAAAAAAAAAGGGAATATCTTAAGCTAAACAATTCAAAATAAGGTAAGAAAACAAAAAATAATTATTCATTACAATTTTATTCTGGGGCCATTGCCCCTCAAAATAATATCAGTATAGTGGTGACAATATAAAAAGTTAAGCATAATAAAAAAAGAAAAAAAATATAAAATTAAATTACGGTATATAAAAGAATGTTAGATGTTATAAAATGTATCATCTCTGAAAAAAAATATATTTAAGTTAAACAAAAAAAAATAAGGTAGAAAACAATAAAAAAATTATTGCAATTAAAACTACAAAAACAAAGCTAAAAAATATATCTTATCAGGAGAAATAAATGTATCTTCTCTGATATAATAATATAAGTTATGACAAAAACAATTAGTTATACAAAATTAGTGCAATAGAACAAAAATAATACTAAACAAATCAATATTATATTCTGAATACTCATATTTTATTTTTTTAAAATATTTTCTTCAAAGACATGACTGTTAGATTGAATATCTAACAAGTAAACGAAAAGCCGGAATTTAAAGCTATTATGAGCTGAATGATGGAAGGGAGAGAGTTCCAGAAGTTGAAAGCTCTGGAAATAAAGGGACGTTTGAAGGAGGAACGGGATCTGGTTTTGCGGGAACTCACTGATGATTTTAATGTTAATGCTTTGAGGATATAGGGAGGTGACTGGGAAGACAGTGATTTGTAAAGGACCGAACTAAGGAAGTATTGTCTTCAGAAGGATGAAAAGAACCATTTAATTTTGGGTAATGGTGAGATGCATTATAGGGACAATGAATCTCAAGTAACAGTTCCTAATCTTTATTAATCTTGCATTGTAAGAGTCTGAAAGACCTGCGTACTCCACCCTACCAAAATTAAAATTGAGGAATATAAGGGAAGAAATTAATAGTTGACGAGTTGATTGTGGAAAAAATTAAGGGAGCGGCTAAGGAGTAAAAGAAAGTAAATTGTTCAGCGGATAATAAGAGAAACATGATCTTTCCAAGAAAGAGTTTGGTCGAGGACAATGCCGAACCGAAGTGTGAAATTTTATTGGATAGGAGTCAATGGAGAAATTAGGGATTCCAGGTTTTTTTTATTATACAATACAATAAGCTTCTTGCAAGTCGATCTAGGTAATATGACAGTCATGGTTATAAACTAAAGAACAGGAAATTCCAAAATAGCAAAAGTTATGGTCTGCCAACATGGAACATTTTTGACATGCTATATTGTTCATTTCCAAAGAAGAGAAAACAGGGGTTTAAAATGTGGGTGACTTTTTTCATTCAAACCAATACAGCTTATAAGCGGTATGTCCTACTGACAAATGATACATAATAAAAATATTCTCCATTAAATTTTTAGTAGTAAGATTTCATCAAATTTTCGATCCGAGCAACCCCATCCGAAAGTGTCAAACTATGCGTAACGCCCTCGCGTTTCCCACACTCGTATCGCTATTGACCAACTAGGTCACGGTTATGACATGTCCCAAGTTAAAAAAAATATTTCAGGTTACGTATGTTCTTTAATCAGTGTTGTAGAAGTCATTAAATTTTTTTTTCCATTATCATCTTTCTTAAGGTTTGATAATAGGTTACAAAATAACAGTTCCTATGTCTGGATTAAATAATAAACTGTATTGATGAATCAGGAATAAAAATTATAATTAATAAAGACTACGATTTCATTTTAATTAACCTATTTTTAAGCGTAGAAATAAAAATGATTAAAATGACCGACTGGGTAATGATGGTCAGCGCACTTGCCGACTAATCGCCGAGTCGTCACCAATTACAAAAGCAACAGATAATAACCTGGTTCTTTAAAGGTACAAAATTTAAGAGAAAAAAAAACAACAACAGAATTTAACGTTTGAAGTGTTTTTCAGATGGAAGTTTTTTTTTTTTGCTGAGGTAATAAGCAATAATGATATTTCCCATATTGATTTTTGTCCTAACAGATTACCCGCATGACACTTCGCTTTATGACTAATAAGTGAACAATCGACGGACCTGACCCGGGAATTAGTGAAATTGATGTTGAAACGGACTTAAAATTTATTTGAACGCATTAGCTGATGGGTCCGGTTTCACTCACGCGATAATTAAGAATTCATTACAGAGAATGAGCTCCAACTTCCTGTTCATTAGTTCGTATTATAAATGGCCCGCTGTTTCTATGTATTTTACAAGTGTTTTCATTAGCCGTCATTGTCGTGGGCATTTGTTGTCTTCCTAAATTAAACCATTCAGCGAAACAAAACAAAAATAAAATATATAATTAGTTAATAGTTGTATGCTCTAAATTATTTAATCACAAGGAACAAAAATGTATTTTCAATCTACAAAATCACTTAATTTATCAGAAACTACATTCTTTAAATATCTTTAAATAAATATTTCAATTATTTTCTTAATACCTTCCATTAGGTTAGAATAACTAATAAGTACTCACAGAATTAAGGTAATCGATACTTTAAAAACTGGATCATATTGAGTGCACATTTAACCAAACAAGAAATCAAGAGTTAAACATTTAGACTTTTAGTACTAAAACAATTTAATTTTGAAATATTCTTTTAATTATGTTACTGAATTCTAGGTCAAGGCGAGATATGATATAGAAATAAACACTTAAATGCTATGACTGTGACATATTTCTGATAAATATTATTAAAAATTTTGTTTATTCAAATTTTTAAGAAAGAAGAAAGAAGAAGGACAACTTGCCCCCTAACAATAACAAATGAGTACAGTGCATAGAACAATCTTCTGGCTATGATAATTAATTATAATAATAATAATCAAAATTGATTAATAATTAAATTATGAGTTACAAAATAAATTAAGAAATCTTGTAAAAGGGTACATCTTATGTGTACTATTATGATGTATATAACATAAATATTCATGTTTTAATTTTGCTCGGAAGATTGAAGATCCAAGAGGTAAAGATATATATGATGTTTAAAGGAAGTAAGAGTGGTGCTTTTTCGTATTAATATGGGCAATGAACTCCATAAAGAGGAAGCGCGGATAATAAAGGATATTTTGAAGGATGCAGTTCGATGTGTTGGAGTGTACAGGTTGATGGGTTGGGTTCTAGTATTTAAGAGCTGGATGGAGGAGCGCAGTGTGTCAAGAATATAGGTGGTTTTTTTGTTTCAAGGATAGAACTATGAGTGCACCTAGGAAGTATTGACGTCGGGAACTGGGGTAAAGCCAATGAATTTCCGAATACCTGTGAGATATGTGAGAACGTCTATAAATCCCAAAAATAAATCTAATAAAACAATTCATTAATCTTTTACATCTCATTTCAAGCTCACTAGACAGTCCTCCATATACTATGCATCCGTAGTCAAAGTTGGAAAAAGTAAGAGATGATACTAAAAGTTGACGAGGACTTAGTGGTAATGAATCGCGGTGATGGAAAAGGAGTTTGATTTCATTGTGATTTAAGAAATATGATTATTCCTTATTATTAAGTTAGATATTTTTTTAAAGTTAATTTTTATAATCATCATGAGATGGTGCTATGGTCCTTGTAACCTGACCTTCACAATTCTCTTCCACTCAGACCTCTGGTATCGACATAAAATAACTAATACGACAAGAAACCGATCTTCGCTTTAGGCTACTCCTACATTTACCGAAAAAACATCGAATAAATTTTAAAAAAACTCATTCAGATGACAGTAAGTGAACTATTCGGGCATACGGAGTTGAGTGTTGGGGCTTTACTAAACTTCCACTTTTCTCGTATACAATCCTTATAGTACAAAATACTTCGTAAAATCTTCAAATTTTTATTCTATGTCGAAAATCAATTATGTCACAAATATCTATAATGATTTAAATGTCTTAATATTGCTGAATTGGAACGAAGTAGGCACCTATGCTTCCAAGACAAGGTTCGTACCTACTCAAAACTACTATCCTCCCAAATTGCTTCTCACTCGATTTCCAATACTAAGTACTAATGGGTAGGTTTTTTATTTATTTATTTTTTATTTTTTTGTTTTTTCCCATGCACCACGCGATTCCTAACTCTGGTGGCCTTTTCCCTTAGCCCAGTAACTCTTCATTCCAGCGCTAAGGATCTTCTTTCTCCCCTCGGTTCACTTCAATCTCACTCCGGGTCGTAATGATTTAGCAGTCACCAACTTGAGAGCATCTAGTTCTGATGAGCGTTCGGTAGTTATCTCTATTGAAAACATCTTTAGGATTGATTTCTAGAAGTTCTAGGTCTTTTCGAACTAGTTTTGCCCATCTGGCATTGGTCCCTTTACCTTTAGAGATGGTGTTTAAGATTCTCGAGGTTAGTCTCTAGCTGTCCATTCTATGTGTCCGTAAAAGGTTTTTCCTCTTTCATGTAATAATTCTATAGTCGCCCCCCTCCTTCATGGGCCCATTTATTTTTATTTATTTATTTTTTTTTTTTTTTTTTTTTTTTTTTTTTACAAAATATTGACATTCTATTCTAATAATTTTTTCAAACTTGTATATGATGGATATTTATTCTATACAGTGACGAATTTTAAGAATAATATAAAAAAGTTGAAATGTAGTTAATAAAACCTCAAAATATGATAAACAATTTATTAAATATCAATTAAAAAATTAAAACCATTTAAAAAAAAGGTCTTAATTTATAATATAAATTTTGTATTTGAACCTTAAATATTGTCCCTACAACTGCAAAGTATCTAATGAGAAAAAAAACATATTTTGTATTACTTTATTAATTGCTTTAGGACTGATATACGTTTTAGCAAATTCTCAAATCGGGATTCACTCTGTAAAGGGGAGGAATAATCCTATCAAAGGGTCGATTATACATTTGATTATGCCAAATCAATGTAACTCGCTAAAGATCGTATGCAAAAACCGCGTTATCGCATATTCGATACTTTCCAGTTGAAGGAACGATTATGAATAAAATTATATAAAATTATAAAACAAGTCGTCTCGTAATGACAACAGCTTAAATCACGTGATGTTTGTTAGTCCGGAAATTGATGCAGATTTATGTTTTAAATAACTATAAAATAAATGTTTAGAAAAATTTGTTATTAATAAGCTTCATTCTTCTCAATACATTCCTGCCAATGTCTTGGCACTCCTAAGTACCTAGTACAAGTTCTGAATAAAATAGCGGTTGGTAGGCTAGAGGTCTGGAGGAAGGCGGTAGAGGCAAAACTCATAACTCAGCTTTAACAATTTCATAACGATTGAAACCGATATTACTGAAAATAACTGTGTTTTTTTTTTTTAATTTGTATTTATTTCTTTAATGGTCGTTCTATACTGGAGGTGTTTCGTTTGTCTTTAGGTGCTCAGAGTCATTTGTTTTGTTAACTGATATGTTCTTTTTTAAAACATTGATAAACGGTACACACAATCACAATATTGTCACCACGCGCTTTATTAATGGAACATGTGCTTTTTGGACCTAAATCTGACCGAGTTTGAACTCTTAAATCGATATTATACGAAAATTTTGATTATATGAAAAAGTCTAAATTAATTCCATGTAGTGAAAAAAAATGTTAAGTAGAGGGGTAATAAACATAGACAGCAATACAAAAAAAAAAAAAACTATTAAATATAAAAAGTTTATTACTCAGAAGAGTAATTTAATGAAAACAAGAAAGCCTGCATTATTTTCCGGACAACCCAATACATTCTAGAAAATGCTTTAGAGTTGTATAGGGCTTTATAGTTAGGCTCCTATATCTCTCAGTGAGGATTTCCCCTCGGTGAGTGTTAGTAGTTGTAGTAGTAGGCCGTGGACTAGGGCTAGGCAATTACTAGAAGAGGCATAGTAAAGAGGAGACAGCTGGGCTAGTGACAGTGCGTGGGTGGGGGGGACCGCAATGCGCTTCCCTCGCACAGAGACTTGCAGCAACCTTCATCGATTCGTCGTCCGCTCGCCGCCAAGGAGCCAGCCTCCGCCCGCATCATCCGCACTCTACGCACTCATTCGCTCTCTCTCTCTCTCTCTCTCTCTCTCTCTCTCTCTCTCTCTCTCTCTCTCTCTCTCTCTCTCTCTCTAACACTTAATCAATCTCTCTATCTCTCTCGCTCTCGGTAATAAAACAATGTTACAAGTAACCAACTAGAATCATAAGTATGAACCGTCAGTATATTTAGATTGATACTAAAGCCGGATTTTTTATTTTTTCTCTGTATTTAAATTTTTTTTTACCTATACACGACAGATAACATACCAAATTTTCCACTAAAAAAAGAAAAGACCAAACATGGTAACAACCAAAGACCAAAGAGGAAACATTAAATGGATATAGATACATTAAATGGGGGTGGATATTCATTCGAATTCCAAAGTTTAAGTACTTTATCTCTGAGAACAATAGTATCAAAGAAGAAATAAAAGCAATAATAATTTAAGGAAACAGGTGGAGGTCAATCAAAAAAGATTGAACATGTGGAAAAGAAAAAGGAAAAGGAAAATTTGACGAAAATTATAAGGTCCAACGAACGGGATGAATCGTTGGCGAATGAACACTGATGAAGAACTGAAAACCTTAATTGCAGCCAAACAGATATTGTAGCCAATATAAAAAGAGACAGGGTAGGATGGCTATGGCATACACAAAGAATGGAAGCTGGTAGGCTACCTAAGATGATGTTAGAGGGACACCTGGGCGGAAAGAGAAAGAGAGGAAGGCCTCGACTTAGTTTTGGATCGGAGATGTGGAGGACGATCTTCGGATTCTGTGTGTGAGAGGATGGGGAAGGACAGCTGAGGATAGGTCTGAAGGGAAGAGGGTTCTGCAAGGACCGCAGCGCCATCGAATGATAATTATTTTAATTTTTTTGGATCTATACATCACAGATATACGGTGCACTTAAAAAGTCTGATATTACAAACTCCAAATTTTTCAGGTGAACAAATTAAGGACTTCCACGATAGCACTCTGGTGAATATATAGTAAAAAAAAATTCAAAGTTAAAAAAAATAATAATTATGTATTTTTTCAGATCAGATCATATTTAAAAAAAAAGGCCCAGTGGAAAAAGAAAAAAAAAATTATAAAATTACAAAATCTAAAATGTTTTAAAATTATTTTAAGGATTCAAAAGTACTTTATTAATTTTTCATCTCTAATAAAAAAAAACATCGTTGCTAACTGAACATAAAATTGATGTACCAATGACCAATTTAGATGAAGTATACACAAATGTTCTTTGTATAAATTATTTTTTGTTTAATTCTAAAATATTCCTTTACAAGTCAGTAATTAGAACCAGTCTGGTGTACTATAATACTCTTTCCTCACATTTACTCTATGTATATATTATATATCTGTACAGTTATAAATAACAATAAATAAACTTAAGAGAAATTAATGCAGAAGAGGGTTTGGTTACAAATATAGATCGCTATGAAATTTCTGTCTTTGAAGATTTTTCAAAATAATAAATTACAGCAAAGTAATTTAACCGACTGAAATATCGGTTAGCCGAAAGTATTTGAATTAAATAACTGTCTGTATTCCACCTGTGGTAAATAGTGTCTTAGCGTTAGTACAACATTGAGAAGCCAGTACTGGTTTGAAGGGAAGAAAATCACGCATCAAAGCTATGCTAAGCGGGAATGATACTGTAAAGGTACATTTTAATTTTGGAAGATTCAACATTCACGCTGCTTTAAGAGTAATGCTTCTTCCTTTTAATGAGTCTAACACTGCACCTAAGGAGCTAACAACCAATTTGTATTAGAGGAGGATGAGATAACTGCAAGATTCTTAATATTTGAGGATGGCGGTCAAGAAAATTTTCAAGACTATCGCGAATGTGATGACAAATGGTCCTGGGCTTTTGAGTACTGATTGACCGAGGAACAACCTCGAGACAAAATGAACCACTCACTAAAGAAGTCTCAAGAAAAAAGGGAGTCTGTCCAATTTCTTTCATTTAAACGTTCGCGAGTCTATAATCATAAGCTAAAGAAAAAAATGGTATTATTTTGTTTCGAATATGTAGGTCAATATTAAATTTCTTTGTTTCATACAAAGAATTTTTTTTTTTTTTTTTTTTTTTTTTTTTTTTTTTTTTTTTTTTTTTTTTTTTTTTTTTTTTTTTTTTTTTTTTTTTTTGTGTCCAGAAAATAATAATCCTTATATCATACAGTGCAATAATAATATGACTTTTTAGTTGAAGTATGCATGATGAATTAAAACTATCATTTAAAATAAAATAAGCCATATAGAGTTGGAAAATGATCCATAAATTCCTAATTATAAGCGTTTCACCAGGGACTTGTTTAATTTACTTTTAACAATCTATAAAAACGTCGTTGATAAAGATAATGTTTTATATATTAATATTAATATTTGTTAGCATTAATATCCATCAATATTACACTGATCAAATAGAAATAGTAGCGATATAAATATATAAATTCATTCATTATTCGCAAACCCATAAAAAAAAAAGAAGAAAAAAAAACAACATAATTTGTTACAAAGTTCAAATATGCAATACAAAATTTTTCTATTGATTGAAATTTCCTGTGTTTGAAAGTGATGGAAAGGAAGAGTCCAATTAAATTTCAGTTTGAAAGATCGTCTAATTACTAATTGTTGATGAAACGTTTCCGGTAATCGTAATGAATTATATTATTTCAAGTTGATTATATATATATATATATATATATATATATATATATATATATATATATATATATATATATATATATATATATATATAGGTTCATAGATACACAAATATAATCAAACTAACTGTCAAAAGATATGTGATTTATAGAATTTTTTTTTTTCATTTTATTTTTTTGTTATTTATGTTTATTATTTTTCACATTTATATATTTCTAATATTAAATGATATTCTGTAAATAAACCTTATATATATTATTACTGTTATAGTCATGTATTTTCCCTAAAGTCATAACGCTTATATTTACAACATACACACTGATATATAAAACATGAAGTTTTACTATTAAATAAATTCTCGCAGTAAACGGTAGTAATCTAATATTTCTGAGGAAACAAATAGTATTTGGTATGAAATTAACATTATTGATTGATTCTTAATACAGATATGAGTTGCTGCTAATAATACTATATTATATGTAGGTTGTTAAAAACGTGCTGTCTAGTCCAGTAACCAGGATGTTTGTTGGAGAATATATATATATATATATTTTTTTTAATTTATATTTATGTTGTTTTTTGTTTTACAACGTTTTTGGGACACAGAATCCGAATTATAACTTTGTTATCTCAAAGAACTTGATAATTACGAAAAAAGTTGGAACAGTTTTATATAATTATAAATTTTCAGCTTTTACCTTTCAAATTTAAAAAAAAAATGCATTTATATTTTTTTTTATTCTTTTAAAGCGATCCTTTTTCCAATGGAAGGGAAAAGTTGCCTACTTTTGAGACGATTTTGCATGTTTTATAGAAGCAAAGGCGTTTTTAGGGTTTGAGGTTGAATTTCAGATTCAGAACCCCCCAAAAATATAAAAAAAACAACTATAATTACATTTTTACCTGGATTTTTTTTCGTTCAACTTCAGTTTCAAAGTACTTATAGCCAAATAATTGATTTGAATAAAAAAAAAAGTTATAAAAAATAATTGTATACAGTTTGTTTTTCTATGTAGTTATTATCATTATTATTATTTTTGTATTGAAATTCGTTTTTTTACATTTGCCAGGGAAAAAATGAAAAATTATTATTTATTTTTTAAAACTTATTTTACATTTTTTCCCGGACGTTTTCGGGGAGCTATGTTGAAATTCGATTTAGCACTTTAAAAAAACAACGTGCAAATGAATTGAAGTTTTTTTTTTTTTTTTTTTAAACTGAATTCGTTCATTTTTTCCTCCAAGTAACTTGACTAGCAGCCTACTGAGATTGATAATTCTAAATTCCATATGAATATAATTCCCATGCTGCAGAAGTCGGAATTTAATTATTTTTAATAAAGAATAATATATTTACTAATCGGTAGTTTATTTATCTATATTATACTGAACATAGTAATTTAGTAATGCCGAATATTTTCTATGTTATGAAAATGAATTTAATTTTGTGCAATAACAATAAACACCTGCCCTATCAAAGAATATTTTCAATACCTATTCAAATAATAAACAAAATTCAACATGTTTACATTTTTCATTTTTAATGATGGAATTTCAATAATACAAAAATAAAAAGTAGATATATTTTTTTTTTCTAAGTTTTAGTAATGCTTGCATTGTTATACATATAAATTTGTTCATGTTAATAATGTTAGGCGTATTCAATAAAAATAAAAGTCTCACCTCCTAAAAAATACGCTACGTCTGGCCAGTTTGGGATCCATCTTCGATATGCATTCATAAACAGTGGGAGGTGTGGATATTGAGGAGTGGGGGTTATAAAACGCAATTCGGGGAATGCTTGAATCGGAAACATTACGTATGCCAAGTGAAATTAATTAAAAATAATTTTGACTTCATGAAAATATTTATGAGTGTATAACACGGAATATATCGGTACAAATATCTAGCTGTATGTACTTACAAGATGAAAAAAGAAAGTATTAATTATATATGCTTATTTTTTTATTAATGATTAATTATATGTTTATTGATCACCCTAGTGATAGTGTTCAATAAACAATCAGAAATAGAAAAATAGCAACTAGTAACTCAGCAAACATAAATTCTGATATATATCAGATATATAATATTTCGGGCTTTAATAACCAAAGGTCCCTCCAACAGTAAGGTAGATTGGAAGGAAATGGGTTGAGCATTCAGGAAGTTTCTTTCGACACATTTGTATATACAAAAACGAAATTAATAAATATAACAGTTTATAGATTTTGAATAGAAAAAACATACAATAAACTCCAAAATAATGGATTTTACCACTTTTACCGATCAAGTTACCACTTTACAAACTGTGAACGATATACAGTTTGTAGTTTGAAGATTGAGTGACCAGGAAGCTATTAAAGAAATTTAAAAAATCCTTAACGAATGAGGCATACCCTTCAAATCACATAATAACAAAATATTTTCACGTTTTTTTAAGTTCTATTATGCAGAACTAGAAGAAAAAAATCCAGTCTTCTCGAAAATAAATAAATTTAAACAATATGTATTGTAGGGAATTTAAAGACCTGTCAATTCTTAAGTTAAAAAAAAAAAGTATGACCAATTTTATTTTTAATTATATGCCAAAAAGTAAAAAAAAAAAACACACAAAAAAACGTAACAAAAACAGATGCCATTATGTCATCAAGAACAGCTACAACATTTATTTTGCACGTTCTTTGATGTCCGTTTTACATTCTCCTATTGAAAAGTTAATATTTAAAAACTGGACAAACCTGATTCTGGGCAACTTAGCTGACGCAGACTTAGCTAATCCTTTAGTATTGTGGATAAAACAATCTTTTGCATGATATATTATTCAGAAATTAACAGATAAGGGGAATTGATATCCCGGATTCTGGACTTCAAGTAAATGGGTGAAATAATAGATTTGACGTGGAGTTGTTTCCAGAATCTAGAATTTTGAGAAAAATGTCAGATCGAAAAGAAGACGTATTTAAGTTACTGCATTTCAATGTTATTAAAACTAATTATTACCATTATAATTATACATATGGTATAAATAAAAAAATTATATATACAGATTATATATACATATAAATAAAAAAAAACATCCACCCAATTGATATTTTCATTTTCTTGTTTAAAATTGACTCTTTTTTAGGATTTAATGTCCCCATATACTTTGACCAGGGCATGAGAAACGTGTAAGGGTCTTGCATTCGATGAAGGTGTAATGTGGTTTTGAATAAATTCTTATGCTCCATCTAAAGCAAAATGTAATAAATCAAATTTCGCAATTTTAATTTTTTTAAAATAATGTTTGCTTTTATTTAATTAATGTTTTAAATAATTCCGATTTGTTTTATATGCCAGGATTAAATAATATTGTGCCTATAAACCTAGAGGAAATTGAATGGTTCAGCCGAGAAAATGAAATATATATATAATTTGGTTTTCTTGAAAATTTGGAAAAATGCAAGCCAATGCTGTAATCCGGACTAAGGAGGTCTAAGAATAAATAAAATGAGGGGTGAAATAGTACATTAATACATTTTTTTTATACTAATACATAATATTACATATTTTAGGCCCATAATTAATCTTCCCAGATTGAGATGAGGTTTTATAATAATTTATAATTATATAGGTTTTATAATAAATCAGTTATTATAGTAAGCGTAAGCTCGCGACAACCTAAACTGGGGACAGATATACGAGTATATATACTAAATATTAAATAAAATAATAATTATTAAATTAAAATCTCATTTTAATTTAAGAGTAAACATTTAAAAAAATACCTAACAAAATATTATAACCGTAGTTATGATAAAAGAAAGAAAAATAATTTTGTTATTTGATAACTTTTTGGAGTTCCCACGTTTGTTTTTAGTTTACCCAATTAGTATCAATTTAAGTTTAGATTTTTATTTAATTATTAAAATCCAATTAAAAAGTTAAACAGAAACTTTTTACATACATATATTTAAAAAAACCCGTTTGGACTTAAGTTTCACAGATTTTTGGTAGATAGAAAAAGATATACATACTGGTGGACTCATTTCACCAGCTCCTTGGTACGTTGCCAACACAACTTTACATACTGACTTACGCGTACCAACAGTTGTCGGACACATACGGACTCACTACGAATGATTCCAACAAAATTTACAAGGACACTGTAACAAACTAATAGAAGCAATGTCCATCATCTAAATACCTGAAAATACAAAAGGAGACTGCAAAGAAGGTGCATGTGAGATCTACTTTTTCAACTTTCCTTAGGTTAATTTTTCCACATGTCACCTTTTACAAATGTTTATCAAGTCAAGAATTCCGCTAATTGTCGATATACTGTGACAGATGAGGATAATATATGTATAAGCAAATAAATAAAAAAAAATCTATTTAATTAAAAAAAAATAATATACATAATTAAAAAAAATGTTACGATTTGTATTGAAACAAAAACCTGTTTATTAAATTATTACAAATAATATGTTTATTATTTAATTTAATTAACAAGATTAAAACGACAAGAAACTGCCCGTCGTTGCAGACTACTTCAACTTTTACTAGACAAACGTCCAAAGCTCCCAATCAATTACAAAATACTCATATACACTCCATTCCCGATAATCCTCCGGGGCGTCTGAAAAGAACATGGCCCAGAGACCTTCTAGTGTAGAATTTTTATTGAAGTCCTACTGATGAGTAGCTCTTTTCAAGTTTTGACATGTTATTTTAATCGTTATCAACATATTTACTTGATGTATATATTTTGTACAGTTGTATATTTCAATAAATGGATATAAAATAAAAATTACATTTTTAGGTAACATCTACAAACCTTTTACATTATTTATAGTTAGATCGAGAAACTTAAACAGATGTTTGCAGTTTAGTTGTTATAATACCTTTTAATATATATGAAGTCAAAACATAGCTTTAAACTTTTTATATTTTTACTCAAAAGTGATATTTCATTTAAAAAAATTTAAGTACACTTTTTTTTTTTTTGAAATTGGAAATATTCTATAACGTCTTAATATTTATTTTATTAATATATCATAAATGGCTATCCTTTTATTACAGTTAGGGATTTTATTGCATATTATATTATATTAGGGGTTCTCATTACACTCACTTTATAGCGGTTCTTATTACCTACTAATAAGGCTTCTAATTATTAAACAATGTTCCAATTTTAAATTTTTATTTAGGTCACTGATGTCGCATATAGTTTGCGTTTGAAATTCGAAAAGTTACAGAAAAAGAACTCTAATAATAGCAAGCGTTTCTGAAGATCTGTTGTGAAAATGTCAAAGGTTTCTTTTGAAAGAGAAGAAACTCAGAGGGTGGAGTCCCCATTGTGACGATAGCAACTAGGCTTTTAGTCCCGTTTAATTACTCTAATGCACGTTTCACCGGGACCAGGTGTACGTTTGAAGCTGCTTTTATTACTACTCGTGAGAGGCTCATGGTTTAAACTACATACAATTGACATTTCAAAATTTAATTCATATTACATAGTTTAAAAAATTGTATTCATTCTTTTTTCTACATGTTGGTGATTAAATGGTATCCAGAATGAAGTAGACACAATTCAACAAGAGTTTTTTTATAGTAAGAAATATAAGTATGATTTATAAATAATGCTTTTCATATTTTGGAAGCTATTGAATTTTTCCTGTCACAAACGGTTGTTACTAGATAAAAAAACAAATCATCAATTAATTTTAGCTACATAATTGAGGAATTTTGGCCTCGATGAAAAGGCTACTAAGGAAAACGTTTTAAGATATGCTTCTTTAATTTTTGGATGTAGTATTTCTTTGCATAACTCGCTTTGTATGTACTACCTAACATAATGTTTCTCTGTATTTATATAAATTGGTTTGGATGTCTGAAAACTACTATGGTTGTTATTTCTCTTGTATCAATACGACATATTGAACATATAAATCATATTAATTTTTAAGCTATTTAATTTCAATATGAATAGAATAACCCATAATTTAACTATAACTTGGAAACTTGTACACTTAACTAGTACCCCCCTTCGCGGTTTCGCCTGCTTTCATAAGTAAAGAACTTAGACAATTTTAACTAATAATATAATTTTTATTTGTTCATCGATATAACTCTTGTATTGTAGCATGCAATTAATAAGCATTATTTCCCCAATGATATTTTTAAGTATAGCACTTAAATTTTAACCTTGTTAAATTCGCACTGATTCGGTGTTCGAAGATTACGTAAAAGCATAATTAGATGTCAAATTTTGTAATTTTAATCTATGAGTTGGTAATTCTAGATGGGCAGAGATTATTAAGAAACATGCGAATAATAGGCTGGATAACTAAAGGCCCATGGATTATATTTTTACTCAAACAATATAAAAAACCAAAGGATTCAAATTTTGATTTTGCAATCATTTTTATGTGGCAGAAATCATTTTATTGATTTCATCTGGCTAGATTTTGAATTCTAGCCATAAAATATATAGCAGTGTGGCAAAACTTGTTTCTGCCCCTCAACATTGTACATTTAAATGTTTATGATTGTAGATTTAACTATTAGTGAACTTTCCTAGAACTTTGAAAATGGTTCAGTAGTTTTACCATCGTAAACTCTATAGCGGAATGGTGCTAACCTTTTGGTTGCGTTTCAAACTTCACTAAGAACGGAATGTTTCATCATACATTTAAATCTTTTTCAACAATTTTATTGAATTTAAGTAAATTTTAATATCAATTTCAAGCACTTTACAACATACCTTTTTAACTTCTCATGCATAACGTGCTGGCAAACTATTGGTTAATTTTCAAACTTTACTAAAATCCTCATATCAAAGCCACTTTAATAACAAATTAATAAAAAATTAGTAGATTTAATTATTGCTAAACCTATTTGGAACTGATGATGCGGTTAAAATTTGATGCTGATTTTTGTGCTAAGAAATCACAAACGAAAAATTCCTTGTCTTTTTATATAATAGTTGAGATTTAACATATCGTTAGTAAAATTTGATAAATTACACTTATAAATGTATTTACTACGTTATTAAGAACATATATTGAGGAAATTATTCATATTGTTTCCATTAGTTATTTAATTTTTACGTTACTATGAATGATTAATTGCCTACCTATTTTTCTTTATTTCTATTATTTTCAACCAAGGTTTAAATATTTAGAGAGGCACCGATTTTAAGTCCGACTGAAGGTGGAAAACATATTTTCTGTAATTTTTAGCAGTGGGACACCATTACGGTTGATTCTCATTGGGCACACTCAGGCTCTATAGGGTGGGCACTTTTTATGTGGGAAATTCGGTCAAATCGCCTCCATTCGCAACTGTTGGCCTAGTGATTGTACATACTTATTAAAATGCTGAACCATAACCCTTCATGTTTTGGTGGTAGTACAGATTGTGTTGTATACGAATAAAATTAAAATCAGTGAATAAGCTTAAATATATACGCCATTAAAATACAATGAGCAGGGAGACAACACCTTGCTTTTTTTTTATGTTTTATTTTGCTTGTATCCTTCTGATCTTCAGTTAATCGATATCTTAGGTAAACAGATTTCTGATCCAAATGCTTAAGAGTTTAACCGTGTAAAGTCAGAAGTACCGATTACACCCATTTTAATGTTACATATAACTCTGAATTTTTTCAACACTAGTTCAATTATTTTTCGTATCAAATCAAGGTCTATCAAAGAAAACTTAAAATTTTAACCAAATTTAGAGGACGCATTAATTAAGTTTTGATAAAATATCTTTAGAAAAAATAAGTAAAAGTTTTCAAAAATAAAGTTCAGGTTTCAAAAATAAGTAAAAGCTTTTAATGTAAATTTTTTCGTATAACAACTTGTTATTTTTATTAACACTAAAACTACCAAAATTCCATGAATACCTGTTTCTACCAAACTTTCTTGGAAATAACAATAATAAGAGAGGAGTGGAAGTTGAAAGTACACTTTTGATATATTGTTTAATAAAAGTAGTAAAATCAAAAAACAAAGTACTGAATGCTATTTTCAAGAACTGCTAAAACGTCTGAAAAGGATTTGACCTGTCATGGTAGTTTTAGAGTTAACTAACTTCGAAAATTTTATTCTTATACGTTTGTAGAATTGTTCCTTTTCTCTAGCTTTTGAAATTATATTATTGGCAAAATTTTAAAAATTTTTTGTAATTATAGAATTGTATATTAATCTTCATTAAATATATAAATAAACATAATTTATAAATATTTAGTTTTTAATAATGAATTATTATACAGAGTAAAAGTTAGTGAATTGGTTGAAGAGCTCAAATATTTTATAAATAAATGAATAATCCTTATTTGTTTATTTTTTTGTATATACAAGTGTATTATATTAAATGATATTAAATTATATCATATTGTAATAATTATGAAATACTGATTAGGAAGACCAAAGTCAATACACTCCAATTGTGCTATCTTATTTTTATTTAGTATGATGTTTAAACATTAGTTTGCAAGGATTTAAGTAATATATGATAACGTTATGTTTATGCTTTAAAATTATTACATGGAATATATTTCGTTTTCTGAATCCATGTTCCGGTTTACTAGTATTAAATATTTAACTGTCTGAGTCGATATTATCTAATATTAGATCTAATACAGTAGGAACTAACATTTTGTATTGTAATATAAGATAAACTTTATGATAAAAAGTATTTTCCGACTGTTCCTTTTGTAGGCTATTTAATATATAAGAAGAATCCTGCAAAGAAAGCTGCAGTCTGCTCTTGTACCCGAAGGTACCGCATTGCGGGTCGGATATTCTGTGCCTTTACAGGCGCTAACATGATAAGGCCGAGGTATCTGTTTCAGAGTATATACAAATTAATAATATTTTTAACATCTTTTATCAACGTTACATCAATGTGATCGTATGTGTTGTAATCAAGTTTATTATTAATTTATTTAATTTTAATTAAATGTAAGAGCAACAAAATTTATGAAATAATAATAATATGATTAATGCTATAAAATTATATTATAACTTTACCGACAATAATTATAAAAATAGAATATTTTAATTAGATTAACGTTCAAATTGTAAATTTTAAAATTTTTTAGATTTTTTGAAACACTTAGTTCTGAAAATGAAATGGGTTCGATTAAATTAATTATAACTTTTAGCTTAATTTTTTAACATTTTTAATTAAATACTTATCGATTTAAAAAAAAAGTATTGATAATTAAAACTGAATTGAATAATAAACTAAATAAATGAGAAGAATAAAGATTATCAATTATAAATCAACTACCAATTATTGGGAGACCTAAAATTTTTAAATTAGGTCTCAAGACCATCAGATACTTCTAAAGGTATTAAATATAAATATCGTCTGCTTGGACGAAAAAGTCACTCAGTGCGATTTATTCCAAATTTGACAAAAAGGTCATTGTGTGTAGATATTATCCTAAGTATAAAAAGTCACCAAATGAATATGACTAATATATATGCACATAAAATAATGAGAAAATTCGCTTCATAACTATTTGAGAAATTTTTAATGAGCATGTCCCCGTTTGAATATTGAAATGGAAAAAAATAGATTTTGTTACTTAATGACTTTTACCTCCAAGTAGATGATATATTGGGATATTCCACCCCTTCAATCTCAGTATGTATAAAATACATAAACGATTTTAAAAACCTATTACTGATTAATTTTTAAAATGCTTCTTTCCGTGTTCAATAAGTAGTGATGTGATTTTTCTATTTTTAACCCTGGAAGGCTAATTTTTTTTTTTTTTGTGTGAGAAATAGTTTAAAAAAAATATAATCTTACATTTCTTTTGTCATTACTGCTGATACGTTTAGTGTAGAATTTTAAAAAATAGCTTAACTCTGCAAAGTATACACTTCGTTACGATACAGAATTTATTTTCGACTCACAACTAATCAGTTTGTATTTTTTTTTTAAATTTACACCAATAACAAACATAACACTTTCATTCTAATTTTAAACTAGACCCACAGTAACAGAAACAGTAACGACATCTATACGCAATGGTTTGTACTATACAGTTGCTGAATATCCGACGCTTTTATCGAGATGTCAAGAGATGTCGCTGCTAATATTCTTATTACTTTAGGAACGATAAAAATGGTTGTACCGCTTATACTGGGGGCCGTGTAGATTTTGTTGTTTATTCGCTAATAGCTGTAACAATAATGATTTCAAATGGAATTGATTTCGAACCACAAACTTGGAATTATTATTTTGTCTATACCTGTTTAACATTAGTTTCGAACTTCATAAAGAGTATATAGTACCATATGATCTGTGAAAGCTATTGTAGTATTTCTCTGTGTTTGTTTTGACTTTAAAGAAGAATAATTAGTTATAATTTGGAGAGGTTAGGATTGAAGCTCCAAACAGGTAATTAATAAGCTTTATTATAGTTGGTTGCCATGGCGAACAGGGCGAGGCCATGGCCGCCTGACGAGTCTAGTACAGCAGCCAAAAGACAAGCGCTTCCCAACTCTTATGGAAATTTAATTCCTGATCTAAATTTAGACCATTTTCATCCTGACCAAAGGCCATTACTAAATACATCAACTTCTACACACATCCTTCATCTGATTCTCCTCCAAAGATTCCACCAATTATTATTTCAAACATAACGAGAAATGAATTATTAACCTTTCTCAACTCTCGACCTCATATAACCGCCTCTTTCTCCTCACTACGATCTGGAGACATTCGCCTACATCCCGCAAATACTGAAGAGAGAACAGAAATCATGAATTGGCTCACTTCGAAAGAAATCAGCCATCATACATACGGATCCGGACCCAATGATAAACGATATTTCATAACCGGCTTTTTAACTGACTTTCCTCCTTTAGAAGATATTAACAGGACCTTTTTGGCCATTCCTGGCGTCAAATCTATACGAAGACTAAAGAAAACACTTTCAGATGGAACCAAAATGGATCTCCCTGAGATTATAGTCACCACATCCCCTTCAGTAAAACCTGAAAATCTCCAGGCTCCCGGATCAGTCAATCGCATGAGATACAGGGTCGAACTACCACGAAAAAGACCATCAGAAGGAATTCGCCAATTTTTCGAATCCTTCGGGCACATTTCTACCTACTGCTTTCGCCCTATTAAATGTGTGAAATGTAGTGGCAATCACGAAGACTGCCCTCAAGACTCCCCACTTCGTTGTGCAGGATGTAATCAAGAGCACACGGCTTTTTAGACAATGCACACGACGTTTAGCCAAAAAAATAAAACCTGTCAAGCCTACAATAACGCCACCATTATCCTCAGAAGAATTTCCAAATCTTCCATCCTAATATCGTGGCACCGCAGCCATCTCGCACACATGTTCGCTCAGCGCATTCTCCTCAGCCAGCAGTTTCATTCCTTCAGCAGATAACTCCGATAATACAACAAACTATCACTTCTACGTTCAGAATTGTCACTCAACTCCAGTAGCATCCAGCAGCTCTCTGCTTCTCTTCAGCCACTTCTTATCACTCTTCAGGCCTCATCAAATATGGACATTAATGGTTGAGATTAAGGTAGTTAACTTTAATATTAATCATTCTCCTTTCATCCAGGTATTCACGCCCTTCTTACTTCTGCACGCCCTGATATTCTTATTCTTACTGATACTGGTTCACTTCCCGTAAACACTCGTTTTCTCTCTTATTTTTCCTATCATACTACTGATTTTCCACTTTAGGGGTAACAATGATAAACTGTATGGAATTTACGCTCGTCCTTCTTCTCCAGTGAAACCTTTCACCCAGTTCCTTCAATCTGGAAATCATCGTTTGTGATAGGAGATTTTAATAGCAGACATCAAATGTTGTACCGCTTATACTGGGGGCCGTGTAGATTTTGTTGTCATCTTATCATAAACGCCTTCCTATTAACCTTCCCACTTTACACTCTCCGCTTCCTACAGCACAAGAGCAAGCACAAGCTCTTTGTGATCTTATGTACCCCATTTTGATGCTAAATTAGTTAAAGCAACGATCGCACCTAATAGCCCAGCTGTAACAACATTATGTTACCACTGCTCTAATGATTGTATTTTGATTGCGTTCAACATGAGAATCAAATGGAATTGATTTCGAACTACAAAAGCCCTTCAAAATATACAAGCGGTGGCTCAACAAATTTCTTGGAATTGTATCATCTATTAACTACCTTGGTGTTCGCCTCGATCGACACCTAACCTTTTCCAGTCATTTCCGTCATCGTCATCGTCTAAACTTCACTCGACAAACATTCACTTCTCTTTCGCATTCTTTCGCTGTCTATACCTGTTACGAAGACAGTCCCCTTGGCGTAACCGACTTAGTTTCGAATGGAAGGACAAATTCATAAAACCATTTCTGCCATTTTTAATTATTTATCCCTTTTTTTTTTTTTTTTTTTTCTTTGTTAGTTAGAATTCGCTTTTATCTCCTAGAAAATGGGAGGTCTGCTGGAAAAGAATTAAAAATTTTGAAACTACATATTATTTTTTTAAACTTAAAAAATTAACCTATCAGCAAAGTGGAAGGATACTTTCTGTTTTAGAAACATGTAATTAAATTAAAGAACTATTAATAACGTTAAAACTAATACCACGAAGAACTTTTTATTTTGAAATCACATAGTCTATTTTCAAAAATGTATCATAATAAATAAAATAGGAAACATGTCAAATATTAAAAGTAGTTTATGGCCGAGAAAGATTTTGCTGGGTAAAATAATTTCTATTTCTGTACTTTACACAATCTTACGCGTGTACTTAGCTACTGGCGTGTAGCGGACAACTGTGACGCACAGCCATATTGATCTGTTTTTAAAAATTCAGCTGAGATCATTAAGTAAAACAAAAGCCTACGATGTCAATATATTTATCTAATATATCGGGATAAGTGTAATTTTTATAAAACAAATATGCTTATTTCTTTATTTCTGAAATACATTTTTTTTTTTCAGAGAAATTCAATTTTTACAGTTAATCCCTTATAGTAAAATATGAAGATTGGATTTGGATTAAATACGAAGTAAATATTGGAAAAATCGAGAAGTGTTTTTTGGTTACAACCGTATTTATTTTAAGTTTAGATTTTATTTTAAACTTTTTCATTGAATACTTTTAGTTTTCAATAAGCTAGTAAAAAAATACTTTCGACCTTTGTTTATGCAGAAGTAAAATTGAATTAGAACGAGATATAATTCTATAGCCTTTTGTAAATACTGCGCGTGAATAGTATTTGCTCGATAGTTTTCAATAATGATCAAATCATATAATTTATTTGTATTGTAAATTTAAAAGTTATACTTTTAAGGAGTTACGCTCGCTATAAAATATAAAATAGATGGTTATTGTTTTCTTTTTATGGTTATTTTAAGAAATATATTTAGCGATAAATATTTTTAGTTCATTTATATGTTTTATCTTTTGTTTTACAGGCAGTCGCTGTCCTAATAAAATTTACTTTCAGGCTATATTCTTATTACATGTAATAGAATTTATCATGAAAGTTTTTATTTTTTCTTCTCATATGCATGATGAAAAAATCACTTGATCCATGCCAAATATAATCCAATGATGCATCTGTTCTCTGACAAATGTTACAATTGAAAGAAAAAAAACAGAATAATACGGTAGGTTAACTACTTTATCCCAAACCTTGTCAAAAAAAATCGAACACTTAAAGAATGAAGGCAAAGCGTTACTTTTTTTTTTATCAAAGTTTCTGACCAGGGAACTGTCATCAAATTTTCGCTCCGAGCAATACCAACAGAGCTAAAGCGTGTCAAAATGTTACATTTTTGAATGTGAAAAAAACGTTACAGCAAAAATTATAGACGCCCAGCCAAAAGACAAATCCATGTAAAAAAAAAATTGATCATTTCCACGACAACCAAGTTTATTTTTCAGCAATTTACATACAAAACTGAGGTAAAAATATGTAAAAAAAAGTTGTATATACTGAATAAAAATCATAGCATGAACATTAAAAACAACTTTACTTATGTTTTCATCGAATTTTAGCCTAGTTTATTTTTGAGTCCGGTAGAGAGGATGTTATCGATTACGGAAGCCCCTCTTAAATCTATTATGGGTTTAGGCACGCTCCTTCCACTCCCGGTAAAATTTTTCGGGGTATTCTAAGATGTTTATTAATAGAGAAAAACATTTGTCACCTTTATGTGATATATTTATTCAATATAATTCATTAAATTTCAAACAGATTGATTGCAATGTTGAGTATATGTATAATTATGGAGACAAAAAGGATAACTTTTTTCGAAAATTAAAAAAAAAAAAAATTCTAGTCGTATAGTATCCCTTTTCTAGTACTCGAATAATAAATTTAGAAAATATCCGCTACCTAGGACTACACCTATGAACATGTTCTTATTTGGAATTTGAAAAAAATATAGTTTTTTTTATAATTTATTTATTGAAATTTATAACTTTACAAAACTATTCTCTAGTTAATGTGAATATGATGATTATAAGATGTGGTAACGGTTCGGATCGGCGACACCACCAAACTAGGTTGACCCGCGCTACACCGACCAGTTCGATCCTTACGCTTCACTTCATGTTTACATTTTTCGATAGTTCATTCCTATAACCTCACATGTAAACAATCACTTCTACAGTTTCAACTTGGATTGTGTTGTTTAGTTTGTTATATTGATATTTAGACTTCTTAAATGTAAATAAGTGAAACAGAAGTTCACAAAATGAGTTTCATAAAGGATTAAGTGTTTTATGAATTCATGTTTTCTTATTTCATCTAATCTTATGTGTAAAAGTGTTATAAAACTTAAGAAGATTAATTTGTACATGGATTTGGTGTTTTACATATTTATATTTGTTCTATCAATTTAGGTGATAAAATTTACAACTTGTAAAAGTGTTATGAAACTTAACAAGATTTATTTGTACATGGATTTGGTGTTTTATATATTTGTATTTGTTGTTTCAATTTCAGTGATAAAATTTCAGTATACATATTTTGTGAATGGATTCTTTGTCATCCATATTACTTTTTGTGCTAAAGTGAGACAGATTGTATAATTAATTCAATAAAACATATCAGTTTATAAATAAATGTGAGAAAGTATATCACAGGTTTTTTATGTTTTCTTATTTCCACTTCCCATTAGAAAATATAGCAGAAACTAACATCTTCACTTTTAACTAGGATTCTGTCTTATATTATATAATGGCTTATAACATGGAGAATTGACAATGTGAAAAAAATCACAGATTAAGAGGTAAATGACACATCACTATATAATTGTAGAACTATTGGTATAATGTTATAGATTAATGTGTTTTTAAAAAAAATTAGAAGCCTGATGATGAAACATTATCTCCGAAACATGTAGATACAAATGTTAAATAAATAGGAGCTATGCCAAATAAATACTTAAGGAGTCTGTCTTTTTTATATTTATAATTTGTTATTTTCACTTCTCTGAGAGAAAGTTCATCAGGAATTAACTTTACTGGTGGTTCAGTAGTATATTAATTGTAGATTAAATTAATATTAATTCAAAATTGATTTAGTGTCTTATATTTCGATATTTCCTTATTTCCACTTTAATATTTCCTTATTTCTCATTTTAATATTATAAGGTAAACAGAAGTTAATATTACTTTGAACAGGGAGTTTCTCAGTAAATGTAGGAGAATAACCTTTCCCCTCTAAAAGCAGCGACTAGAACATCGAAATAAATCGGTACAAGGTTAGAATCGATAAAAGGTATTCTGAGCGGGTTTAGGGGTTGGTGTCGCCGATCCGAACCGTTACCTAAGATGTTAGTGGGTTGTTAAGCAACTTCTCATTGTTGTCATTTCTACAAAGGTTGTACATTACAAGGCCCCGAGGCCATCTTTTTTTCAAGCACCAAGGAGGGTTATCGGGAATAGTATTGACAGAATAGGGGGTTAGGGTATGAATATGGAGTGGCTATGAAGTTTACTGCGTAAGAATAAGTATCTGGTTTCGGCAAAATTAGTTCCACAAGGAACATTAAGATCTTTATCGGTAAGTATATTTGTGACATAGTAACGAGCATTGGGTATTTCTCGAGGGATTTCGGATTACAAGGATTTGATAATTGGAGCATTGAATGGTTTAGTGGCGCCCAATTGCTCAATTTACAAGGCTTAAACGACAAAAAACCTTTCGTTGTTTCCAGCCAGATCAAAATGTAAGGGACCAGCACCTGAGATAGTAGTTAATTACAAACTATTAATTTAAACGAAAATAATTAAACTTATATTAGTTTCTGGTGTTGGGACTCCAATGAACCTTTTATTGATCTCATATCTAATTCACAAATAAACTTCAGCGTTTTGATATGAATGTTCACCTATCCTTTTATAGTACATCCTCAAAAGCACTAGTATTCTAACGTTAACCAATAATATAAAAAACTTTATGACTAGACTACTACGCTATTCAAGTTTTTACTGCAGTACTACTAGAGTAAGAATATATTTCATATTATTTTTAAGTCTTTCCGCATTCAACTAGGACTAGTTGGGAATACCCCCTCGTTTGTTTGTTCCATTACAGCGGAGGCAGGCTGCCAAAGCTGCAGCAAGAATCTCTGATTTATGACATAAGAATACAACTCTCCGTTTTCCGCTGGTACATTATCTATCATGATACTAAAACTGAAATAAATATTTTTAAAAAAGATAGGTTTTTGAGTAGGTGGGTGTTCCTCAAGATGGTGTTCGTAGTACCATGCCCTCCTTTTTACACTATTTGTACACCAATCATTGTTAATGACCCGTTCATTTAATAAAATTAAAATCAACAAAGAAAGCATTTATTTTTGTTCACTAAATGGTAACTGAACTACAGCAGTTCTAAGCTGCATTAGCAAGTAGAAGAATATACAAAGACTACAAGTTTTTGATCATTTTTTTTTTCTGAAGTAGATTCATCGATATGGATACGCATTTATTGTATCCATATCGATGAATCTTTTTTTTTTTTTTTTTTTTTTTTTTTTTTTTATGGTTGTGGCGTTTGGAAGCTGACTTTAAACTGAAACTTCGAAAATTCGAAGGCTAGGAGAAAATAAGAAAAAAAAATAAAATCTTATTCTTTAGCTTTTTATTTCTAAATATAAAAAATGTATTTTATAAAAATAAAAACATTACAAAAAAATATGCTAAATTAAATTTCCTATACATTGTGCTCTAAAAGTTGGTTTGTCAAACTATTTATTCAAAAGAGTGTATTGAAGTTATAAATTAAGTACAACTGCTTCAGAGTCAAGTGAAGAGAATACCAGCAAAAAATATCGAAGATTTTTTAAATATTATTTTTAAGATTATATAAGTACTGGATTGGAATTTAAATTTAACTTTGTTAGCTCTATGATCCTTTCAAGAAAAAAGTATACACTTGTTTAAAAATATTGTAATTTTTTAGCTATTACTTCGTTAAGAAAACGTGTGTAATCAAATACCCCCAAAAAATTGTTATATTTTCTATAAAATGTTCATTATAGGTTTCAATTAAATACTTAGGCAATTAGGGTTGATGAATTATTTGAACTGAGTGCTGTTGTTTTGAAAATTTTGTATGTTTTAGAACTGATGGTAAATGTTTAAAATTCGAAACTAGATAAATAATTCCAATATAAGTGGCAATTAATTCATCAATCCCAATTGTCTTAATCCTTCTATACCGTCACTGAGAAACGCAAACTCTAAATATTCAGGCGTCATTACAGGTTGAAGTTAAATATACGGAATCTGATTTAGTGGAGGGTGAATAACTGGTGATTCTAGTTCAAGAGATTGGAATGATAACATCTTTAGCACAAGTAAATTCAAATAATCTAATACCAGAATTAGCCATATTAGATTATCTACAAGTTATTTCTCAATTTTTCGATTCTCAAAACAACTAATTGTAAGTTAAAAAGAAATTTACAGTTGTCCGTAAGCTGCTACTATGGAACCACAAGATATATCAACTTAACGTGCTTAAGATTCTAAATTGCTTGACCAGAAATAGCTTACTAAAACAACTTTTAAAACATTTAATGTATCTTATTTTTTAATAACTTTTTTTTTTTTTTTTTTTTTTTTTTTTTAAATTAATGTACACTCTTTCATATGGAAGCGAAGAACATTCAAACACCTTTTTAATTCTGCACTAAACACTTCACATTTTCGAGATAGCAAAGTTAAAATTCTGTTTCAAATCTTCGAAAAACATAAAAATGTATTTTTGAAAATAAATGTCTTTTTTTTAAATTTTGCTACATTTTATTATCACTGCTCTATAACTTCATTCAGCGTCTAAATAGTTGGTTAGACAAAAAACATATATGGAATGACTTCTTGGAAATTAGTATTCTGAAGAAAAAATCTGAAAAAAAAATTAAAATGTTTCTTTGGAACACTCTAGTTTCTACTTAAAAAAAATCAATTGTTAGAAAATAAATATTTTTTTTTAATGACAAAACAACATGGTTATTAAAAAATATAAATATAAATATAAATATAAAAATATAAATAAAAAATATCAATAAATATTTGTTAATATTTAAGTAAACAATTTTGTTTTTAATTAACACATTCTTTCCCGTGTGTCTGGACTAATATTTGCCGTATCTACACCTTAATCATATGGAATCATCATTGCTCATTATAACGTGAAATTGCTCATTGATTCGGACTAAAATAATAATTTCCTGGGTAAATATTGGGAGCCTCTATTTTACTAGCCCTTAATTATCTACATCAGTATTATCATGCCATGTGGTTTTAACTATCGATAATCTATTATCAGTTGTGGGATCCCCCAAACGCAAAGGTCAATCGTTTGTTGTTAGTGAAACAAAAATTATTCCCGAAACAGATAAACATCGATCCATTATGCACGCCATATATACAGAATAAGTCACAAATAGTTCACATCAGTTATTTTTATGTATTTTATATCCAAAATAAATATAACACAACTATACAGAGCTATGAAATTTTATTGAAACTTGGCCTAGCCCCTAGTAAAATATAACATATTATACTCGGTTGTCATTTATATACTTTTTAATACTTTGTAAATGAATTTTAGGAATTTGAGGTGAAGAACCTAATTCATTTTGTTGATTTTTATTGACATTTAATTAGAATTGGCCCTTATTTAAAAAAAAAATTCTTTATGATTTTGAATAGCGAGCAGTGGCAGATGAATGCAAGAGATAAAGTGCAGTAAAAGAAATAAAGTTTATAACTTTTATGACTCAAACTAAATATTTAGGTTATTAAAATGTGTAACATTAAATAATAAAATATATTCATACCACAGAGTAAATTATGTATAAAATCATATAATGAATATTTTTTAATAATTATTTTTTGATTGTAAAGGTCGTAAACAATTGGTTTAAGTTGCCTTTTATGTATACATATTTCGTGCGAAATTGAATCTAAGTTAACTAAATTTATTAATTAATTGATCCTCAAATATGGTATTAAAAATGTTTAATTAGGACATAGACACTTGAAATTATGAGATTCGCAAAAGGACTCCTATGAAGTAATTAATAAATCGTATTTAATTTACATATGGAAATAGAATGTCTATAAACTAACACTGAAATATAAAGTACGATCTATATTTGCATAAGCAAAAGTTGAAGCAGTCAAACATTGCCACAGATGACGTCTGCTTCCACTGCAATGGAGGGCAAGCAAACAATGGAACAAGATGGTGAAGATTATGACTTTGCGGACCAAAATGGTCAATATTAGTACAGCGTTCATTCCTCTGTTTACAAATGCTTCATTTATGCTTCTTTTGATCATTATGACAAATAATAGTTTTTTTTTCTGCACTGAGATAATAAGGGCGAAAGTTTACCTTATAATAAATAAGTAATTCCCTACGATTAAATAAAAAAAATTTTTTTTTGCAGTTTATTTAAATTCACAATTTTATATATATATATATATATATATATATATATATATATATATATATATATATATATATATAATAATGTGTTTGTGACGATAATGTTCATAATAACATGCTTGTAAAGCAACTGCCTGTTGGTACTTCGATAGATGTTTAATATTTGAACGTCTCGAGATCATCTTCTGTAAAAAAGCATTTATTAAAAATAATGACGTGACTTGCAGTGTCTTGCAAATGGATTCTTATAAAAACTATAATAATTTTATTTTTTATTTTAATGTTTCTTCATTTTAATTTTTTTTTCTCTATATTTGATAAAATATGGATTTTTTCATTATTGGTTAAACCAGACAGTTATTGACACTCCAGATAGTTATTGAAACTCCATCTTAAAAATTAGAAATAAAAATATTTAGCCATAAAAGTCATAAAATTTCTTTTAAATCCTACAACTCAACTGTGTAAGAGTACTTTCTATCCTGTCTGTAATATAAAAGGTATCCATAGAGTGCCAATAACTGATTTTACATTATTTATTGTCACTATCTTGTAAAATACATTGCAGGAATAATATTTGGTGCGAACTTTCTAGCTTTGCTTAAAGTATAGTAGTTAAGAAAAAATGACTGCAAATTTTAACTTTATTGGACTATTGTTTCTGTAATTTTAATATGAATATTTCCAAATATTTCTTTAAGGGTGTCGATAACTTTCTGGTTAACCTTAGATGAGATTTCAGGGTTTATATATTTATAAATATTAACGTCTATCTAATCTCTAGCATTGGAGATCTACCAGGGCCCAACAACTCTTCGACCATTATTACGAGATTGTAATTTCTACAAGAGATCTCTTGTTCCTTTCCTTTTCAATCTGTATTTTCATTCTCTTTAGAAAAAATGTGAACATATAAAGAACTCGGTATAAATAATTTCCTCACAGAAACAGCAACTCACGTACAGAAACAATGATAGCAACGGAAAAAATTTAATTCACTTATTATGATAAACATCCAAATTGGATTCATTTTACTGGAAAAGTCATTGCGAAATTCTAAATTGAAAGATCGTACACTTACATTAACACTGACTGTTAACCTGAATAAAATATCAAAACTATTTTTAGACATTTTTTTTTTTTTAACATTTCGTATACTTTTGGAGATATATTTGGTGGACCAATGAAGAACTATGGTATTATTTACATATGTGAGGATAAATAAGTATATAGAGTTTTAAAGCCCAATACACAATTTGGGAAAAAAAAAAAAAAAGTCCTGGAATTCAAGAGTTCAGTGGTGGTAGTTTCCGAAACCTCACATCATAAAGTCTTTGATTCAATAACAGATTGTAAAATTTCATCCTCTGAATCGATTCAATTTCACCTCTATAATTATCGTGGATTAATAGAACTGGAGCCCAGCTAATCGCATTTGGGGTTCTAGTGCTCTTACTCTGCCTCCTCTGGCTATAGTATACTATAAATAAAAAACTCAGACGTCTTAAATCAACACGTTATTCCAATTTAATACATTCAGGCTAATAATATAAATTTATAATAATACACATCATACAAATCGTTTATCCATTTATATATCGCACAGAAATACGAAAATCTCTTCTACCTGTACCTGGGGTACCACTAGTTTGGAAATACCCACATTAACCTCTCATCCCTTACTTTTTTTTTTCAGAAATTTCCGCAGTTCAGTTTCGTACTAAAATTGTTATAATTTAGTAATAGATACTAATAGCATATCCACCAGTAACATTGTAAGTAGTTTCATACTCCTCCATATTTTGTAATTATACGTAGTTAAGTATTTTAACTCATGTTTTTATATATTTATATTATAGCTAACTTTATGTTTTGAAATAAATAAAAAACTATTTTAACTCATGTTTTTATATATTTATATTATAGCTAACTTTATGTTTTGAAATAAATACAAAACTATTTTAACTCATGTTTTTATATATTTATATTATAGCTAACTTTATGTTTTGAAATAAACTGTATAACTTATATAATTTTATTGTAACTTTTTTTTTTACTATAGGGCATGATTGTGAGAACAATATAGTCTCTAAACGTCGCCAAAATATGTTGTTATTTTATTGACTGATCGTTTTCATATATTATATCCTGATATATCGCCCGGAAATATTCGTATTTACATGTTACGAACATTACATTCCTTGAAAGTATATTATATGACTTATTAAAAGAGTATGTTTAGCAAAATTAGTTATTTAAATAACATTTTAAAAAGTAATGAAAAAAAGAAGATATGAGGGTGGCAAATATACAGTGGGATTCAATGTGGGACATAGAAAAATGTCGGACAGCAATCAGTCAACAAGATAAAATTTCCGGAAATGGTTAAAACACAAATTAATATACATTGGTCAGATGAAAGGAGAATACATCAGGCAGAGGTAATGAAGAAATATTGGAAAGAACGAAAGAGCAAGGAATGAATTGTTGAACGTGGTCCACAGAAGGCCGAACTCGAAAGAAGAAGTAATCAAAAACAATAAAAAGAAAATAACAACAATGCTAATTGTAGTCAGTTATTCAGTTTCACATAATTGTAAGTCTTTCTTAAATTTGATTAAAAAAATAATTAAAAAAAAATTGTATATATTTCACCTTTAACTTTATTGTATAATTTCTTGGATTAATTTGTATAAATTGAATGAATTTGTACTTTTTATCACTAATAAATATTGCTCTTGAGTACTGCAGATAATAAAATTTGTTGGTTAAAAAAAAATTTTTTTTTTTTATATAACTACCAAAACAATTTGTCAATTTTCCTCTTTAACAAGATTAATTCATATACGTTACAAGAAAGATATTATCCACTAAGCCACGCGCCTTCACGCAACCTATAGAGCATTGTTGTGTTCCATTATTCAAAATCCATCAATACAAGATCTGATGCTAGAGGTCTTCATATGAATTATTAATTGTCACTATCGGTGTAACTGGATAATTCACTACATTTTGTAATACGATCGATAATCACGATTCTCCTACAGCTTTAGCATATAAACAAACGGTTAAATTTGACGTCGCGCCTTTTTGTTTAAAATGTCTACTGATTTCTGCTGATTTGGCTCGGATCAATAGGAGTATTAAATGTCTTGAACTATTAACTTACTATCCAGACTCTCAACGCCGTTTTGATGTTTTATCAAATAATATTCTGAGTTACGTCAATATTATTTTATTTAGTATAAGTAGGACAAATAAATTAAACTGGACGATCGGTAAATCGAAGAGTAAAATAAGATATACCAGCATAAAATAATACATCCAGTAGAAAATAGCCTATACTTAAATATTTTTGAATCATTAGAAATAATAACTCGTTTAAAACCGATACAGATTTTCGTTTGAGTGATTTGATAAACATTTCCAATAGCCTCATTTTAAATTTGTTTCTAATAGGAATGGAAAATTCAATGATTCATAGGGGAAATCCCAAGCTAAAAATTCCAAAAAATTAACCTACTTGACCCGTCCCCCTTACACTATGGATATATTTGAGATATCTGTTAGATCTACTCAGGTGAGTACTAGTATTTGATTTCTTGTCTTACATTTACGGAAACTTGAGTATATATAACCATTGGAACATGTAGTGCTGATGTGCTAAAAATTTTATATGTTTTAGAAATGAAGATGAATTTCAAAACTAGTTTTCTAATAAAATAATTCTTATAATAGTGGCCATTAATTCATCAATCCTACCTAAATTGAGTGGTTTAGAAGCAAACGGGTACAAGTGGCAAATTTTGAAAAAATGGAATAAGTGCATGTTGTGAAGCTTAAAGTTACAAATAATTCTGTGGCAAAGAGATACAAGTGAATATCCCGTTAGGTTATGCCATCTATAGAGAAGAAATCTAACTACTTACCGAAAATCCTGAAAGTGTTTGTGACAAAAGGATTCTTTGATTGGCTTTTACTTTACAATGAGGTTTTGTTACTTCTACCTCTTTGCATCTAAACCACTCAATTCTAATCATTTTGTAAACAGTAATGATTGAGATCAAGAATAAATTTTGGCTGGAAACATATTTCTTTACGACATTACAACCAAAAACAAGCGATTGAGCTATAATGTTCAAAGTGATAAGTAATTATGAAATTACCCTTTTGTACGATGTTGGAGCTGATAGTTGCAAATTGTTATAGATTTTTGTCAAAAAACGAGATGATTTAGATAAATGTTTCGCTATAGAAACTTAAATGTAGAACAGTAAACAATTTATTCATTAAATGAATATAAAAAATGAATAATATATTGTTTCATTTAAATCAATAAATGCCCCATCAGCCAATAATTATACTTTATAGAATTAAATTAAAAAAAAAAGAAAGAAGCATATTTTCAATACATTTCAATGTGTTTTGAAACATAAATTATGTATTATTGTATATAGGTGTTTAACAATTTGTAAGTACCTGTTAGTAACTGTGATTATTATTTAAATATTGTATCTGGAACTTGCGTCCGTTGTCTATTTATACTTTTTTTTTGTATGTATTAATTTATTGTGTATAAATAAACCTCACTTCTATCTGTTTTTTGTAAGGTTTTTAAAAACCAAATAGTGATGAAAATAGGAACCTCTTTTAAAATATCCGATTTGTTATTTTAATGATTATTTTAATTTTTTTTTCTCTTTAATATTAAGACCCACACACCAGATTAATAAGACAAGAAACTGCCTATCGTTTCCGACTACTCCAATATTTACTAGACTAGCGTTCAAAGCTACCAATAAACTATGAAAGATTTATTTATATGACATTAATTTGACCTATTTGAACAAACGAAGTTGAGCTTTGGGGCTCCACTAAACCTTCTTATTCTTCTTATATCAATCTTCACAATCTAAAGTCCTTCATAAAATCTTCAATTCTTTTTATTGACGCAAATAAACTTATCCATAGAGATTTTAATGTTCCATATATTGCTGATTTGGCCCATATCAGATTCCTATACTTTCATAGTTAAGAGACCTTCTGATATAGAACTTGAAGGGCTACTAGTGATTAGTTCTTTAAATGTTATTGACATGTCATTGTAATCATTTCCTTCAAACTTATTGTATATAATGTATACCGTTGTAAATATCAATAAATTTTTTTAAAAAAGTAATAAAACCATGAGCATTTTAACACTTTTTATTTTGGGTATTGTTTCTAATAGCCCTGCTAGTGATATTATCAAGTAACAATAACCTAGTGATAAATTAAAACATGTAGGTTATAAAAACATATGTTTTTATTTAACTGAAATTTTATATAACAAAATTTGAAAAAAACAAAACAAAATAAAGGAATGTAATTTTAATTAGGTTCTTTAGTTACCTCTGGAGGCCAAAATTCAACTTTGCTAAAAAAATATTCCAAAAAAACTCTCATGGTTATACTAAAGTAAAAATTATTAGATCAATATTTTAATTTTGAAAAAATAATATCATTTATATTAATTTTTTAACGAAAAATCATCCAATAAATTTCATCTAAATTAGTTTTAATACTTATTATAATTATTTTTTAAAATAATTTAACCCTATTTCATGCTTCTAAACAGATTGAAAGTTTTGGAACACTTGCTTTGTCTGTTTTTATAAACGCAACTCCTATTCGGAGCAGGCCATTTAGCTTTTAACTTTATAGGGTAATATTTTAAACCTAAATATTCCCCCCCTATTATAGTCGATCTCTTGAAATGTCAAAGGAATTTTACGGGGACAGAGGAAACTAGCCATTAAGTTTAATAGCCCTAAGAGAAGTAGAATTATGATGGCTGATGAGCCTGTGGGAGATCAAATAAAAAGCCACTGCCGGGAACGGCAACACTTTGATGATATATTGATGCCGCTGATTATGAAAACATTGAACAACCTGCACGCAACCCACTTTAGTGACGCCATGACCTTTAGCTGTCTCCTTATTCCTCTAGCAGGCCGTAATATATGGTAACATTTACATTAAACATGGTGAATAGAAAGCAAACTTACAAGAGGAGGGCACACTCAGTCTCTCACGGATCTAGTTGGTAATTTTTTTGGAGGTTCTTGGTCAAAAAATATTAGACACGTATTTTGCCGTTCCGATTAATGAGCTCAAGAGGTCGAGGGAAAAATTAAATGCATAAAACTAATTTATTTCATATCCCGAATAAAAAATTGATATAGATTTATTTTTGGGTGCAAATGTAACGAAAAATACGGCCGCTTCATAGATTTTGGTTTAAGTTAATTAAATTCTAAAAAAATGATTAGATCTTCAACCATACTACCTTTATAGATTTATTTACACAAAAATGACGTCACATTGTAATTTAGCACCCCAAGAAACGTTGAAAAACGTCTATTCAATAAAAACAGTAAATATCATTTATACACCCTGTTCAAGGGGGTGAAATTTTTAATATATAATTGGTAACTTTTAAAATCGCCATTAATTTGTTACGCAGTCCAACTTGATCGGTATTGCTGGAATAAAGAGAGCCTCAGCTTTCTTTCGATTTTATGTTGATTATGTATTTAGCTATGTTTTGATGCTGAATTCGATGAACCCATTTGAAAAGTTGAAAAACCCGAAATACATTTTGATTTTTAACTTGAGTTTGAAACCTGATAGAAACCAAAGACATTTCAAGTGTATTACCACCCTATATTTTGGGTAAAAATATGAAATTGAAACGTACAGCCGTCCAACCGTAATTCAAGTTTTGTCATTAAAAAAAAGAGAAGGAAGCTTAACATTTGGCAAGGAAAATTGCGAAGTTTTTTATTTTTCTATTTAGATGAAATTTCGTATTTAAGATTTTTTTAAAAATTCTAAATTAGAATCTTATCATTTTTTGTGTGAAAAAATCGTTTAAGATAGTTTGCTTGAAGATCTAATACTTTTTTAAGAATTTAATTAAACAACCAAAATAAATCAAACGGCTGTATTTTTCTTTGAACTTGCATTTAAAAATAAAAACTTTGGTGCAAAAATCATGTCGATATTAATTTTTAAATTCGAAATATAAAATAAATTATTTTAAGGCTATTCAATTTTTTTATCTCGGCTTCGCCCATCCAGCCCATTATTTGGAACGGCAAAATACGGGTCTAATAATTTTGACCAGGAACCTCCAAAAAAATAGCTCCATGAGAGGCTGAGTGTGTCCTCCGCTTGTCAGCTGAAGTGGTGTATTAAAAATTAAGCTTGTTCATATCAATATTCATTAAAGAAAACAGGAGTGTATTCAGAAAAAAATGTAAAATGGGTTAAATTCATTCAGGTTCATGTCCACCATTGGCCAACAATCGACAGCCGTAAAAGGATACTGAGATTAGACCATTCTGGGATACACCGAGTCTTCATACAGTGTGTATTTAGTCCTTCATTGTATGGGGAAACGAAGAAGAGGTAGTTATCCTATCATGGAAGTATGTGCAATATAATAAAGTGCTATATTAGCAGGTCCCGAGGCCATCCTCTTTTCAGGCGTCTCGTAGGTTTATCTGGAATAGAGTGGGAAGCGGGTTGTGATACAAATGGATTTGAATGATTATGAAGTTTCCTATGAAAGGATTGGTATCTGGTTTCGATTAAGTCAGATACATAAGGAATATTAAGATCTTTGTGGATAAGTTTGTTTGTGACAAAGTAAGGATCATTGAGAATTTTTCTAAGGATTTTGGATTGTCAGGATTGGGTTCGAGATGAATCAGATGGTTTAGTGGAGCCCCAAGGCTCAACTGATTTCTAAAAATAAATTTGTAAAATACAAAAAAGAAATTGGGAATAAATATATGGAATAAAACGGAAGAAGGCATGTGTTTTTGTATAGAGGAAGATGGGTTGAATGAAAGATGGAAAACAGATGCATAGAGGAAGGAAGTTAACTGAAGATCTTTTGAGCCACAAACTTATATTTTATTTTTTGAAGCAAAACAAGAGGACTAGACCTAGATACATTTGAGATCATATGATGGACTTGACACAGAACTAAACTGTGTCAAAGGCAGAGGATATGCTTAGCCTCGTTGCTCGGGGACGGATGTAGATGTGAAGGCATTACGATGTAAATATTGTCGTCGACTGACCTAGCCTTCTCTAGAATGTTCTAGCCCTATCTAGGCTGCCCTAGAATACCAGAGTCGGCCCTTAGCAGACCTAGAGACATTTGCCCTTCTGACTGCCTCTTCCTCCATTCTCGTGGAGGAAATTCCAAGGGTTTCATATAAATCCTAAATATGTCACTGCCTTAATAATATTTAATCTTAGAGATTATTGAGATGTATCTGTTAAAGGTATAAATAATAAGAATTCTTATTGCTTCAATCTTTTATGGAGTGTATTTGATGGCTGTGGACACGCCCTTCCTTTGTTTAAGTGAGTATTGTGTGAAAGAAAAATAAAGATGTACAGTAGGGTCTCAATAGTTTGAGGTGAACAGACAGGATTGAGATCATCTCCAATTATCAAAAACTTTAAAATTTATATGGGAAAATGAAACAAAACAGTGATGAAAAATTATCAACATTAAACTTTATTAAAAAGATGTGCTTATACCACATTTAAAAAAATAAAGTTAAGAGGAGGTACCTAAGGGAAATTGGTTTCGTGCAATTTATTCTATTTCTTTTAGAATTTCAATATTTTCACTGATTGTTGCTATTATAAGACAGATTTCAATCAAATATACAAAGTTATTAACCAAAAAAAAAAAAGTATGAGGCTCGAATTTATGGTAAACTCAAGCTATTAGGTGTACAGTGAGTACAGTGTAAATTCAGTGTGCTCAGAAGTGTATCGGGAAAAATCAATGCTACTATTTTTTTCTTTAATTTTGTAATGTTTTTAAAACAAAATAGATATTTTTTCATAAAAAAATAGCCATCCCTATTCAGCTTTAACCATCTCTATAAACCTTCCAGAAGATTAAATGGCAATGGCCCCGAGGCCTTTTGTAATATAATTTTATGTTGGAGTCCTTGTAACGACCAGCTTCTCTACTCAGGTCCTGATCATCAATGGCCATAGCTCTCCCACTCAGCCTCCATTGGATATTAATAGTGATGTAGCTGAGAGAGCAACGCAGAGATCCCTTCGCGTCTAGCCTTGGCCCCCAAGAAGTGGGGGAATAGCTTCGATATGGGGTTCCCCAGGGTGAGTGTGTCTGTATTGTACAAATCGTATGAATGAACCTTAATTTTTTTCTTTGTATTTTAATTTTTGTCACTTAATTTTTATTATTTCATTTTATATTTGATGATTGTAAGTAATTATTAGTTTTATTTTTATGATGATTATTCGCTTTATTATTATCTCTAGGGTGTGAATGAGAACTTGTATATATGGTACTAATGAATTCATCATTAGCAAAATAAAATAAAAAAATAGAGGGAAATGAAACAAATCCAATCTCCTTATTTTTCTTAATTTATTGTTAAGTGAAGTCTCAAAGGTGCTAAATATATCGTAAAAATTAAATATATAACGTTGGTTTAACGAATATATATTTCTATATGATTTCATGTTTGAAACAACATAGTCTCTGAAATAGTCTCTAATAAAATAAAAACATCTCTAAATTGACCTTTTTACAACTCTTAATAACAAGTGGTACTCGTGAGGCGGTGGGAAGGACCTTGAGGTTTAACATATCCTAGTGTGAGGGACCCATTATTCAATATATTAAATTAACAATATCCTCCCAACTGGGGCACAATAAATTAATTTAACAATCCCAATAGAATAAATTGAATGAAAGATTTATGTCTGCACTTCAAAAGAAACAGAATGAGCCCACGTACTAAACGAGGCTTATATAATAGTAACATTAAAATGTATAAAATAAAATAATATTTAATAATAAAATATAAAAAAAATATATATATATAAAAGCTAGGCTATGACATCATGCTTCGGAAAACGCATAAACATTAGTGATGTAAAAAATTACTTATTATTATTCAATTCGTATTAAACAATACATTATAATTTTTTATTGATTACTAGTATATCTGTAGGGTTACGTTGTGATATGGTAGAGGTAAATTATGGATGGGTCTTTTTTTTTTTAAACATATTATGGGGCATGGGCAGTTATGCGAAAGATTTTATATCGCAAAGATTAGATAAGAAACTATTAAGATAGTTTAAAACAGTCCCAAAACTCAATTGGATATATTTAATCAATGGAGATAATCAATAAATCTCAAATGGAGTACTAGGCAGCGGATGTTAAACAGGTTTATTTTTATTATTTTTTTTTCCACCTTCATCTGATTCCTTAGAAACTAAAACAAAAATAAGGATTAATAATCCTATATGTATGGGATGGCATAATAGGAATGATCCTGTTTTGTAACTTTTTTCTATTTGAGGTATTGAAAAGGGTAAGGAATGTTTGCGCCTTACTCGCCTGGTTGGCTTTAATTATGATTGTTAGGAGTTGAGCGGTCTTCGCTCGTTTTATGTAAAACAAATTAGTAAAATTAATTAATTAAAATACAAAATAGTTCTAAAACAAAAGATGAGAAAGTAATGGATAGAGATGATGGGAGATTTTTTTTAATTCTCAGAAACGTAAACAGAGAGTTAACGTTATGTAGTATAAATACACACACACACACACACACATATTTTATTTATCGGGCATCAGGTCTATACTATTAAAATATATAGGTCTATATTATATTGTTAAATACATAAAACCCTGGAATATAAATATATACATATTTTCCATAAAAATCTTATTGAATTAAGCCCATACATTTTTATGGGAAATTATTTATAATAAGTATAAGTAATTATAAATAATAGTTAATTACTATTAAAGTCATATTCAGTCGGAAATGAGTACAGTGTTTACCTGACCTTTTTCCTACCGTACTGCTAGGAAATATCGGCTTTGTCCGTGTAACTTGTCTTTAGTTTGTTTACTTGACTTGTGAATAATTTCGTGTTGTCACTTCGAAATGATTCAAACTATCCCGCTAAAGGTTTATATAAACTTGGAAAAGTTATATGTTTAATCCATTTCGAGAACTAGAAGCATTTTGTTATTTTTTTAATCCCATATAACTGAGGAGAATAATCAGTATTTCATATTTATTGTATTTCATAAGATTATTTTATACTTGCATTATCATACTATTAGTTATCTAATAATAAATGCTGGATTGTCAGTATATGGCGTTTTGATGAATATTATCTTTTTTCACTAATTATCCATGAAAATCAAGGGGTTTAATTGAAGTTAGAAAAGATTTAATAAAATTGGAAAATGGTTCAACCTAAATGGAAAAATACTAGAAATATATGGTAAAGGGTGAAATACAGTTTAAAGTATAGTTTAAAATAAAATGGAAAAAGATTAAACATAATTTGAAAATGTTTAAATATGAATGATAAAGTTGAAATATAAATGGAAGATTCTAAATAAAAATGGAAAAATATTTAATATTAAGTTAAAATGATAAAACTATTCTGAAAATGGTTTAAATAAACTACGAAAACGTAAACCAAATATAAATTGAACCCGAAAATTAGATTGGGTTTTTATGAGATTCAACACTGAGAATCCCATAATAGTGCTAACAAAAATATATAAAAATGCTAACAAAAATATATAAATTAAAAAAAAAATGATATACATTTTAGGTGCAGTATTCGTGTTTGAATCACTATTAGACATTGATCGGGCTCCCCTTCTCGATTGGAAAACGCTTAGAAGTACTTTAGAAACAAGGAACTTTAGACATTAGCTCTTTGAAACGACAAAGCCGATTTGGATAAGACTAGAATTTGTTTAAACATATTTTTAAAGCCTATTAAGATTATTCCCTAGGGTAGAATCTTAAGAGGAGAGAATAATTTTTCAGCACCTTAGAAAGACTAGAACGACTTAGATAAAATTGTAGAATAATAAAACACGTACATATACAGTCTCCCATTTAAAACAAAAAAAAAATACATACTCATGGACTATAAATAGAATGTTTAATAAAGTTAATCCAACTCATCTTTTATATATTATATATATATATATATATATATATATATATATATATATATATATATATATAAGTATACATATATATGTTTAGTAAGGTTCCTGAGGTTGAGTCAATAGATAAAAAACAACTATTTTGAAGACGTTTCGAGACTATATTGTTCTCATAATCATGCCCTACAGTGAAAAAACAGGTCTACTAGTCAATGCCCCAAAAGTTATAAAATCAACACCGCAAAAAATTTAGTAAATCGTGCAATAAAGTTATCTACAGAAAAATATAAACAACCCGAGGAAAAAAAAGTAGTAGACCTTCTTTTAACTAATGGATGTCCACATAGACTCGTTTGTAACTTACTAAAACAAACAAATACTCAACAGAAACAACAAGAAAATAATAATAAAAGATATTACACCATCCAATATATACAAACACTCACAAATAACCATAAAACTGACAACACTGGAAGGGACGTAAAAGGGGGGGTCCCGACATTCAAACTCGTTAAAGATCCCTATCCTAATTATACCTGGATAGGCAAAATTTAGGACCTCCACCGTAGCAAATATACTATTCCCAAAACAAACTAAAGTCACATACGGATACCTCCACCATTGATATACTATTCACCAAAACTAAAGATACGGATAAGTTAGAGTTACAGCCCAATATTGTTTATGAAATTCTGTGTGAAAATGGTTGTGGCAAGTCTTATTTTGGTACATCGGAACAATATCTTAAACGACGAGTGTATCAAGATAAATACAGTTGCACGTCTATAAATAAAAACCCGAACAAACCTGACCAAACAGCTCTCACCACACATTACAGGCAAACAAAACATTCTTTTAAATTTGATTTCCCCAAAATTATTCACCATGAGCAAAATAATTTTAAAAGAAATATTAAAGAAATGATAACCATAGAAAAATTTAAAAATCGCGCTATAAAAAAAAAATCAGACGTTCTAAATCTTAACACCTGTTATTCCAGCTTAATACATTCAGACCAATAATATACATTTACATTTATATACATCATATAAATCATCTTTCCATTTATTAGTATATTACACTGAAATATTTTTGTACCTTCATCTTTGGGAATACCACTCAGTCCTTTTAACTTAATTTTTAAGAAATAGGGTTTTCCCTATTACAGTAACCTTCGTAACTGTCTGTTTAAAATTCCCCTAGGTTAGTTGTGTACTAGAATTGTTAGTCTGTTCATATCCACCAGTAACATTGTAAGTAGCTTCATAATCCTCTATATTTTGTAATTATATATATTGTTATTATTCTAACACATGTTGAGATATACTTGTACTGTATCTAACTTTATGTTTTGAAATAACTTGCATAACTTATATAATTTTATTGTAACCTGTTTTTTCACTGTAGGGCATGATTATGAGAACAATATAGTCTCGAAACGTCGCCAAAATAGTTGTTTTTTTTTTATTTATTGACTGAACCTCAAGAACCTTACTAAACATTTAATAGTAACAGTCAAGAAATTTATTCATATATAATATATATATATATATATATATATATATATATATATATATATATATATATATATATATAGAGAGAGAGAGAGAGAGAAAAAACATTTCGTAAAACGCTTCTTATAGTGCCAAAAATAAACTTGTCCATAATGATCAAATGTCCCATATGCTGCTGATTTGGAAAAAAAAATTACCAATTCTTATCAAACTCCTTATACAACCAAACCATTTGAGGCTAACAGTGGATTCATTTTTTTGTGGATTAACTTCTTTATGTCCTCCAACTAGCACTGGAAATACGGTTTATCCTACAGGTTAGTAACCTATTCTAGCCAAGATGAGAAGTTCGAGATTCATTCCATAATCCTACTTTTGTTTTAACTGTTATTATTGTTTTATATATTCTTAATTTAAAAAAAAAAAAAAAAAAAAAAAATTATTGTATTTTTTTACTTTACTTGTGGTATATTTTGAGGCTCTTTATTCATTTAGGTTACTTATATATATATATATATATATATATATATATATATATATATATATATATATATATATATTTTGTTTTTGTAATACTTGATTTAAGATTGTAATACTTTCTCAAAAAGATCCAATATAAAAACTGAAATTCCCAGTTTTTTTTTATTTATTTATTTATTTATTTTTTTTGTCAAATTTAATAAAACTACATACTATACTTATTTCTCGTTTTTTAATTAGAATAATAAAAAGACATGAGCGGAAGTAAAATTCGTATATATCTTAAATCGCTACTCAATTATTAACGTACTTGTAATATGTTACTGGAATCAGGCCCATTTTCATAAATTTCAAAAAATATTTTTATACTTTGATTTTTGGTGAATAAAATAATTTTAATTTCATTAGGTTTGTAAAAAATATTTTGAGCTCTATTACGGTTTATATAACACTAAAATATTTCGATAATATCGTAGTTACCGATTGAGGTAAGAGTAAAGTTATTTTCTGATAAGTTGCTGGAGAATTGAATAAACTATTAAATAAATCAATAAATTGATTATTAATTTCTTCAATGGGCTGCGTTTCTACTTACATTAAATTTTCAGTTCCAATCGAATATCAGCGCATGCATTTGTAATATTAAACAGCTTTCTTCCCTCCTTCTGATTTATTTATTATTATTTTTTTAACAATACGGAATTTTTTTTTTGTATCAATAAGAAACACATTATGTAGTTGGCACAGTAAAGCAGTGACTTAGTAGTTTTTTAAGCAATCATGACCTACTTTTTAAAATAGTATTCTGTGAAATTTGAAAGGCGTGAGGCAGATTAATTTACATTGTAATTTCAGTTTTCTAGAAACAACTGCTGATTCTTTGAATTCTAGGAACTAGAAAATCGCATCACGTGACTGACTCAGCACTTTTCAGGTCTGCCCAGTCTTAGGGGCTTACGGAGTATTTTAAAAGTTGACTAGGTTTTATTAGATTTTTATTTTATTTTTATCATCCGATTTTATTATTTTATTTATATGAATATGTCTTTTGGCTGGGAGCTCTGTTGATGTTGCTCGGATCAAAAATTTTTCGTTACTTTTCTAATCATAAATTTAATAGAAAGTATTCTTTGTTATGCAACATTTGTCACTAGAACCTATAATTTAGGAGCTATTTGATTTGAAAGAAAAAAGTCGCGTACGCCTATTTTTTTTTTTTAATTTCTGGGTTTTTTTTTTGACAAGATCTAGCTCTGTCGGTAGAGCACGGATCGGATATTTAACAATAGTTTCCTGGTAGAAAATTAAATAGAAAATAGTTTTTGTTTTATAATGTTTGTCGCTGGAATCTACAGTTTAGGAGCATTAATAGTTTGGATGAAAAAGTCACGTTCTAACCTTTTTGTCACACTCAAATGTGTAAGCTTTTTTTCAGCCTAAAAATTGTAAATTTTGACACCCCCTGTTCGTGATAATCAGACTAAAAATTTGACAGTTATCTTTTTTTAAAATTGGAAATTAAATGCAAAATATTTTTTGTTTTATAGCATTTGTCCCTAGGACCAACCGTTTAGGAGCTATGTTGATTTGACTGAAAAAATCACGTTTTAAATCCCTATTTTCCTTTAACTTCGTATATTTCGTATAATCACTGATTGTTAATTTAATTTAATTATTATTATAAGTAATTTGATCCTATTAAATATTTAATATAAATTGGGAAAAACAGCAGATTATAGATAGACACATTGACGATCTATTTTTTTCATAATCAGGGAGAGATTGAGTTTTTAAATAATTTTTTAAATGTTATGCGATTTTTTTTTACAATTTGAAATTTTTATTATCATATTATAGATTACGATTTTAAATTTTTCCCCTGCTTTGAATAGTAACAGCTATAAATAAGAAAAAAATATATATACATATATTTTATTATTTCATTACTAACTTATTATTTTATTAAGTTTGTGTATGAATAGTATATGTAGTTAAAACAATGGATATACTTTTAGGATGTAACAGAGGACGCAAAATAAAAAAATATTAAAAAATAAATAAATAAATAAAACATTATATCTATCAATTTAAATTGTGATTATATACTTAAGCACAGTTTTTTTTTTTTTTTCATACTGCAGACTGTGTAACTCTAAAAATATATTCGGGCAGTTCGCACATTTAATTAAATTGAATTTTACTAATATAAGTAGTTTTCTTTAATAAAAAAAAATACGTAATGAACATTTTTCACGACAGTTCTGATTCTATGTTGATATTTTCTCTGAACGGTCATTCTATGGTATTGAAATGTCTGTTCCAAGTTTCCCAGTGTCCAGATTTAGGACACTACAGCAGGAGTAGCGACCAAACCAGAACTCTTTACCTTCAGAACTATTACTAATAGACCTGTTATTAATAGCGCTGGAGATATATTATAGTAATTGTTATATATGGAGATTAATGCGGTTTGTGTCTAAATCTTTCTCTTCTTAGGGTCGACTTTGGAAAAGTCAATATATGTAGCATTATTTTACTGAATCCTAAATCAAACTTCATTATTTGATTAAAAACAAATTTTAAAAACTAAATTCACTTGAAACTTCGAGAATGCATTTCCTTAGCTTTACATTATTTGAATTTATCAAATATATAATTAAAGATTATTATCATGACAAAATTATGTAAAGCGTTGTTTAATATTTTAAACCATATTTTAAATGATTTGTTTCTGTTTGAAATTTTAATAAAATATACATACATGTCCTTAAAGTTCTCGCTGAAGATATTTGTAATGTCTTAAAGCCAATTACAATAACCTGAAGCTAGGATTTGTCGAACATATTGTCATTAAAAAAAAAAAAATGTTTTTTTCTATAATTTATAAAACTAAAAGATTAAAACTAAAAGTAAGAAATAGTTTTCTATTTTCGAAAAAATAAAGATATGAAGATCAACTCCCTTTCTAAGATTTAGCTTAATTAAGTAGGCTTTGAAATGTGTGGAGATTTCTAAGATGATATGCAGAAGGCACTGAAACCTGCCAAATGGTTACATAATAAACTAAACTGAACTTATTGAAATTATATGTGACATATAAAGCATACATATTATGAGAGCTTTATAGATTTTATAGATTTTATATACTTTTTTTTTTTTTTAATTATTTCAATTTTAATAACTAATGAGTAACTGCAATTTATTTATTGATCTTTAAAATTTTTACTTTTGGTATAGTAATAGAAAAAACAATATGATATTTAACAATAGAAAGTCGATTTTCAAATTTTTATGACCATAAATTAATTTTATTAGGTTTAAGAGACGTTGTTGACTTTTCAAAATATTTCGAGTGATAACATCATTGATTTTAAAAAGAATAAACAATGAGTCTAGCAGAGGTATAAAAAGCTATTCAACTAAATAAACTTTTCAAATACATCAAACAGAATAAAATGCAGATAATGTTGTAACAACACAGCGAGCAGTTACTGAGTTATCTGCCCAACATGATCAATGAAGCTCCTGGTAACAACTTTTCTGTAGAATAATATTCTCTCTTTTACATATGTATATATATATATATATATATATATATATATATATATATATATATATATATATATAATAAAGATTTATATAAAATAGAGAAGTCCATGCTGTTTATTATAATTTAATTCATATTAAATAAGTAGCAAAATAGTTATAAAATGAGTAAAAAACAATGTTACAATCATAACAATAATTTAGAAATCAAATAACAAGTTTGACAAACTCATATTTTAAAATGTTGACAACTGGTTCACTAGAGTAAAAAAAATAATAAAATAAAATAAATAAATAAAACCATTATTTTTGAAATTAATTTACAAATAAAAGTGTAATCATAATGTGTGCAATAACAAATGTAAACGTTTACAATTGATGTAAGATGTGAACATGCAATATAAATGTATTTATAAATTATATATCTAAAACTACTGAAAGAAAAAAAGAAAATATAAGCTTTTTAAAAATGTTAAGGGTGTGTACTGCTTAAATGAGTTGCTATCTAAATGGAGTATTATAGGTTAATATTAATAGTTATTATTTAGCTTTGTTTACAGCACTCAGGTAAGAAGTAATAGTCTTTTTCTTTTTTCTTTTTTTTAGAGCACAAGTTATTTTAGCAGTAAAAAAAAAAAAATATTTTTTCTAAATTGAAAATTCATCAAAGGGGTGTAGTAAAGTGGGTCCTAGGATCTGCAGGTTGGCTGCGCGCGCATCTATACCACCCCGTGTGATTCGGCAGGAAAATCTCCCATTCTCAAAGCCATCTTATACACTTTTTAAAAACTTGGACAATTTATTTGTTTGCAAATATAAGCTATCTGTGATAATATTTATCAAAATGATTAAATAGGTTACAAGGAACATGCAGAAATTAACTGCAAAAAAAAAAAAAAAAAAAAAAAAAAAAAATGAAAAATGTATGTATATAGTGAAGAACAATTAGATATAAAATAAAATTTTTAATATGCAGAGAGGTATATGAGTTGGCAGGGGATAATAATGTTTTAATTTGCTATATTAGCTTTGTGAGAAGAAGCCTTTTTATAGATACTTGCTGAAATTAGTTCATGTTATATTGTTAATTAAATACTATTTATAGACAGTTAAAACATGCGGCCTGAAAATTATCATGCAAGCTCCAGCTCCCAAAAAAATCTGGGGACCTAGAGATATGGAATAATTTTTTTTATACAATTTTTTTTTTAATTTAATTTTACCTTAGCTAGAGCGGTGCCCATCGTGGTCATAAATGCTCTCATGGCCGAGGTGAGAGGGATGGCATGATATCACACACACACTCGCGCACACACGCACACTTCTGGCTCACTGGTGACCACTCTCTGTGTCTCTCTGGCAGGCCGCGGCCCCCACCCCGCTCCCCGCCCCCCACCACGGAGGGGAGCTGGCACCGAAACCCAATTACCCCTCTCCTCCAGCACACCTACCGCCAACAGTGCGTAAAAACACCCCGTCGAAGGTTAGCCACACGTCAGCCTGTCATACGTCACCCCACTCGGCCTACACGCTACCTTTGTATCATCTTCGATATTCGATAGATGTCTCAATGACAAAGCAAACGCAATAGCTAACGGAAGAAATTTTCAGCCCTTACCAAACAATAGCGAAATTAATCACAAATTCTTACAATAACTTAAGCAAACAGTGTATTCATAGCATGTATTATTTATTGATATTTACAACTGAATGGGTGTTGGGAATAACGTTGTATGAGTTTTTCGATTTTTTTTTCTAACATTCTATGGAACTTTGGAACATCTTAAGCACGGCCATTTAGCCATTTTCGCCACCAGATCATGTCCCAGCTAACAATATACGTTCTGAATCTGATATCTTTACTAGAACTTTACTAGTTGTAAGAGGTTCCTAACTTTCTCCGTTTCCATAGCGTTGGGTTATTGCTGAGGTTATATGTTGCACTCTCCTGTAAAGTTGCCCAAAGTAACATAAAACGTTATTTCAGCGACCCATTCAATTATAAAATAATACATTAAGTAATTTTTCTGAACTGTGAATGTTAATGACGTATAAAGCAAGCATTCATTGGTAGAACTCCAGTAAATGTTCAATATTAGAAGGTCCCTAAACCGCCTCCCTACAATACGCCTTGGAGAATTATACGGAATGGAGTGGTAAACAAGTTATAAGACTAGTGGCTTCGAGTTTGTATGGAGCATATCATGGAAGGATCAGTATCTAATTAGGGTCAAATCAACAGCATATGGGCAATTAAGTTCATTATGGATGAAGGCCCAAAACACAACTCCATACATCACAACAACTAAAGGAGTCTTTAGTTATTAATGACAGAAAAATTAGGAGGGGGCGCGTTAGCACAGCGGTCTTCAGTTTGGCTGAAGATAAAAAGTTTTTAATCCGCTATTTTGGCCGTACTCCTACGGAAAAACCTGGCTGTTGTTTTCGGCCAAATATCCTCTTTTCACAACCGTTGGCCCAGTAACAATACATCCTTATCAAATTACTGAGCCCAATACCTTTCATGGATTGTAGTGGTACAGGTATAAGTCAGAATGTTTATCGAGTAAGCAATGAATATCCGAAAATTAAGAGCAGTTTCTTGTCTTGTGCGTGGATTTACTATCTAACATACATTACCTTAAAAACATCGGTAACAAAAACAACTCTCATATTGCTAAATTGATGAATTGCATAACGTCTCTTTATTGCAAGATTGATGCCTTCTAGATATCCAACATAACATATTATATATTATATATATATATTTAAGGCATTGTCATTATTACTTAAATGGTTTATAGGATTTCCGTTAAATTTTGAATGTTATTATGTGATACGAGCATTTCAGCTGCAATAAAGGTGTAAAGAATTAAATAAAATTCCATATATAGTGTTTTATATAAATACTCAAAATTTATAAACTGTAGATAATTTAAGAACTTTGAAACTCAAAGTACAAAAGCAAGCAATCCTTTTGTCGGTCCGGTAGCATTTATGTTATCTGTCTGGAATATAATACAGAATATAGAGAATTTTCAAAACGAGTGCTGTTGTAAAAATTGATAAACTATATTAGTACTTTCAATCTTTTTATATTAGTACTTTATTGGGTTGTAAAAATATCCTCTGAACGATTCTTCTGTTCATATATAAACCACTCTACTAATGAAACTGGAACTCTCTCGGTTCCTTAGCCTTTTTGCCTGTCTTATTCGATTTAGACATTTCGATTTTAATTTAAATAATGACGAAGATGTTGGTATGTGAGGAAAATATGATTTAGCAAACCAAAAATTGAACTGCGTACATTTGTTATATCAGCCAAAATTTTTGAGTAGGCCTCTGTAACGTACTTATTTCTCAGACTGACCACGTCACTACCTAAACTTAAACTATTAAATTAGTTTACATATAATTCAGATGTCAACCATTATGGCTTTCCTGAGAAGGTGGCCAAACCATCTCAACCTTTGCTCTTGAACAACTCACAATTCCTGAAGAACTGTTTTTTTTTTTGTTTTTTTTTTTTTTTGTTTTTTTGGATTCATTGGGATAATGGTCTTGCGAACCTGCTATGGTCTAGTTATGAAAATGCCCATGTTTGGAGGTGTCGGAAAAGAAGGTGGCTTGGAGAGTTCTATTACAGAACTTCATTGGACTACTATCATTGGGTAGTTTCTGTCATGTCCCTAGACTCTTAATTTCACCTTACTTTTTCTTCTTTTGAGTTCGGCCATCTGTGGACCACGTTTAACAATTCATTCCTTGTTCTTTCAAATATTTCTTCATTACCTCGGTCTGAAGTTTTCTCCTTTCATCTGACCAACGTCTACCATTTTGTGCCCTAACTATTTCCGGAAATTTGATCTTGTTGATTTACTTTATTTATTATAATAAAACAAAATATATGGTCTATCGTGGATGTTGAAACTGAGGACTTGACATTCGAAACGCACATAGTGTGTATGTTCTCTAAGAAGTAATTACATCAGATGTAAATATACCTTTCCATTGTATCTAAACACAAAAAAATAAAATCTTATATTTACCGTTTCCTCTGAATAAACGTTCAGTATAAAAGAAATAAATTTTTTTCGAAAACGATTTTTGAGTATAACTAAACTTTTGAATTTCAGTGAATATTAAAAATGATTGTATAATTTTGTATGATAATAAATAAGATTCTACTCCGAATGGCTTTAAATTGTCTCTTTGATATAATGCGATGCTGCGATGCATGAATACTTATCATGATCATATTTGTTTCTCTTTCAAAAATCACACAGAAAAAAAACAAAACGCAAGATCAAAGAAATATAATATGATATCGGTCAGACATATTTTACTTGTCTAATTTGTATAATCACCAAAGCTAACTGTGAGTTGACTCTATTTAGTGTCTTAAGAATATATTTTATTGTTCAGCTTTCTATTTTTCTTCTCTTTACCTTAGATAAGAAGTGTTTGTTTGATAATTTATACACATTGCATTCTTATTTTCCGACTTAATGATCACTAATTGACACACCAAATGAACACTCGAGATTAGAAGATTTGATGAATAAAACATCACTCGGAGGCATAATGAAGAGCTGGACTCCTCACTTGCAATTTAAATTTGTTTTGACTGGAGGAGGCTCCTCGTCAAGTTCCTTTCAAGGTTTTGGGAAATAACTCTTGCATTTATTACGAATTATTTTTTCGATTCACTAGCGATGTTTGAATCGGTTCAATGGGCGAATCCGCATTAGTATAGATCAAGTTAGAGGTATTGTTTATTGGAGTCAATATATTGACTGTTGTAGTTACATAATTATTCTCTTATGCATAATATAGCTATGTGGAATAGTTTCTATGAGACTGATATATGTATGTGATTTCTATCTAGGAATAAGTATTTTATTATTTCTGAAATATATATGTACATTCTGAGCCGACTGCTTAGACTTTAAGCCTTAAAGGTAAGAACGCGTAAAGTGTTCTCAAAAATGAGGATGAAAACACAGACAAACTTGAGCCTCGGTTTATCACTTATTTGTATCTGATATAGACCTCCTCCCTTAGTATGGTATGGTACTTAGAAATAGAATAGTTACCAATTCACTCGACATTGCTAGTAACTGCAATGTTGATTTTGTAAATATTATTTCAAACTTTTATTTTTTATTCGATTACTATTTTAGGTGCCGTGTACAACTCAGGCTAGAGGCACCATTACGTAAAATTTGTCTTTAGACTTCGAAATTGGTCGATACAAGTTGTTTTCTTTGAGGAGGGTAAACAGTTTTTTCCAGCTTTCGGGTTTTAAATCCTCGCAGTATCCTTGGAGATGCAACGAAGTCCTAGAAGGTAAAAGTCGGGTGCAATCCTTGATAATGTGCTCCGTTGTCAGCAGGCAGTTACATTTTGGTGGAGGATTGCCTTCAAGTAGATGCCGATGAGTCAACTCAAATCTTTTAGATTTCAAATAATCTTTTCTATATACAATAATAACAATACTTTAATTCTCCATAGTGCTGGATAAAGTAATGAAGGAATTGTGGGTTAAAAATAGGAACAAAAAGTAATAATGTAAGAGTAAGTTGTCTAGCGTATGCTGATGATCTTGCCCTCTTGGCGGAATCTGCGGATGAAGCAATAGGGCAGCTGGACGCCCTAAAAGAAATAGCTGAAAGAGTGGGTTTATAAGTATCATTCGAAAAAACGGATCGAAACTTTCGGGTAAAAAACAGTTAAAACAAAATATGGGGAAATCAGGGTCACAAATAGCTTCAAGTATTTGGGAGAGATTATTTATAGTAATGGGTCCGAGAAAAGGGGAATGGAGGAGAGGTTGGTCAAGATGGATAGGCCCAGCTTTGCCACCAGTAACCTATACTCTACAAAAGGGTCACATTAAGAGTCATTAGACTCTACAACACGGTTGTCAAGCCACCTTTCCTTATTCTGTATGGAATGGAGACCGCTTCTCTTCCTAGCTTAAGGAAACTTTAGGGAGTAGAAAGGAAGATCTTGAGGAAAATTTATGGGCCAATAAAATTACCGGTAGGGTATAGGCTGATGCCTAACAGAGAATTATACAGAGAAATGGATGACCTGGAAACGGACGTTAGGTTAAGGAGGCTACGTTTCTACGGTCATGTGGTCAGGATGAACCAGAACAGAATAAATAGGAAGATCTTTGGAAAAATGTGGGGGAATAAAGGGTTTGGGGGGTACATCGGGAAGATGTAGAACGGGGAAAAAAGAAAAGGGGAAATTGGGGATTTCAAGTCAAGACTGTTTCGATAGGGATAGATATAGGGAAAAACTAAGGGAAATAAAGGTCCTTGTGGGTGCCAAGGAGGTGAGGGGGAGGAGAGTATGGAATGAGGAAGAAAGAAGAATACAGTCTGGGAATTAAGAAGAGGGAGGGATGTGTTGGGAGAGTTGGGAGAAAATGATATTCACGTGGTCTATGAGGCCGTTTCGTGTCAAAAAAAAAAATAAATAATAATAATTCTAATTATTGTGATATTGATAGTATAAACATAAATTTGATCATATGGGTAATTGAAAATCAACACTGAGTCTTCATCAAGCATATTAGCATATATGTAGCAAGAAGCGCCCAGTTCATATTTTCAGTGTTTTTTACAAAAGGTTTTTTGTCTCTTTGACCTCCTCATATGCCTGCGACGACAAAAACTATTTTTACAATACCTTTCTTATTACTATAATAAAAGTTGGGCTGAATATCAGTTTATAGATGACTTTCCTTTCTAACCAAATCTGTTATTTTAACATGGATGATCTGTGAACACACTAAATTTGGTGCTAACGACATAAGGTTTAAACTCTACATTTCGCAATTCGGAGAAACCTTCTCAACCAAGAATTAAAAATTTTGAACTTAAGAATCAGGCGCACTTTTTGCGAAAGAGTATTATTTCTTAATCAGATTCTTACGAAGTGACTTCATAAGAGCACCTAAAAGACCAGCTGATATGCTCCAACACATTTTAAGGCACTATAGAAGCAACGGGAAATTGTAGTTTTATGAATTGAAGAAGTATGAACAAAATATGCGAAGTAAAAAAAAATGTTGGGGGATATGGACCTCTAGGGATAGTCATGGAGATGGAGGATGAGGAAAGAAGGAAAAAGGGAAGATGCATAGAATAGAAAGAAAACTTTATTCTGAGACAAAGTCCCTTAAGAATAACTTTAAATAACACAAAGTAAGATCATAACGGGCCGAGAGGCTGTTAAAAATAAAATAAAATATGGACCTCTAGGGATGGTTATGGAGATGGAGGATGAGGAAAGCAGGAAAAAGGAAAGGCATAGTAAGATACAAGGATATAGTGGAAGTGAGCGTGATGGTACATAGCAAAAAGGAATAACAAGAGACTGCAAGAGAATCTTAGATGATATTTAAACCAGAAAAATAACATTAATAGCAAATTCCAATAGTATATAAAACTACTAAATTAATACGTAATAAAACAGATTATGGATTGAATATAGAAGATTATTTATATAAATGGTAACAATTCCGCGGGATTGCGTTAGATCCTAGCAAATGCTGATAATACAGCGGTCCTCGAAAGCTACAAGGCACGGAAACTAGCTCAGAACCTTATAAGAAAATCAAAGTAAATAGGTCTACAAGTAAACGAAAAAAACACAAAAAAAACACGTCACCTGAAAAGTGACCTGGCTGACAAAATCTGCGTAGACGGAAAGCCATTCCTAAAACTAGACCCATTTAAATATATCTTGGATCTAAAATAACGCCAATAAATGACCATTCGACTGAGATAGACTAGCATATAACAAGCGCAAAAATTTCCTTCTACTGTTCAACAAGAATAATGAAATACCTCAAAATCTCTAGAAACCTTAAGCAGAGGGTATGCAACAACGTTTAAAAGCCAGTTTTGATATAAGGTTCTGAGATCTGGGCTCTAGCTGGCACGCTTGAAATTTGAATGAAAACTTTTTCGTAAGATAACTGGAGCGATCTGGGATCTTAAGACATGGAAAAGGACTAAGGGAGAACTCAACCAGTCGATACATCATGATTTAAAAGGTATGAGGTAAGGATTATTATTAAGACATCTACGAGATCTGTAGAGCCCAAAGGAAAAAATAAAAATTAAACTTTACCTAAACTGACTAATTTCTCTTTTCTCGTTGTCATAGTCAAACTATGATGCCACAAAGATAGGAATGAAATCGTCAATTTTCATTTTGAACTCGCTCTTCTTCTCTAGACCGACAACATATATATTCCATTTTTTTTTTCATTTACATAATGATGTAGGATGTATACATAAAGGTAAAAGAAGAATTCAGGTTTAGTTTGAGGGGAAACTGGAGTAGCCGGAATTATCTATCATCTTTGCTGAGCCGGCCGGAAGGAGGTCAAGTATTGTAGAACCTGGAGGGGACTACCTCGCATTAATTAGTCACACAAAACTTCATCTAACACACTCATATTAATTATTAATTTAAGACACTATAATCAGGATACCATCTTAGAAAATATTTTTTAATATAAAAACGCCAACGATATCAATATACTTACGATAACTGTCGAACCTAGTTGGGACAAGCCCTATAAGAGCAGTTAAAATGTTTCTGGTGTTACTAAATATAATAATTGAATTTCGCATTTTATTTATGATTCATCGGGCATATATTTATAATCGCATTATGTTTACAACTTTGCTATCCATGTAAATGAAAATATCCGTAGATTCAATTAAGACTCGGGGTTAATACTAATTCATCAAATAGAAAGTAGCCTAAAATTAAATATTGATTATTTAACTCGTTCAAAAGCAATCCAGATTTGAGTTTAAATGACCAGATAAATATTTCCAATAGTCCCATTTTAAATTTGTTTCCAATAGTAACGGAAAAAAATAATTAGTCATAGGAAAAACCCATGAGTTTAACCTGGCCCTTTCTATTTCCCCTACCACTCTTGGTATCTTACAGAAGTCCGTTTTGCCTCCTTAGGCGAGTACCAATATATTTGATTTATTTTCTTACATTTTTAAAAACTTTAATAAACATAAATTATGTGACAAAGTGCTGTTATGAAAATTTTGTAAGTTTTTACTGATGGTAATTGTTTAACATTCGAAACTAATTTTCAAATAATACAATTCCAATAGAAGTGGCAATTAATTCATCAATTTTAATATCATGCAGTACCATTATAATGTTGGTGTGCAGTATATAATAATGACATCCTAGAGGTCATGCAGGATGAAATTCTAAAAACCTGTGAAACAACAACCTATGGATTGTCTCGGGTTCAGTACTTAGGTAAGGATGTACTGTTACTGGGCCAACGGTTGTGAAAGGAGGAGAATTGGCCAGAGTTCACGCTCAAGCTCTTGACTACTAACTTGAAAACTAATTTCTTAGAGTCTGGGTGTGCTCAGTGAGTAAGGCGCTTGACTGCCATTCCTCCGACCTCGAAGTCGACCCACGCCTGAAATGACAGAATATTTTCTGCCTTCAGTTGGGCTCAAATTCGGGCCCGGGAGCATGGTAGTCAAGTACCTTACCCACTAACACCGAATAGACATTGAATGGGAAGCAAGATAAAGACTGGTAGATCAGAGTAGTTATATGGAGTGTATCATAACAAGTATCTCTTTAGGACAATAGTAATAAAGTGACAACACGCTGAACACTAAAATCATAGTTAATAAGCATCAAGTGTTGTGCCTATGTAAGGGAAATTGAGGATTCTAGATTCTAAGGATTAGACGAATGATGAACTGGATGGTTAAGTGGATTCCTAAAGCTCAACTTCTTATATCCGAATAGGCCTTTTGTAATTTATAGAAATCATACAGTTTTGTCTAGTGAACGTTGAATAGTCAAAAACGATGCAAAGTAACGGGAAAGGATCTGTTGAACGGGAAGTTGTAGAATGCCATTAAATAGCAGTGTAGGGCAGATAGTGATCTGTTCTCGACAAAGGGTAAAGGTGATTTTATGGGGCTTATTTCGATTATACTACAGTTTTACCACTATTTTTGGAAAGAATTAAGTGATTGAGTGAAAACGACTCAAACAATTATAATAGGGTAATAACATATACGAATTCCACAGGAGCCTTTTTCAGAAATTCATTTCTAAAGTTGAAATATTATTAAAATTTTTAATTTAATACGGATCCGTTTTCCTTCACCGCTAAAAAAAAAAGAATAAAAAAACTAAATATGTGAAATATATTGTATACACCATTGGAAACTCCTGCAATGATAATCAGGTATGGTTGTTGTGTTATACAAGAAAAAATTACTACTTAAATGAAGTAGTCTACTGCTCACGCCAGTAAACAGTGACAGTTCACGGCTATTTAAGTTGAAAAACAAATCTGTTGATTTTTCAATTTTTTTCCATTGATCAAAGTACTCGGATACCAAGGTCTCCTCATTCCTATCTCAACATATCATACATAGTTAAGGTAGGTAGGTACTCTCCATACTCTACTTCACGTCTTCCAAAGATGTTGAAATACTAAACCAGCAATGTTGGCAAGTTATGCTGGTAAAGTATGCATCCCCCTTCACAAGACGTGTTCTAGTACGTTTGAATATCATAATATTTATAGTTTGTAATTGTTAGATAAATAATTTCTTTATTTGCTAGGAGTTCTCCTTTCCAGCCTTCTACAAGAGGTTTACGCAAATTTCTTGTAAGTCAATGGCCTTGTAATTTGTTGAGAAATAGTATAAGGTCTTTAAAATTCTTTCTAGCCGTACGCATATAAACGTTATAATGTAAATTCATGTTAATAATGCACCATGGAGTTTCAGTCAATGCCTTAAAAGTTAGTCATTACTTTACCTATTCTGGTATACCGTAAAAGTATATAGTAATATAATAGTATAAAGGGGTTTGGTATATTCCTTTAAATTGGTAGATATACTTAGTGGTCAATCTCTGTATAAGTTTTAAAATTCAACGTCTTACAAGAACTTATTAGTATAGTTTTGGTTTATCATGATTATGAGAGGAGAGAGGCACGCAAGATGGTTGTCAAATGAAAGGATTACGCCTCCCTGCAGAATTCAACCATTTTCCACTTTAGATGGTATCCATGATGATGAGACATGATAATAGTATATCGAAGTCTAATATCATTAATGGTTGTTATATGTATCGAAATATTTCTAAGTAGCCAAATTTTTCCAATATCGAGGAAAGTGGATGAATATTTATGGCCTTCTCCTGTATCCTTTAATGGCTACCGTTAAAAAAAAATTTTGAACGACTAAGAAGAATATCTTTCATTTTTTCACATTAGACACACATGAAAGCCTCATGCGAGATCGAACAGACAAGAATCTGCCCATCGATTTCGACTGCTCCAGTAGATACTTGACAAATGATCTAATTTACCAATTCAGGGTCAAAAACTCATCTATATGACCTGCTTGGTTAGAGTAGTGAGGGGTTCACCACACTATTTGATTCTTACCGTACCTAATGTTTTCAATCCATCCATCTATTCAAATCCTTAATCCTATTAAAAATATCACAAATGAACTGTTTCACAATAATCTTAACGTCCCATATGTTGTTAATTTGGTACAAACCAACCACCTTTGCTTGTATTGTGGACTAAATACTCATTCAAATCCAATTGTTTTTTAATTTACTTCCCATTCAATTTCTGAAAATCCTCCGATGTGTCTGAAAGGAAGATGATCTTAGGATCTCCAATATTAGAGAGCTACCAGTGGTAAGGTCTTTATCATGCTATTAATTTACAATACGGCATATTTATTTAATGTATATTATTTTTACAGTTGTAAAATTCAACTAACAAATTTCAATAAGGAAAAATTATTAATTGGTATTGCGTCTATAAACGCCATTTTATCTGTTGTTTTTTTTTTCTAAACTACTGCACCTCTTCTAGTTATATATATTCTTTCTATTATGTGTGTAATAAAGCAAACAGGGCTCTGTGTACTATATACCCATACTTTAATAGGAATTCTAGAATAAGCAGAGAAAATAAACTATTACTATATAAAGCTTGCTTAAGACCTATAATTACGTATGCAAGCCCTATATTCAGCTTTATGTCAAAAACTAACTACAGAAAATTACAAATATTCCAAAACAAATGTTTAAGAATTATTGGCAAGTATGAATAATTTACTAAAATTAAAACTATGCATAAAGAATTATGTATACCTTATATTAACGAAATCATTGAGAAAATATGTAAACAATTTTTCATTAAGTGTAAAAACAATAAAAACCCACTTATAAAAAATATTGGTAACTATAATAAAAATAGTATAAAACGATATATACATAGAAGAACTAAACATATATTAATGTAGTATACCAATCTATTATATTTATTGTTATTTTAAATATACTTGTTTATGCATGTTATGTATATATGTTTGCATATGTATATATTAGGTGTGAGTGTATGTATTTAGATGTGTGTGTATGTAAGTATGTATGAGTATGTATGTGTGTATGTATATAAAAATGTATAGATATTTAAGAATGTATAGTTACAATTTTGTTTATTTTATTACTAGGATGTTATTTTTCTTTTTATTCTTTGAAAGTTTTTTTGTATATTTTTCTTTCTTCATAAATTATGATTATATCAGTATATGCTTAAGTTGTTTAATAGTATTTTATTTAATTTTGGGACTGGTTTATTTTTGGTACAGCATTTAAAATTGTGAATTGTAAAATTATATAAGAAATAAAGAAATAATTAAAAAAAAAAAAAAAAAAAAAAAAAATATATAATATATATATATATATATATATATATATATATATATATATATATATATATATATATATTCTTTCTATTATTTTTCTGCCTGTTTTTGAATATTTGTTTGTTTTTTGTTTCTAATTTTTTTATTAAAATTAATAACGGTTAAAAAAAAAATCCTTTATGTAAAATGTTATTCAATGATAAAAAAAAACAACAACTACACATTAGTAGCACTTCAATATCACTTTTAACTTAGAAGATGAACCAATAGCCATCTTCTCTTTACACGCCTCGGAGGATTGCCAAGAATAGAATGGGAGGCAAGTTGAGAAACAAGTGGATTTGAGTATTTTGATTATTAGGAATGGAAAGCTATCTGGTATCGTAACAAAACAGCGACATATGGGATATTAAGGCCATTGTGGATCAGTCATTTATGACAACGTAGTGATTTTCTAAGGATTTTAGATAGGAGAGATTGGATACGGGTAGAATTCCAGAGTTTGGTCGAACCAAATAACTCTATACATAAAGTCCTAATAGGTCTGATAATGTTTCTACAAATGAGATTTTTGAATGAATGAAGCGTGTGAGCAGTTTGGGTATTTTTCAAATCAGAGCTGTCCAAATAATTGGATATGATCAGATAATTGTGTTTTATTTTTTACTATATTTTTTGTTATGTTCTTTTTATAATGTTTTGTTTTATAAAGTTTCTCAAATATAATGGTTATCACAATTTTAAAATGAAACCAAATACCCAGCACACTTCAAAAAATTAAACAAGACACTCTGGACAAAATCTTTTAGAAAATCAAGAATAGAAGGAATAATCTTGACGAGTCTAAGAATAGGACTTTCAGCATTCACCCACGGTTACCTGGTGAGAAGACTAGAGCATTTTTGAATTGCTAAAGTTTTGTAAATTGTTTGACAAAATTTAATATGTGTATTAAGCGTGTGAGTAGATGTGGTAAGCAATAAAATAAATACATATATTTTTCTATTTTAATATGCATACCAAAATCACACTAGAAAAACTACTCATACATATTATTCAGAAACAAAAGTAACGAAAACTAGACAAGTCGTAAAAAAATAGATTGGATTTGATTACCTACTCATCATTTGGCACCTTATTTTAATATACCTATGAGTTCTTGTCCAATATTATCCATCTCAACTGGCTGAATTATCCAAAACCATATCATTTCCTAATAAACTTCATAACCATTTAAATTCATATCATGTATATCAAAACCGTGTTATTAAAACTATTCATACATATTATTCTAAAACAAAAGTAAAGACAACTACACGAGTCGAATAAATTTGGATTTTGTTTAATTACTAATATGTATTTTAGTACCATTTTTCAGATTAGAAGAAGGAGAGGAATAAACAGAAACATTACATTGACAAGGTGTTATTTTTAAAAATTGTTTTCTATGTGTTCAATAGACACAGATACGTTACGTGAGATCCAATTTTTATTTGTATACTTTATTGATATACAATGAATAAAATAAGTAACTAGTTTAGTAAAATAAGAGTCCAAAAGGCCGCTTTTAAAAAAAAAACCAAACGGATCTTAATGTTTTTTTGGGTGCTAAATCCGAATCTGTAGTTTGTTGCCACGGCAGAAATCGGCTTCATATCTAAAATCGCAAAAACATGCCCAAAATACAGGTTATTTTTAGTTTTTTAGCTACAACACGACAACGAAGCATTTTTCGAAGAAAGTCTTTATATAAGGTGTATTTTACAAAATGCAATTTAATCTCCCATCATTATTATTAAAAATCATATAATATAAACATACCAGTGCATTAGAACATTGTACATATTTCGTATTACTTATTTATTAACATTTTTTATATTTATATTGTTTTTTATTGTTTATTCATTTAAGTTTTAATGTATGTAGAAAAGTGACATGATACTTACCACTGACAAGACTTTTTTAGTCGTTAAAAAGATTTTATTGGTTCAATCAGATGGATCTATATATTATTGGACACAGTAAGGGCTTGAAAATGTGGCAATAGCCATGAAACGTCGCAAACTTTAGATAATCATGTTTATATTATATGATTTTTAATAATAATGATGGGAGATTAAATTGCTTTTTGTAAAATTCACCTTATAACTAATTCTCCTTTGTTAGTATATATTGTGTAGTCTTTATATATTAATTGTAGCTGGAACCGGTACCTACGAAATAAAAAAACAACTTCCAACACGGACCATTTTTATTCCGCACGTTTTTTTTTATTGTCAAACCCTTATTTCACTGTAATAAAATGTCCGGTAGAATGATTGTATTGACATATCAATAACTTGCGAAGAACTACCTACTCATTAATAGCACTTCAATAAATGTTCTATATCTGAAGATTTCTAGGCAATCTTCTTTTGAGACGCCTCGGAGGGTTATCGGGAATCGTTTAAAAAGCATGTTGGGAGACTAGTGGATTCGAGTGTCTAGAAAGCTTGTCATGGAAGGATAGGTATCTTCTTTTGTCCAAATCTGTATTTTATGGGACATATAGATCGTTACAGATAAATTTATTTGTGACATAATAAGAATTATTGAGGATTTTGTATTGTAAGGTTTGAGTACGAAAAGAATTGAAAGGTTTAGTGGAGCCACAAAGCTAAACTTCGTTTGTCCAAATGGATCTAATTACTGTCATGAAAATAATTCTTTTGAAATGAATTGAGTGCTTTGAACGCTCGTCTAGTTAATTTTGGAGTAGCTAAATATATATATATATATATATATATATATATATATATATATATATATATATCAGCACCTCGGAGGTACAGAACACTGCTTCCTTTTTTGACCAAAAATATATTATTACGTATTCTTATTCAACTTTTTTTCCCTTTATACAGAGGTATAGAATTCTATGTCCTAGACAAATTAATTGTAAGGTAAGTTATACAGAAATGTTTTTTTTTAATTTAAATTTTGTTTGTTTGTGAGTGTATAACGTCCTTATGTACTCCAATTAGGGCAGGAAGGACGGGTTATCAAGCTATTCTAGCCAGGACGGGAAAGTCAAGATTTCCGAATTCAGATTTCAACAGTTCAGGAAATAAAAACTTTTTTCATTAAACTGCTCTCTTGTATCCTGTACCTCCGAGGTACAGATATATAAAAACTGAAATTAAAAAAAAATAATAAGAAGAAACTTCTTATCGTTATCGACTTCTTAAACATTTAGCTTTGGGGCTTCACTTAACCATCTAATTCGTCACGGATCCTATGCTTGCAATTCGAAAATCCCATTGTCACAAATAAAACGTTTCCATAAACATCAATTTTTCATATGTTAGTGAATTAGCCCATTACAGATTGCAATATTTTTATAGTAAACTTCTTAAGAATTCTAATCGAGTAGTATCTTATCTTTATCAACCATTCTATTACGGATAACCCCCCCGTGGAGCTTGAAAAGAATTCGGATTTGGGATCTTCTAATGTAGAACTGTTATTGATGCGCTATCAATGAGTAGTTTTTTTCTTTTTTACAAAAAATGATCTGTAATTAGGAGCATTATCTTTACATTTTCAATGTATATTTTATTTTATTTTGTATGCAGTTGTAAATTTCAATAAATAGCTAAGAAATTGTGGTACAGGAGGAGAGGCCGAAAACGAAAAAAAATAACAGAAAGACTATATTGACTAAATTATGAAAAATTATTTTATGTTGTATATATGTTCAATTGACACATATACATTAGATGTCATTAAATATAAAAAAATAATATTAAAAAGTTGAAGAATAATTCCTCTGTGAATACTCTGCTGTTGGAGACTGTATATAAAGTAAAACGGGTTTCTTCATAAAATATAATTATATTAATTGATAAGGTGATTAATGATATTATGATAATGATTGCTATATTATCTCCTGAAAATCCTTTTTTATATTATAATACTGGCAACGATTCATGGCCAATGCCACATTCTCAAGCCCATATACTTCCTCAAATATTATTTACCTAGTCAGGATAAATTCGCAAATCTTCTTCTTGCTCCTCCTTAGTGCCTTTCAACGTGGAGGTGCCTCGGTCCAAGTCCACCATGCATCCCGGTCTCTTGCCAGTGCTATCATAGCATTTAGACTATTTCCTTTATGTCCCAGCCTGGAGATGTGGTCCGTTCATGTTAGTCTAGGCAGCCTCTGGGACATCTACCTGTAAGCCTAGCTTCGAAGAGTATTCTTGGGTCACGGTCCTGCTCCATTCGGAAAACGTGGATAATCTTAGCAGCCTTTTTATAACTATTTTTCTTGCAGGTGGAATTACGATATCCCCCCCCCCCGTATTCTCTTAGTTCCAATTATATCTATCGTAATTAAGCCAGCCACTCTTCTTAGTTACCTCATTTCCACTGCTGTTATTCGGTTCCAGTGTTTCTCCAGCTCTCGCTTTCATAGATAAGAGTGGGTAAATATAGCCTAAAGATGTGTATTTTCACTTCATTACCCATCTCCTTATTTTCCGCAACCGTGTTGCATAGTTGGTAGTAGATACTACTTGCCTTCTTGATACGTTTGGAAATCTGATGATTCAAAAATATGCTTCGTTAATTTATAATATTTCATGTCATTATTGTATATTAAATTTTTGTATTATAAAACATTTATGTATTGGAATAAATTACACTACATTGTCAATATTAAAACTGATCTATGTATATATGTGTTTAATAAGGTTCTTAAGGTTCAGTAAATAAAAAAAAAACAACTATTTCGGCGACGTTTCGAAACTATATTGCTCTCATAACCATGCTCTACAGTGAACAAAACAGGTTACAATAAAATTATATAAGTTATTTCAAAACATAAAGTTGGTTACAGTATAAATAAATAAAAACATCCGTTAGAATACATACTATATATAATTACAAAATTTAGAGGAGTATGAAACTACTTACAATGTTACTGATGGATATGCTATTGGTGTCTAATAACAATACTGATATACAACTGAACTGTGGAATTTCTGAAAAAAAGGCTAGGGATGGGGATTTCCGAAAGGTTTTCCCAGGTACAGGTTTGGTATATTTTAACGCGTTTTATATATTTATACTGTAGCTAACTTTATGTTTTGAAATACCTGTGTAACTTATTTTATTTTAACCTGTCTTATCACTGTAGGGCATGATAATGAGAACAATATAGTCTAGAAAATACTGTAAAATAGTTGGGTCTTTTTTACTTTAGCCATCCCGGTTACTTTTCTAAGTAACATGCGAACTAGATAAAATAACCTGTTTATATTCAGTATTACGTTCTAGTTATCATTTTTTAACCTGCTTATTTTAAATATGAATCTTTTAAAACTTAGCAAGTTACTAACATCAGAAGAAATAGCTTTTCAATACCTACAGAGATGTGGATTACTGCTCAGAACGAGAAAATGTAGAAGAGGAAATTTTATGAAGATTTGTTTTTACAAAAAAAGAGATCCTTTTGTAAGTGTTTTTAGAGAAGTTGTAGGAAACAAGTTGGTGCATTTAAAGAAACAAGGTTCAATCATTGTAAACTTTTGTTAAGGAAATGTATATTGTTTATATACGCCTGGGCTAATGAGTACATGTTTGATTCCTACTTATGTGAATTTGTATATAGGAGAAAGTATGAGAAAAGGAATATTTTTGAATGTATTTTGGAACCATTGAGAGACTATTGGCCTCCAAAATGAAAATTTTTATGAATTTATTATAAATTACCTACTTCGATTGTTTTTATTAAAATATTTTAAATAAACAATTTTGAACTTATGTTCTTCACTGGTATTAATTTAATAATAAGATAAATCACTGTTTTAGAAAAAAGTAACTGGGATGGCTAAAGTAAAAAAGACCCAAATAGTTTTTATTTGTTGACTGAACCTCAAGAACCTTACTAAATATCTAATAGTAACAGTCAAGAAATTCATCCATATATATATATATATATATATATATATATATATATATATATATATATATATATATATATGTAAGATGTAAGGTTCAATTGTACCCATTGTAGGATTATCCTAACCAACCTTAGTACCTTATACAGGGTTGGATTTATTTCAATATATATATGTTTTATTTGTTTATGTTTCAATATATATACTGCAACAATTTAATGTATAAAAAAGAAATAAAATATTATAAATGGACGAAGCATATTTGCAAATTAATCTTGATTATGTAAATAATATTTGAGGTAGTATATGGGCTTGAGAATTGGCCATTAAACGTTGTCCGGTATTATAATAATTTTTTTGGGTACATAAAAATTTTTTTCTGGAGGTAATCAAGTCATTGTCATAATTATTATATATGTTTAATTTATTAATAGAATCATGGATTCCAACGTCATCATTAGGCTTACTGAAACGTTATACTCATCTTAATGAATGGAGCATTAAGTTTATATATGTATCAAGCTTCCTAAAAATCATTTAACATGTAAATATAATATTATATGTTATATTAAGAGAGAAATATTGTTATTGTTATCGTGGACGTGGGTGGTAGAAGAGTGGCTGAAGGAGTGAGCGAGTTCGATAGGCGGTGTTGCCGGCTCTCCAACGACCGCTACCAGGGCAACCGTCGACAATACCTCCTCGCTCTAGCCCACTTAGTCAGCTCCTCTCTTTCTCCCATCTCTTCCCCTCCTTTCATCAAAAGCTACAAGTTCAATGTACTCAACGGTACAAAAGGGAATCGTAATGCCTCAGTGTAAATAGAAACACTTCGCATGTTTAAAAAAAAAATTATGATACAAACCCAAAACAAAGAAATATACAGTTTTAGGACGGATTTCTATAGCAAGCGAAAATATTTTTTTAAGCAGCCATGTCAGTAAACACAATTTGATTCTTGACAACTTTAGGAGACAGGATATACGCATTCCCCTTAGATAACTGCACTGGGTCCTGCACTGTCGAGTACGGGCTGGCATTTATCTAACAGGTTTGCCAGTCAGAACCTACTTGCCTGAAAACGTATGTGTAACCTAATATTAAGGAATTAATATATTCTTGCTACACTTATTTACCAGAACCCGTTTGGAATTACGCTTCTCGGATTTTTGATAAAGTAAAGTTTTCCATATAGACAGGCGCTAAGAAGACATATACAGGGTGTTTGGAAGATCGTTAGCCAAAGAGGTATCTCGGGTAGGGAGGTTCATTTTGAACCTATTTAAGGTCACTTACCAATATACAAAGTCATTTTTGGAAATGAATGTTTTTGAAAAAATTGCCAAAAAAAACATTTATGCCTTATAACTTCGTTGTTTACTGATATATCAACGACATTTTTAATGCTGTAATTACTAATACTTTTTCCATGTAAAATAAAAAAGATTTGTTGCAAAAAACAAATACAAAAAAAAAAACAAAAAAAAAACGGGAGATTGTTAAATCTTTAAATTGTTAAAGTATGCTCAATAGCCAAATCAATTTTTTTAAAAAATCTTCTCTGGTTAATTGAATAAATCTTTTTTACTTTATATGGACATTGAATTAGTAACTACAGCAATAAAAATGGCGTTGAAATATCAGTAAACAACGAAGTTATAAGGCATAAATGTTTGGTTTTGGCAATTTTTTTTCAAAAAGATTCATTAAAAAAAAAACCGTAAGACTTTGTATATAGGTAAGTGACCTTAAATAGGTTCAAAATGAACCACCCTACCCGAGATACCTCTTTGGCAAACGATCTTCCGAACACCCAGTATATTATGTACAACGGAAAGGAATCGGGAGTTGTCTCTGATTAAACCTATTTGGGGACAGTCTTACATAGGTCAATATCATAAAATAGATCATGAAACATCACGTGCTAATGCTGTTTACTATCAGATATTTAATTTGGCCATTGGTAAAAAAGGAATAAATAGGGAAACCAAACCACTCATCTTCAAAACATTTTACCTTCCAATCCTTTTGTACGGAGCCAAAAGCTGGGTCCTAACGGAAAAGATTTGAAGTCGATTAACCGCATCCGATATTAAATTTCTTAGGAGAGCAGCTGGAAAAACAAGACGAGATAGAGTCAGGAACGAATGCATTAGAGAGACGCTCAATTTAAGTGTCATAACTCTACGTAATTGTACCAACAGTTAGCGAATACTTATGGATTCACAACCAATGATTCCACCAAAATTTAAAAGGATGCTTAAATAAACTAATAGAAGCAGTGGCCATCACTGTCTGAAATAAAAATCTTGACTAAAAAGAAGATAGATGAAAGATCAGCTTTAATTACTTCTCTTAAGTAAATGAATGACAAAGAAGAATCACTGCAGTGTATCGCTCTTCCAGCCTGAAATGTCACCTTTTACACACTTTTATCAAGCCAAATATTCCACTAATTGTCGATGTATATTTTGACTGAGGTGTATAAAAAAAATATCAGCCCCCATAATAACTTTTATTTGAACCACTTAGTCCTGTTTCTCCTCACAAAGGTTTAAAACGTGGAGTCAAGATAATTAATTAAACATAAGAAAACTAATAAAATATAACTGACTGCAACTGTTGTTAAATAAAAAAAAACAATATATTTTAAGACAATGGTTGAATGAATAAAACATTTTGTGTTGGAAAGATATTTTGACAAATAAACCTTCGATTAAGATTTATAATTTGTACGAGGCTTAGAGTGATATTTAAATGAGCATCATTTATATATAATTTCTAATAGAAAATCAAGCCCATATGACTTGCTGGCCGCAACAGCTCTTGAAGTATCAGAGAAACTGCAGCAACATGTGTCAAGCTCAGTATATTTCAAACAATTATCAGTCTTGATGAAAGGAATAGAAAACGTCATCTTCAGTAAATTAATAAAATAGATTTCTAGCTCCGAATTAGTTTTTGCCCCATTTTTAACGTTTTTGTCTATGTCACCTTGATTAAAAAAAAAAAAAATCGACAAATCACATTTTTTTTTTTCACACCTGCAACAATATACTAGAATAGAGAGATCACTAGACAGGATCATGATGTCCATAGTCTATTTCACATGATTAGGGCGTTTGACGATCTGATGCAGATGCTGTTCGGTATTCTTGACGTCATCCATTCTTCTGACGCCTTATATACATCTACTAATTAACTGATAGACAGCTCAATTTTGATATGGTATATCCAAAGAACACATTCAATATATAATTTAAATTATAAAATTAAATGATTGTAGGATTATTTTAAACACGTAATATAATTTAAATGTTTCGGAATAGACTGGCTATAGACCGAACTAAAAATACATTTTTCGGTTAAGTACATCTAATCACCTCTGCAATACTTCCCTCTACACTCAGCTGTAATATTGAACACCTTCAATGAAACCCATAATTCTTTAATAAACTAACTTCACATCCATCCATAACAAAGACCCCAAGCATTATTCAAATTACAGACCTATAAGTTTATTAAATATAATTTCCAAAATATTTGTACGATTATTATTAATCCGTATCCACAATCACACCAGACAGAACAATCTGATTGCAGAAGAACAGTTCGGATTCAGAGCACATCACTCCACTGTTGACCAATTAGCTCGACTCACCGACTTCATAACGAAGGCATTTAACGAAAAAAAAACATGTTGGGATGCTTATGCTAGATCTTGAAAAAGCATTTGACACCGTCCTGCACACCGGTCTCATTTATAAATTGATTATGTACAAATTACCTCCTTACCTTATTCACATTATCTATTCATTCCTCTCCAACAGACAGTTCTATACCCAAATAAACTCATCATCCTCCAAAATACATACCCTTCCTGCTGGTCTTCCACAAGGTTCCTGCTTATCCCCAACACTTTTTAACCTGTTCCTATCTGACTTACCAACGCACCTTAATGTAATAACATCCCTATACGCAGATGATACAGCATTATATACAACCTCTTACCGAATTGACACAATAGAAAATAGGTTACTACAAACTTTCAAAAAAATCAATAAATACTGCCAAAGGTGGAAACTGAAGGTAAATACAAGTAAATCAGAAGCCATTATTTTCACTAAACGAAGGCCACTCATAGGCAAACATATTACTTTAAACGGTGAAAACATCCCTTGGTCCAAATCTGTAAAATACCTTGGTTTAACGTTAGACAGATCCTTAACTTACACAGTCCTCATAAACGATAAAGTAGACAAAGTAAAAAAAAATCATACACAGGATGTTCCCTTACTTTCACAAAAGATCTAAATTGAGTCCAAAAAATAAACTTATATTAAACAAAACAGTTATTCGATCCCAGATCACATATGCTTCACTCGTGTAGAGCCCAACTTGCACAACCAACTACCGCAAACTCGAAAGGATACAAAACTTGTGTATGAGGATAATCAATGATTACCCTCGGTATACAAAAATATCAACAATGCTGCACGATCTCAATCTTTTCCCTACCCAACTTCACATCCACGATCAAACAAAAAATTACTTTGGTAAAACAACAACCTCGGAAAATTCACTTATACGAAAAATCGGTAATTACAATAAATCATCGCTAAAAAGATATACGCACAAAAGAACAAAACATATTCTCCTCACTTAATCTAATTTATAGATTCATTATTAGTTGTGTTCAACATTTGTCATAATACATTCTTTAGTTATTTTTTACTATTATATGAAGTAAGACATATACTTATAAGCTATATTAATTGATTTTATTTATTTATAAATATTATATTTTTTTTTGTGTAGGTTTTTTATATTTTTCCTGCTGTTAAAAGATAAACTTTGAACTGTAAAGCCTCTTCACAATTATAAAATTATATTATTCATGTAGAGGAGTTATGCCGGAACATGAATACTTAATATGAATTGCAAATTGTAAAAATGTAAATAAAGTATTATCTTTAAAAAAAACAAAAAAAAAAAACTTCATATCCATCATCGCTATTGTGGTCTACCGATTTCTTTACTTTCAAACTCTTAAACGTACATACTATAATCCACATTGTTATTTCTTTAGACGTTGCTTTATAACTGAGGAAGGATACAGATCCAAATAAAAGAAGTAAAAAAAATGACCGAGTATCTACAGAATGAACCTCAAGCCTAACCTTTCATTGGACTCAATGTTACCGATAGCATGCACCAATTGGTCAACAAAATTGCAGATGTTTTCTAACCGTTTTATTATTACAATATTAAGTATGTGTTCATATGTCTTCAATCAAATTACGTTTTATGATAAAACTTAATGGTTTAGCAATGGTTTGTCCAGGGACAGAAGAAATACAAAATACGAAATACTTGTATTTCATTCATGTAATTCTTATAACTCGTTATATTTTTTTGATGACAATACCCTTTAAGCAGAAAAAGGTCACTAGATTATAAACGAGAAATCGAGTACATGAATATCAAACTTAGTTGTATTATAAGGAACAATTTTGTACCAACTATATGAGAATAGGTCACGATGAATATTTCCATTGCTACCATCTCCGTAACGTGATCCAACTTGAACTATGAAAAAACATTCTTATAGACTTATAGGAGTAACCATTGATAATGAACTGTCAATGGAAAAGAGAAATTAAAAAAAAAATAAAAATAGTAAAAGAATGAAAAAGAAATTTGAAGATTGCAAGCGGCTTTTTAGCTGTCTTTATGTAAGGTAAATTATATTGTTTTCAAACCTTCAAGTTAATTTTGAACGTCTTGAATAAATATTAGTTACAGCCTTATAACATTTTTTCCTTGATATATAGATTCTTCTGTCAATGTTGGACCAAGGTGGTAAACTGCATCTATCTTTCTCGTAATCAGAATATTTCTGAGAAAAATTGGAGGAAAAGTCGTACATGTTGAGCAATGAAATTGTAAAATACGATAGAAACAAACAAATGTCTTGTGATTTATCATGGTTGTGCCACATTTTCCGAAGTTAATAGTACAAAATGAGCCTTGTTTAGTAATGGAAATATTAAATATAAAGGGTCATAAGGATTAGAAATTCATAACACTATAGAAAAATAAATAAATCAACGACCTTTCCACTTATACCTACTTGTGTTCTGAATAAAAAAAAAAAAAAATATTCTTATTAATAAATAAATGCAGCGAATCATTAAAAGAAAAATATATATAATAAAATTGGACTATTAGTATTACTGTTCAAGTATAGATTTGCATGTTAAAGTAAGTTAAAATAAAAAATTAGAACAAAAGTTTTATTTTTTAGTTATTCAATAAAATAAGTACATAATAATAAAAATAAAAGTAACTGTTGAAAATCCTGAGGAGAATACTAGGAACTGGCAAATCCTAAGAGAATACTAGGCACAAGGAAGAGAATGGCACCTACAGGATACGGCACAATGATGAGCTGTATAAACATCAGGAGGATATCCTGACATGCATAAGGAAAAGGCGACTGGCATTTTATGGACACCTGACCCGCATGAATCCCAAAACATAAACAAACAGGATATTTACTGTGGCAGGTAGAGGTAAGGCTTCCAAGAACAAGTGGATAACAACAGTGAAGTCAGATCTGGAACAACTAGGGATCCCACAGCATAAAACACAAGACCGACTGCAGTTCCGACAAGCTATCCGACAGGGAGTTTTCCCAGTGTCCCTTACCAGTAAGAAGACCACAGGGACCAAATGGACAGAGGAGAGAAAGCTGGCTCATAGTCAGAAAATGAAAGAATTCTGGAAGAGAAAGAAGAAGATCCTCACTGAAAAATAGCTACGAGCCCGTGGTCTTTTGAAGGTCCAAAGAAAAAAAAAAGTAACTGTGAAAATACGTATTATCAAATATAGTAAATAAACAAAAATAATGAATAGGAAAAAATTACAGTGAGAATTAAAATAAAACATAGAATACGTAAATTAATTTAAAACTCGCCTATTTCAACCAAATCAGAGTCAATCGGTTCAGTGCCTACCTTCCTCTGACAAATTAGTTCACTTTAATCATAATAATGGCTAAGGAGTTCCTGTTAACTTACCGATGCCTTTTTTAGTAAATAAATTCGAAATTAAAAAGAAAAATCGACTTAATCATTTAAAAAGTAAAATACCTTACTATTAACTCGATATACATCAATTTTAGCTTATCATCTATAAAGAATAATAAGTCATGTACAGTTACTATGATAAACCCAGCAATTTTAGTTAAGAGATTAGGTAACAAACAAGGAACTCAACTTAATTAATTTTTCACTACGTATATATGAAAAATCGAATTTCGCAAGCACCGTTAAATCCTTTTTAAGGTTGCGGACTTACCTACTTTTTTATGACAACCACCGAAGACAATATAAAAATTTTTAATATATACAGAAGGATATATTAATATCCACAAGTGCAACTGCAAATGGTGGGGCTAGTATCCGTGTACAGTCTTCTGCGAGAAATATTATTGAGAAGGATGTTCCAACTGGCTTCGTTTCCTCAAAGCATTGGGCTGAGAAGGCAGAAATATATTAAGCAACCAAACTGCATAGGACACTCAAATATTGTTTTCCTTACAGATGCAGCGTCAGTGTTACTATCACTCAGGTTGTGAGGGTGAGGGAAACGCCTGAAGAAACATGCCAAAGAACAAGAAAGCCTGACGATCATCTATAAGACAATTATTCTATAACGAATTCTTTTGGGCATTGCGGACTCGCTGGGAACTTGAGGACAGACAAGCTGGCCAAGAGGGGAGCTTCAAGCTCGCAATTCGACTGTACCCTCAGCCTTGAAGAAGTTAATAAATCAATCCATTAATCAGAGATGGACATGAAGCCATACAAATCATGACCCAAAGAATGCCCAGCTAACTCAACGACAGCAGGTCTTGATTTTCCGCTTAAGAACAGGGCATAATAGATTCCTGTTTAGGAATTTTTGTATTTATTCCAGTCCACTCTGCGAGTGCAGGAAGAGTGGGCAGGAAGCCCAAGACATACTTCAAACGTTGCAGATTCTTTTAGGAATAAAAAGCAATGATCAGGCCCTCTCCGACTGAGATGCGAAGAAAGGTCTATGGAAGCCAGAAGGATCACTCAATTTCTCATTTTGAATCCTGACTTTGCCTTAATAAGAGAAGACCGAAGAAGAAGAATATTAATATTATAAACTCATATTGTCGGTTTGAATGAAGACGGGTTACAAGTTAAAAAAAATGTTTAAATTCCAGATTATTGCTTTAAAAAACAGTAAAATGTATGACTAATATACGGAACAATTGTTAAAAGTATAAATCTCAAAAGGGTCGCTAAAGAGCACTTTTGACATTCCGCCATTTTTACAACTAATACCTCATTGGAGTATACAGTCACAAAACTGATAGTTAGGAACTTCGAAAATTCTGAAGGTGACAGTCAAATTATCTGGTATAAGGATTTAAATGTCTTGAAAATCAAAACCGAGGAATATTATTTTATAAAACTTCATACAAGCAGGCGGAGTTTTTCCAGCTTGATGTCCTAAAATCTAATCACCAACTACCTAAGCTGGTAGTTCACGTTAAAGAATACAAGGGAAAAGTGGAAATTACGCAAAGCAAAAAAGATGGATTACAACCACTGATGTAAAATACATTGTACCACAGTATTACAAAGACTTTTTTGACAACTTATAAACATCTTATGACATTAATTTTATTTAGATCGAAGTATCTATTGTTTTATATATATATATATATATATATATATATATATATATATATATATATATATATTATTATTATATATGTGTTATTTGTATAAGTAGTCTCTAGTAGTTTTTTTTTAGTTTATTTATTATTTTCTTTAAATATTTATTCACATCTGTCAATTACAACAATTAGACAACCAGTGAATTTGTTAGAAAGAAAATGGCATGAAAGGCATGAGAGGGAGCAGAACCCAGCGGCACCTCTGGTCTTACTTTTTTTTTTATTTTTTTTTTGTCATTCTAGGTCTCTCATCCAGCTTCTTTTTAGCCTTCTCTGCGTGTTGACAGGAATATGTATTGTGGCCATGTCGTTTATAAGTGTATTATGTAATTTTTCGTGGAATCGTTTCTAGTAGGTTTGGATTTGTTCGTTAACTATTGGCATGGTCAGTATATAAATATATGTTGCTATCGTACCAGGGTGCTTTTGTGAGTATAAGTAGTCTCATAAAATGTTCTGCATAATCAATTAAGTATTTCATCATCTATTAAATAATTAAATGAATATACTGAATTAAAGTTCAATAAAGACCTAACTCATTAAAATACTCCTCATAGTGCATTACTTAATAATTTTTTATCCTTTTCATAAACAGAATTTATTATTCTTTTCTTTTTTGTAGAAAAAGGAAAAAAAAATAATTACATAAATTTTATACTGCTAGTGTAAATATTATTAAAGAATATAAGTTTGTTGAAACTCTCTAAAAAAAAAAAAAAAAAAAAAAAAAAAAAATTGTTATAACAAAGTTTAGTTGGACAGCATTTAACAGAAGAGAACCAATCCCATTGAAAATCTTAAATAGTTTGGTTCTTTTTCTTGAAATAGAAACGTCGTATTCTATTTCGAATAGTTTTTCCGACTTCAATTTTTCCATTTAAATACCTGAACCAAGAGATGGTTCTTTGCTGTTGAAAATAGTAACAACTAATCCCATTCAAAAACACCTTTAACTCATTTTTGCATATTTTGTGGATTGGTTCTCTTCTACTAAATGCCGTCCAATTTATGTTTCCATGTCATTAGATAAATTGTGTATTTGCATTATTGATACATTTTATGAGTACTGGTGACAAATTCGATTCCTACTTTTTTTAAAAATAAATATATAATTGCTATGAAGAGATATTTTCAATTAAAAAGAATACAACACTTTTAACAGTCATTAAAAGTAATGATTTTTGAGTTGTGGCAGTCTTCTTCCAAACCGACGATATATGCTTAAAGTAGCTTTTACTAACAGTCAAAGTAACATCTACTAAAAGTAACTACCGGGCATTAAACATGACCCAAGTCTTTTCATGGTTTATGATTATTAAAAGTATGAATTTGTAAATTACCTATTATACTCGTAATAATATAAAAAAGTATTTAAAAATATAAATTATGAATTTTAGATGTTGAATATTGCTAGATCTAATGATGATAAAGATACAAGGGATTGAAGGTGTATTAGGGAGGGTACTAATCCGCCGCTGGTGACCCTCCGACCCAGTGTTTGGAACTTGACACGAATCGATAAGCCTTGTCCCCAGATCTTCCCATCCCTACATGAGCTCTCTTATATATCTCCTTCTCTCCTACGGTTAATATCTACTCAATTAAATCTTAAATAAGTTAAAAAAATTCTTCTGTAGAATAATACAAAGAAAATTGGACAATTTGAATCATATTTGTATGATTTGTCTTAGAAGTAACATTATTTTTTAAAATATCAAAGATTTTGGAATTAGGCCAGCTATTAATTTCAACTTCATAAAAATTATATTTAAACGAAATCAATATTTATTTGAATATATTTTATAAATCAAATTTATTATTATAAAAACTCAAAATATATTTTATATTATTTTTTTTATAACCGGCTTGCCCTCCAAATTAGGTGGCATGCTTGGATCGGTTTCAACAATTATCACCTATTTTACTCTGCATTTTATTTTATTTTGTACTTCATTTTATTTCTTGTATATTTAGAGGGTGTTTATTTTAATTTGATTACTTTATATTATATCATTGTACATACTGTGTAAACGAGTCCTTGTCAGCCACATTACTCATCGCCCTTGAGTGAGGCAGGTTGTAATTATTCAAAATAAAAAGTTTAAAAAAAATAGATTTATAATTTGGAACGTTTTACCTGTAACTTAATTGGTCAAAAGTGATACGGTTTGGGGGGACGCGTTACGCATAGTTTGATAGCTTGATATTAGGAGAGTAGGTGCAGTTAAGAGATCAACTCTCGCTATACTAAATAACACTAGCTCACTAAAGAGTGAGCTTCTTTTGACCCTGTTTCTCCTAATATGAGATAAAAAATATAACCTAGATTTAGCAGATCTTACTCGTTTATTAAAAAATTACTCTCCTTTGGAAATAAAAAAAAATAATCATATAGGGAAGCGAAAAAAAATAGAACATAAGGGCAAATATGGTCAGCAGGGTTAAGCTATTTAATTTGACAATTTAGCTCCTACAGAAAATTGAATCACAGGTAAGCGAAAAAAGAAAAAAAAATATCGCTTGTGAGATTTCCAATTTAAATACATCTATGACATTAAATACAAAATGTGCTTCGACGCAGATGTGTAATATAGTTTTGAGCTAAAACTACTTAAAAATGTGAAAGCCTAATCCAAGCTGAATTTCCATTTAAATACATCTATGACATTAAATACAAAATGTGGTTCGATGCAGATGTGTAATAATATTCTGAGCTAAAATCACTTAAAAAATGTGAAAGCCTAATCCAAGCTAAATTTGCGTATTTGGTTTTTTACCTTAAACGTAAAATTTATTTTAAAACGAAGCCTGAAAAAAAAATCGAGAATATGCACATAACGGAATTGGCAATCTCACTATATGTGACTATCATTGACGCGCAAGGAGGCAACCACTGAAACATGTTCCATATTATTCTTTCTTTAATTATTTTAAATCTGGATTGTAATGATTCCACAGACAGACTCTACACTGTTCTGGCATTTGATGGGAGAATGACATGGAGTCCACAAATCAAGAAAAAATAGGAAACCTCTCAGTCAACGGTTGACTTTTATAATCACTTTTATCAAAATATTAAAAGCTACAACTTGAACGCAAAATGATCACATAACTACTTACTGCAACCTATTTGGACTTACGCATCACAGATATACGCAACAGCTAAGAAGACACATATAAACAAACTCCAAAATTATCGTTCAGGATTATTACGAAAGCACCTTAGTATGTAAGCAACATAACTATGCTAACTCTCAATGAACAAATAAGGACTCTCGACAAACGATTTCACAAAAAAATATATGGACATCCCAACACACTCATAAACGACATGACGTTATTTGCCATAAAATAAAGTTAGATACCACAGGGTTACTCTCTCCCTCAGTCCGTTCACACAAGGTAATTTAGTATTTCGTCAAATTCACTGAATGTTAGTCACTTTGACTGATATAATAGATGTGAATAGATTGTTAAAGAAAAAAATATCTACACCGGTCACTTATCCCATTACAACAAGCAGACATGGTGAAGATATCAAATATTACTGGTTTGTCAGGCATGACAAATGTGACAAATGACAGATGTCAACACCCAGCTGTACTTACTCCTAACACGATATTTAATTAATTTTAACGGAATAGATCCCTCAATCAATTCCTTCTTAGCTTTTTTAGGATATTATCAGCTTGTTTTTCGAGGCCATATATTGTTTATAAGTCCGCAGTTTGTCTTGAAAGTATTTATATGAAGGCTGGATGTCAATTTGTGAAGGTACCTAAGGAGGTACGCGCCTAAGTCTGTATGCAATATTTTTTTTTTGACGTGCCAGTGTGATTGTGAATTGAGACTTGAAAGTTTTTGACCTAAAAGATTGTATTTAATAAGAGTATTTTTTTAATTTAGATACTCTGTAAATTTGTGAGATATACCTACATCCAGAGTGGTTCTAATAAAAAGAAGTATAAGTATATATTTTCTTAAATTTTGATCGTTTGTGTAGAATTAGATGTAAAAGTTTCAGCCTTTTGTCAAGGGTTTGGCGTTTCTGTTTCCCACATCATCCTTCTGTCGAAAATAATTCCTAAATATTGAACAGTGTTAGTTAGTTTAATATTTAATGGGAGCATTGTTAATGTAATGTTGGAGGCAAGTATAATTTCGAAGATATTAGATTTTAACATTAAAAAAGGAGTACAGAATTGAAAAGAAAATTTATACAGATGGTATATGAATGATGTATAATTACGACTTACTTATTCCTCATTTTAATTTTTTTTTACAAAATTTAATTTTTAAGGAACTTATTTTTAGAAAATTTTAAACCTATTTCTAGCGCTAAGTCAGAGAATGATGACATCCGCACTCCTTTGTCCAGTTGTTTCCTAACTTAAGTCTTTTAAATTTTTTATTTTTGCTTAAATGGCACTGAGAAAAACTGTGGAGTAGGACAAGCTAGCACGGCAGTTTTCTTTTTATAAAATAGATAAAATACCGCCGCTGCACAGGAGCGTAAAAACTTTTAAGTTCTTAATTAAATACCGGGACCCGTATTCGGATTTTAGTGTCATAATAATCATAACAATAATAATAACAAAATCATAATAGGTCACTAAAAGAGCAGGATCTCTCAACTAAAATTATTTAATAACCGCAGAAGTTAAGTGATTTTAGGGACTACCAGTATCGTAAGAAAATTATTAAATATCAAAAAATAAATATTGTGCCTAACCCTTGATTGTAGTATAGGAGCTATATTCCGGTGAAAATCGAGAAAGAGATAAAGAAAATGATAATGGCAAAATAAATAAAAAAATGAAAATCACGTTTTATTTTTTTTCTCAGCTCTCAGTCAAGATAGAGAAATTATTCTTTTACGTTTAATTGCAGTTATGTATACTATTTGATATAAAATACTTCCGTTAAGCTCAAGACACTACCCGGCTTTAGGGTGCTCAATAACTCTAAAAAAATGACAAAATTCTAAGGAAATCCGCTGTAAATGAGTGGAAATTTTTTTTCATTAACAACTGACCTCAAATATCGATTGAACTTATCATAAAACCCTTATATGTAAAATTTTATCAAAATAAAAAAATATTGATTTTTTACCCTTTTCGAGGAGGTTAAAAGTTTGAAGTTGAGATTTCATCAACGATTTCTAACGGCCATAACAACTGCTGCGTTCAACAGATTACAATAGTAATAACATCACTAGAATCAGCATACATTCTGCTTTATCCATGTATATAACATTGGGATTACTTTAGATTTTAGTGGACAAAACTGATGTGAATGAAAAAATCCGAGTCAGCTATAACCTGAGATTTCTCAATAATGGGAAATCCTGTGACCTCCGGATTTGGGCTAAACTATGCAGTTTTACGGCTTCTAAATGACCTTAACATTTGGTTTCGATCGGTGGTGAAATGTGTGAGATAGCACAAATTATTTAGATTGTTTCAGAAATGGACAGCATCTCGCCTTCAAAAATCATACAAAATATTAAAGGTAAAAAAAAAAGTATTTTTGATTTTGACAAAATTTAGTTTCTACGTGATTTTTGAGATGAGGAATCTGAAAATAATATCAGTTTTTAGTTTAAAAAATTTCCTCACCTATATTACATAAAAAAGACGTTATAAAATTTTTTTAGAGTTTTTGAGCACCCTAAAGCCGGTTGGTGTCTTGAGCATAACGGAAGTATTTTTTAATCGAATAGCATACATAACTGCAATTAAACGTGAAAGAATAATTTCTCTATCTTGACTGAGAGCTGAGAAAAAAAATAAAACGTGATTTTCATATTTTTTTTTTTTTTTATCGGCTCCTAATGCTCATTAAACTCTAGTTTTGCACTATTATAGGTCCCTACTACCCACACAAAAATCGGCATTCAAATCTGTGAGTTACAACTCCAAACGTCCCCTTGTCAGCCCGTGTAAAAGGCCCTTAAAATATGTTTAAAATTATTATTACGTTAAGATCAGAATGTTTAAGATAAATGGTTATTAAAGAAAAAAAAGGTTCTTTCATTAAAAAAGATCCTGATCAGATAAATTTTACTAAAAAAATACCTTTTTTACCAAAAAATGATTAGAGGAAAATATTCGACCCGATATCTCAGTGGCTCTTGGAGACGGTAAATCAAATGCTAAAATAATAATAAATTTGCTGTCGGATAATAATTTAATTACAATATATAATTATTATTTTTTAAGTTTAAATATCAATTATTATTTATTATAATTCATACCTATTTATTATTACAGGCGTTGATGAACAACAGGATTTACACTTATAAACATGACAAACCAACCAACCATCATGGCTATATTTTAAGTCTTTTTTTTAAAACTAGAAATATAATCCTATTTATTTGTGATATCACCAGGATAAATATTTCTGAAAATTATTTAAGATCAATTTACTAATAAAACTCTTTCTCTGATCCCTTTCCAGTAGCCATTAAAAAATATTTTCCTCAAATAGTGTCCTGAAATAAGTTTTTTTTAAAAAGTAAGATCGATTTTAAAAGTGAGGGTACTTAAGGAATTATATTTAATTTTCTTAACTAATTTTTAGTTTTTAAGTTATATAACTTTTTATTAGAATTCAGACTTCTATAAAAGCTCCATTATGTTGGACTATCTGATTTTAATTAACAATAATTTTTAACTGACCATAACCGGTGTATAAAAATACGAGATATGATTTATGGCCACCTCTATCCATTTAAATTTTATTTGATGTTACAAAAGCCTGCTAATAAAGAAAAAATAAAATTTTCTTTATTTGATTATGTCATTTTAAAACTTATATACTACATTCCTTCCTAGTAGTGGTCCTGTTTGACCATTACTAGTTATATTCTGTACTTCACATATGGTTACGGCTGTTTAAGAAAACTGGAAATATTGAAGGAAGATAACTTACGAAAAATACATTCCGATTTCTTTTAATTCATTAATTTTTAATTGGGGATGATTATCATATTGCTTGCCATTACTGCTTTGGTAGAAATAAAAAAAATATATATACTAGAAATGAAGCTTTAGTGTATTTGTCAATTTTACATTCAATAGAATAAACTTTTGAGAATATAAGTATGTAACAAGTGTACACGTAATCACATGAGTGGTTGATATACAGAAAACAAAAATAAATCGATATTGTATGATTGAGATTTTCATAAGATTTTTTATTGAGATGATAGTTAATATAATTTTTTCTATAAAAATTACTTTAGTTATAATTATGTTTAATGCTAATACAGCATACAATAACAGGTAACATCTGATAGGGGAATATAGATGTAGAAGGGAGGAGCAGAGATAGGAAACAGGAGAGGGCATGTTGGTGACGCAGTAGGCGAGATGGGTAGTAGCGCCAGAGGGCCATGTTATACATGAATGGTAGTAGCCAGTGACGTAAGCGGGCCCCTGCTTGCGTCAGCTATCCACAACTGGGATTATAGTTACTTGTAGCCAACACAATATCTTCACCTTATCATTTCAACCTGCTTACGCCACTTCGCACTGCAATTTGCGTAACATTCAATGGCTGTTGATAAAAAAAATCAAGAGCAATAAATATATTATATAAATATAATAATTTCGTCACTGTACTACAGAATGGTGGGAATCCTATTACGTAAATTATTAGTATTCGGCAGACATTCTTTCAAAAAATACCAAAATATTACTTCTTCATAAGAACTTTATAACAAATAATATTAAATTATTGATATGTATTTGTGTCTTTGGCAGTTTATATAATTAAATGCAAAAAAAAATAGTTGTTATTCCGGGCAAGAAATATACTGTTTTTAGGTTAGAAAATAAACATTTCCATTTATTTGTTGATTGAATCAAATAAAAAAAACTAAAAAAAAACTTATAGAGAATCAAAATGAAGATTGTGACCTTAAAATATCAAATTTATTTTCAAAATTAATATTGTAAAATGGATTTCCTCTAAATTAATATTATTGATATTTAAAATTTTTATAATACTGTATTGTTAACAAAATATTTTAGAAATGTGTAAAGTGAAAATCTGTCACTCCGATAATCCTGAAAATGACAAGAAAACTAAATGAATAATTTATGTGTGATTAAAAAAATATGTAATGGTGCCGAAGTGAACATGTTAAATATTCACTGAAAAACTAAACTTAAAATTACCTTAATAGGCCTACATTTATTCTTTAGGGTTTGAAAAATATCTGAAACTACGAAATTCGACCCTAAATCTAAAGACTTTTAGTTTCTAAAGGATTCTTTTCAAGTTTTTAAAATTTTGTTTTTTCGTTCTTCAATTTTATGAGATTAGATATTGCAATTAAAATTTTAATAACAATAAAGTTAGATAAAGAATATGTCTAAAAAATAAAACGTTCTATCAAAAAAAAATCATAAAATTTACTTTTTAAGTGGTGCATAAAAAAAAAATAATATAAGTGTAATAATATAAGTGAAACAATGCAATAAGTTTTTACAAATGATTTGTCATAAATTACATTTCAATTTTTAATAACAGGTTTACTTTTATGTTTTCTTAATAAAATTCAAGAATATTTAAACTAATAATCGCTATCAAATTCGAAAAAAAAAAATGAAGATAATAATTTGCATTTAAAATATTATTTATAAATACACTTGCCGATTGAACATTTTTTACTAGAGTTTTTTTTTTGGAGGTTTACGTCTCTAAATGATTTAAAAAGGATATTTAAAACGTATTAAGATTATTCAAAATATTAATTTAATCTAAGCAAGCACTATTTAAGAAAACTTTAATATAAATTAAAATTTTAAAAGTAAAAATTGTAAACAATTAAAATTTTAAAAAGTAAGTTTTCTAACTTTTTTGTTTATCGGAAATAACATTGTAATTTATTTTAATAAAATATGTTTATGTCTTCTGTCTTCTTATGTCTTTATGTTTATTATAGACTTCTGAACTTTTCTTTATTATGAAAAAAAAAAATACGTTTTTATAAAATTCAAATATTTCAAAGGGTTCCAGTACTTTTTACGGGGAGTTTATCTGATAAAATTAGCAGATTAGAAAAAAAAATATTGATAAGTATCACGTCGAATTAGGAAGCTTATAAAACCTATAAAAGAATAAAAATTAAAACAATAGAATTAATTAATAAATTATGACAAAATACTGGTTTAGCGCCTATCGTCACTACTATACTACTCTACCAATACCGAACTGTCATGCTGGTTTAGTATAACATTAGCCCCCTCATTATAGTATGGATCTCTCCTTAAAAAGTTGTTTGTATTATTTTTATTTTTCATTATATATTATGATTCTACATAGATACATTTAAATTTATACAATGGTATATTGCTTTTAAGTTTGAGACTGGCCTATTTTTTGGTGCAGCATAAAATTTGGAGAACTGTAACAGTTACATAAGAAATAAACATTAAAGAAATAACTAATAAAATAACCGTAGGGACACCTTAGTCAGAAAGCAGAGATATTCATTACTTGAATAATTACATACAAACCCAGTATGAAATCATAAAATATTCAAATTAGAGCAATAATAGTTCTCAAATAATATGAGAACACATGAATCTGAGAAATAGTCGCAGCGGAATAATTATAGAGCTAATTCTGACAATATATACCCAATTGACCGTCCTAAATGGTGATTAGGGGCTTTGAAGCACCTGTAGCTTCAATTGAATGGCCCTAAAACAATGGCTATACAAATATAAAATATAAAGGAGTATATAAAAATGGCTATTAATTTTTTTCTGTCTTTTTTTTTTATCGGGATGAATCCATTTATTTACACCATCACAGGTAATCTTACATTTACACTAAAATCAATTCATGTAAACTAGCATCTTTTTTTCTTTAATAATTTTATAATAAACTTAGTATACTTCATTCTCTTTGACTATGTACATCTGTTAAGGTAGGTAATATTCATGTATTAGACCCAAATTTGTGAATTTGGTGCACACTTTCTGCTCAATACTGCCCCAATTTTCATTTATTACTTGATTCTGTTTTGAGGAGGGTCAATCTTTCATTTCGAAGATCTGTATTTTACCATAAGTTTTTCTGATTTCGTCGTTTCTTCTCAAGTTGGTGCAAAGGGATTTCGCACTATTTATTCATATAAATTATCATTGTGGTACCTAAATAAATGTAAAAAATTTATTGATACATAAATATAAAATATAGGTTTTATGGGTGATAACTTCTAAAAAACGAAGGGCCACCTAAGCTGAACTGAAACATCCTCCTGCTTGAATTTTATCATCAAATGATTTTATTTTAACTTTACCAGAAAATTTAGATTAGGTAATTTTTCGAGGTTCTGAAAACAAATATGACAACAGTTTTGTGAAAAAAATGTTTCTGGCGTACTTCGCTCAATGAGGTATACTGTTTTCCTAATACCTGAAATTCCTATTATCTGCCAGAATATAGAATTTTCGTACTGGATCTCTCAGAAAATCACTGTTTTCGATCATAGCGTAAATTCACAAATAGAGAATATTTCTCGGGTTTTGCTTTATACGTCCCTAAAAACGACATTTAGAGCATACTTAATTATAAACGGTCAGAAAGGTGAGTTAGTTTTTTTACAAATTTAACGAATCCCACTGATCCCTGTTGAACAGAACCGTCACCTAGGACTTCAACTAGACAAAAGTTTAACTTGGAATCCACATACAAGACTAAAACGACAGGAAATTGCTCGTAGTTTTCGACTTCTTCAACATTTACTAGACAAACGTTCAGTCCTTCCGATTTATTACAAAAAATTGAATTACACGACAGTTATCAGACCTATTTGGACATATGGAGTTGAGCTTTGGGGCTCAACTAGACCTTCTAATTCTTTCCGTATTTAATCCTTACAATCCAAAATCCTTTGAAAAATCCTTAATGCTCCTTACTTTGTTACAAATAAACGTATCCTTAAAGATCTTAATGTCTTATGATTTAGCATAAACCAGATACCTATCCTTTTAAAGTAAACTCCTTAATCACACAAATCCACTAGTCTCTCAACTTGCTTCCCATTCTATTCCCATGACCCTCCGAGGCGTCTGAAAAGAAGATGGCCTAGAGATCTTCTATTGTAGAATTTTTATTGAAGTGCTTTATTGAAGTTCTTTTTAAGATTTGACATGTTATTGTAATCATTATCAACTCATATTCAACACTAGATGCATTTATTTTGTATAGGTATCAATTTTAATAAAAAACTAACATTATATAACTATTTTGTTGAAGGAAATATAATTTAATATCCATTATGAGGCATTACACCTATTTAATAATATGCGAATCTAGATGTTCCGGGTTCTTTGGCTCCGTCTTCAGGTTAATCTGTGATCGCTTTCACATAGTAAATTTTACTGAAGTATGGCATATTAATAAATAGAAGTTGTACCTAATAATGGATAAAAAAACTAACGGAATATAGTGTTGCTATGTCTAATGCTTCTATATGTAAATAGCTAGTTGTACGTTTTTATTTTCTTTATTTTATAAAAATGTTAATATATAACTTTTAGTATAACTATAATATACCTTTAACTATAAAAAACATGTTTCATAGAAATCTTCGGTTAATCCGATTTTTAGGCAATTCTACTCCTTGGTCCCTTAAGGGTCGGATTAGTGAGGTTCACCATAACTATGATAAAGTATCATAATTATTACTAAAGAGACAATTTTTCCCTAAATTTTAGTTTGAGCATTCACCAATATTCGGTATATTTTTGGGAACAGATAAATTTAATTCTTTGCACCATCAATGCTTTGAAATCGTTGTAAATTACTCAGAAAAAAAGAACTCAGTTTTTATTTTTCTTTGTCGTTCTTATCTCGACTGTAATATATTTCCATATCTTCAGATATAAGTGTATCAGAAAAACAAACAAGGGGAAAGGCAAACAAACAAATAGAATGGGTAAGCGGGGTAGCTGTAGAGGGAGGGGGAGAGGTCGGAGGAAGAGGGTTATAAATGCCTCCAAGCCCCTGACTCAAACTGCTTTAGATGAAGAAACTCATCAGAGTGCCCTCGATCATAGTCTCTACCATTAGCTCCAAGCAGTCACATCAACCTCCATCTCCTCTAACGGCCCTGTCCCTTCCTGGCTTTAGCAAAACGAAAAAAAAAATAGTTTTGATGATGCCATTAATTGTGTTTTATTCTCAAAAATAGTCTGATATAATGCTCATTTCGTTTGTGGTTATTTATCAAAACTATTTTATAAGAAGAAACACGATTTTTTTTTATGAAGAAATGTTTCTCTTAGGAGAAAATTAAAAAATATTTGTGTCACTAAAATGATGATGATTTCTTATACAAAATAAAAAAAAATTGATTAAAATACTAAAAAAAAAAAAAAGAAGGAGATCAGTATCCGATAATTTAGTTAAATGTAAAGTAACTTATTAATTATTAAGTTACTTGTTAATTAACTTCTACAGAAGAAAAAATGTTTGTGACTATTTCACCACACAAATTGCTATAAGAAATGTTCCTTTTTATTAATGGGGCGAGTCAGAGAAAATGACCGTTTTATTGGTAAAAAAAAAATTTCTTCTACTTACAAGGTTTTTAATGATCAAAACATAAACCATTGTGCTCTATGGTTTGACGCCATCTGAAAGCCAGCTGTAGGATTCCTTCATGGTGCACTCTTTGGGTTTTGAATCGAAGAATCACGACCCCCATTTTCAACTTCATTTAAGTTGTTGAATGTTTTTCCACGAAGGAAATGAGCCATTGATTCTGAACAGGTGGTAAGTAGTCTGATGGTGCTAGGTCTGAACTATATGTCGGGTGAGGGAGAAGCTCGATTCCATCCAAATCAGCTAGTTTTAAATTGAATTAAAGTTTTGGAACCACCTTCTCACCGTCTTTTCATTCAAAGAGTCTTCATCCTCAAATTCAACCACTAAACGAGTGGCTTCAGCTGATTAAAACTTCCGTTTCCAATAATGAAGCAAAATTACGAGAATTTTGTACTTTACTGTCATTGTCAACAAAGGAAAACTAAAGACGTACTGAGCCCGAGGAAAAGGCATGCTGTTTTCTAAATTATTTAGACGGGATCAAACATGAATTTCTATCACAATTCTTAGTTCCCGAATGTTTGTAAGAGAGGAATTACGATGAAAAGTTCAAACACAAAGAAAACGGTTATTTTTTCTGACTCATCCCATTATTTTAGATATTCAAGGTGGAATCAGTGGACTATTCTTTAGTACGTTTATGTTTAAAAATTATAATGAGCCATTATTCCTCTCTTTGTTGATAATATTTTCTATGACGCACATTGTTAAGTATGCCATCAGATATTACCATAGAAACACACGTTTTAGAAAAATATTATTAATACGCTTTACTTAACTTAATTTTTACCGATTTCCAGCAAAAAAAAACAAAAAACCTAAAATTTGCACACGTTTCAAAGACCAATGAATATGCAATAATGAATTGCACAACTTTGTTTTAATGTTCTCACTTAGATTAGATAAATTACGCTCAAAATGGGTTCTTCCTTGCAAAAGATGAAGTAGTAAGTTTTACGTTTTTATATGGTCCAGAGGGATACTGAGAATAAAATATAGAAAAAGAAACTAAATTTGATTAGGAGAAAATGTTTGGAGGGGAAAAAAACCCAAATGTTTTGAACGTTTTTAAGATTTTGGAAAAAAAAACATAGAAAAATCCTTTTAATCGAAAAATGTTTTATTAAAAAAAATTAAAGTTTATTTAATTGTGCGTCTTTAGACATCCTTTAAGCTGAATTTTATTTAGACGTTCAGCCATAATCGATTGTCAAACATCGGAGAATTTTGCCTACTTTAAAAAGTTAGTTTTGGTCAGGTCTAAGAGTCTATAAATGGCCAATTCAATCAAAAAATGTTATATACTAAAAGTTTTAGATCATTACATTTTTTGCAGATATGATTTATAAAGTAAAAATTTACCCATTTCCACTTTGAGATACGTCAACAAAAAAAATTATTGGTTAAATTTGAATAAACTGGGTTAAAAATGCAAACAAATCACGAATAGTACAGGGAAATTATAAGGTCTGACTGCTGCTAATTGTTCATCACACTTAGCATTTTAGTTAGGTTTTCATTAAAAAAGCGCTTTCTTTCCAGTTTTTTTTATTAGTTTAAACTGGACCACTCGCTGGCATAATTTACACGAATATGTCATAAAGTTATTAAAATACAACCTGGATTCGTTATTCAGAGATGGATTCGTTAAGAGACCTGTACTCGAACACATCACACCTCAAGTTTAATAGCAGACAGTTAAGAAACTAAATAAGCTGTTAATTCTACTCCCATGGACATTTCATATGAAATATAACTAACTTCATGTTGGCGATCTAGCAGTTGTAATTATAAGTAAATAACATTAAATATATATATTTTTTAAAAATATATATCAGAACAGAATATGATAAGATTTTCATATTTAATTATATTATAGTGGCAGAAAAAAATAAACAAGGAAACGTATTAAAAAGAGAAATAATAAAAAATGAAATGAAAGATAAACATAATGTAATAAAAAAAGCGAAGAAGTACAAATGAAAAAAAATTTCCACAAAATTAAATAAATTTTGACTCATCGACAAAGATAATATGAGCACAAATTAACACCGATTTTCGATTCTCCAACACTCCTATCCTTTATATAATCTATTTTTCTATGAGCCCATTTTTTTGTTCAAAAACCTTTTTTTTTTTTTTGATAAATTATATAATTTAATTAATTTTTAGTGAAACCAATGAATAGCTTTACAAGAAATTAATTAATTAATTAATTACAAGCATTATAATCTTATTTACTTGATGTATTGTGATTTTATTCTATGTACAGTTGTGATTTTCAATTAAGAGTTAAAAAAAATATATTAATGTAATTTTTTCTCCTTGCGCTTACTCTGTTACATTTTCATAATATTTTCATTAAAAAAAAGAAAGAAAATACTTTCGGTCTGTTTTAAATTAAATGGATCAACAAACAATATTTTATATAAATAATTTTATTTTGACATTCTGATAGAAAGAAATATGACTTTTATGGCCCGTTTATAGGCTATTAGATAGGAAAAATTTAAAAATAGTGAGACTTTGACATTGATCAGTCGTGGTTGGTATGGACGCATCAGATGCTCTAGCAAAGAAAGGACGTAACAATGATCCTGGACGTTCCGATTTGTAACTAACTGATGTTATATAGGCACTATGAAATTGGTCCACAAAGATGAAAAGAAGTATTTTTATTATTTTTTTTTGAAATAATTCAATTTAGTTTTAAATGTTTTCGTTCTTAAAAGCTATATAAATTTTTTATATCCCCCCCCCCAAAAAAAATATATATATATAAGTAAAAAATAATTGTAGCAATAGGAGTCAGCTTCACTAACACAATAAAACATTTTTTTAACTTAAAATGTTTCAGTTATTAAACTGATATCGTTATTAAAAGATATATATATATATATATATATTAGACGCATTTATATGTTAACTCCTGGACATAATAATGTTGGCTAAAGAAACCCCGTTGAACAAAAAACTTAGAAGACTCTTCCACACATGAGCCAGAATTCAGCTTCCTTTCTGTTCCTCTGGAGAGATCAGATTCTCTCGTAGGAGTTTATTTCAGTAACTTAAGAAGGTTGAAAACATGCGCGATAGGTAAACGTTCAAGAGATCTTCTAACCGTTATAGGTTTTTGATAGTGTTATCTATCTATTTTCGAGTCTCAGTTAATTAAAATTATATCTATATTAACATATTTATCAAAACTAATGTGCTATCATTATAAAAATAATCACCTAACGTTATTATCATTAAAATAATCTACATTTAAAGAATCAGAATCTGTAATGTAAATAAATTTCTTATGTTCATACTAAGTGGTCCAGTCTAGGTGCTTCCTTTAGAAACCCTTCTCTTTGTTTTGTCTCCTTAGAACTGATGATGAAAGTTTAACCTTCAAAACTAGGTTTCAAATAAAAAGAATTCCAATAGAAGTTGTAAATAATTCATCAATCCTAACTTTATGGATTCTTCTATACCGTCATGCGTACCTTAGGTAATTACTTATTTTTTATTTTAAGAGAGGCAGTAAATACCTGTGAAAACTCTTCAAGATTAAAAATATAGAGGTTTTTGCGACCCTTGCAGATGGTGGGTCACATGAAATTATTGTTTCACAGTTATCCGACAGTACGGAGAATACTTAATAACTCGTATGTCCGTAACATGGAAGGAAGGTTAGGTTCTCCCAGGGCGGATAGATGTAGGAGTGACTATTGTACCTTGAAACACATATCTGATTTTTGTTGTTGGCACCCCTATTCAGCTGATATCAGTGTTTTTCTTCTGGTGATCTGTCGAGGTAATACTAACCAATAGTTGTAAGGGATTAAATTCCCAATTTTTAGTGTTCTTTGAGGAAGAGTATCGTAATACGAAATGAGGCTTTGGTTTGGTTACAACAATGCTCCTTTATCTTGCAACAGCAACTGTTGTTCCTTGAAACAAGAGTAATATTTAAAAATAAACACCATAAAACAAAAGAGTATTTCTATATTACATCAATTTTGAATTTTTCTTTTCTGTTGTATGACAAACAGTAAACGTTATAAAACTGAACATCAAACAAGAAAATATTGATTCCTTCCTTACTTGTTTTAGGTATTCTGCAAAATCAAATGCGAAAAAGATAAGTTTTTCATGGTACAAGAGGTTTCCAACTACTTACAGTTCTGTTTCAATATACAAGACTCTTAAAGTTGCAAGGTACAAGATGACACGCTATTAGGAAAAAGTGCTTGCTGATCAATCTAAATTCTTTTTTCATCCTGAATCGACTGGGCACCTTACTGATGGGTATCTAATAGTACCTCAGAGCAAACAATCGATCACTTTCCTTCAGAAACATGGTAGGAAACAACGATATTACGTAGCAGTGAACATTTAAAAAATCAGCAGATCAGTAAAAACAAATAATCTCTACTTCGTGAGAAGAAAGTATATTGACGGATTCGCGACCAAACATGACTAACTTAACTCGCAAAACACCTGTTAGAGTGCAACAAGAGGAATATCAATTATTTCAAGGTACAATGTTATCAAAGTACAATAGTCTCCCCTACTTAAAATTTGTTGAATAGTTTTTGACAAAATCATATGAAAGCTGTCCCTCCTCGTCAGGTTGCGCTTTCTTCACTTTCCAAGTGTGTCAGCAGTTATATGTATGGTAGATCGGTTTATCTGTTTTTCCTCGCTATTTTAGAAATAAAATCTACTACCATAGACAAAACTGAAACCCACCGGTTAGTTTTGACAACCTCGTCTTCAAGTGAGAAACACACAAGTACCTTTAAGTTAGTCGTTACTTTTAAAACATTTTTGTGTTTATCTTTCACGCCAAAATAAGAGGTTTTCCCCGCATGTACTTTATAAGGAAAAAGTATTAAGGTTATGGGACTGAAGCGCTCTATCTATGTGCGGAATATTTTCGAAGACTTTGTATTAGGACTTATACGACATCCCTCAATAATTTATTCAAAATCACAATATATCGATACCACATCGAATTAAAGACGTAATAAACCCAAGGAGTCAATATAAATTTTAATTATTAAAAATTTTGTAAATTTTAAATTTCTAGGTAGTTTTTATTTTGTTTAATTGTACTAACTCATATCAATTAAAAATTCTTAATTTAATTTAATTTTTATTAATATTTTTGTTAATAATCCTGATACGTTTTATATGCCCTAGTAAAAGTATATGAGAACGTAAAACCCCAAAAAATTATGTATCTTTTAGCATAAAAAAAACTGCGTGTCATTGCATATCAATGTTTAATTAATGAAATCAATTGTTTTATTTAGTAACGAAGGTAAAATATTGCTATTTAAAAAAAGTTAAGTTACTGGACTAAAAAAGATATTTGGGATATAAGCAATATGTATAATAATTATGATATAATTTATAATATGTATCTAGGAAGAATGGCAAAGAATGAATACGCATGAGTTTCTACAAGGCCACTGGGTTTTTTATAAATAATTCTTACAATCGATTAATCAATTCCACATATAAAAAAACAAACTATTATATATTATATAATATAGTATATGGAAATAATATAAATTGTGTAGATCAAATAACAACGTTGTTCATCTAAACAAGAGCTTGCGTGTTAGAGCCAACCCATATACGTAATTAGTTTTGGGAACTTCTGCGTCAACGGCATTTCCAACATTTTCCTACCTCAGCAATCAACATGAAAGGTGGTCACAAAACTAAGTTTTAGTCAAAATAAATGTATTAAATAAATAAAAAAAAATATATATATCTCTTTATATTACAAAAATGTAATTATACCATTAGATAATCCTTATTAAATGGGTAATCGTATGGTAAAGCTAGAAGAAATAAACTAAAAATATCATCATTTATTTTTGTTTACATCAGTTTTTTTTTTTAATATTAAATACAAATTTAGAAATATTGAAAATTAAACCTAAGAATTGCTAGATCTTCCAGAGTGAGTATCTCTTAGTGTAAAAAAAAAAAGAAGAAAAAATGAGTAAAACTAGATAAAAAATTTAGCAAAATTCTGCAGACCTCACCTTTCTATTCCAGTTCGTAGGAGATATACGATAAATCAAAGACTTTTTTGAGGAAATCATGTTTTGTTTTTTTTTATAAAAGCTGTAATATCTCCATTTTGTTTAAATATTTTTCAAATTTTGACCACATTTTCGGATTAAGCATTCAATTTCCTAAAACAGCTGAGTACCTGTAACCATGAATTTTACAAACTTGGTATCTAAAGAACAGCTTGATCTTCACCTTATTTGCGGAAGTCACAATGTCTTATATTACTTCAACGCTATCCGTTTTTCGAAAAACGTCAAATCTCACAAAAATGTGCTAATTTAATTAGCTTTTGAATGATATGTTAAACGTAATTATTTTGTTTCAATTTCATGGAGAAATTCACTTTTGAAACGAAAAAAATATGGTGTTCTCATTTGGCTTACAAATCAGTTATTTGTGTAAATAGAACATTATGACAATCCCTTAATGGAAATTTTAAACATAATAAACTCTTCATTGGAATAAAAAGCAAAGAAAAAAATTATTGTTTGATAGAAAATAAAGGAAAACTCAATAAAGCGACACCAGATCAGAGGATCTTATGTTATTACATTCATTTGTTTATTACTATAATTTAGGATTTATTTTATTAAATTTTCAATGTAAGGTTTAAAACAATGATAATGAACATATGAACCCTGTATATCACCTCCCTTGAGTAGTGGTATCATAATTGGAGATTTAAGAATTATTCCTGATATTTGATTTTACAAGACGACTCTTACAACAACTTAACAAACACCCAGATCAAAAAGTATATCTACATGATTTATACTATACTTATTTGTACTAACCATATGGGGTTTAACTAAACCATCGAATTTCTACCGTATTCACCATCTCCAAACTAGTACTCTTCGTGAAATTCTCAACGCTTCATACTATGTTCCATATGTACTACTTCACAATGACCTTAATTTTTCATATATTGCTGATTAAGCTCGAACCAGTTACGTTTCCTTGCATATTTTACTATTATGGAAATTATTATTCGGAATGACTGAATGCAATACGTTATACTTAATTATGTTATGTTTTTCATTTAAGTTTTAAGTAATTAGTCGTGGTAAAGTTTTCATTAACAAATTCTGTTTTTTTTTTTTTTTTTTTTACTCTGATATTTGAAGGGTGTTTAGCTAGAATGTAAGAATGTAGTGGGTGTTTAGCTAGAATAGTTCTGAGAAAATTCATTTATTACTGGGTTTTTTTTTTTACTTTAAGTTTTCGTTTTATTATTTGTCCATAGAGTCAGTAGTTTAAGATATACAGGGGAGATGGCATTTTAAATTTTTTGAAGTGATTTTTAAAATTTATCATAGTTCAAAATTTGTAATATTTCATTACCATCAAAATTTAAAAAAAAATCTTATTGAATGAATGATATTACAATATTGTGAATTTTGGGTTTTTAAGTAAAGTATTTTTAATCTAGGTTGCTTCCAGATGTATTTGAAAAAAAAAAAGAAAAATGAGACAATTAAAACAGTGTTTCCCCCCAGCTCAACCTCAGGCTTTTAGTATACTGTAGAGAACATTCCAATAAATATTTGGGATTTTAACGGTTGAAGACAGAATTGTTAACCATAAAACATATTATAATGGATATGTTTTTTGTTCTATACTTTTTTGGATTAACGTTTTTTCACCATAAAAATTTTGTGTTGTTCCGAACGAAAATTTGCTGGATTCGAAAATATAGTTCTCTCAAAAGAAATTTTATGGAAAATATATAATAGTTATATAACATTTGCCGCTGGGACCTACCGTTTAGTTAGCTATATTGGTTTGAATAGGAACAATCACGTTTCCTACATTTTTTAAGTGTGGGGGCTTTTTTTTTTTTTTTTTTTTTTTTACTTTTTTTTAGTTCTGTTGGGGTTGCTCGGATCGAAAATTTGCTGGTAGTTTCCATATTAGAAATTTTATGGAAAATATATATTTTTTTTATATAACATTTGTCGCTAAACTACTGTTTTGGACCTATATTGATTTGAATTAAAAAAGTCAAGTTTCAAACCAAGCGTTTCTCCATCTTTGTTTATTTAAATAATTATTAATAGTTAATTTAATTTAATTATTAACTAAGGTAATTAGATCTTCCTAATTCTAAAATGTTAATTGGGAAAACAGTAGGTTATTATAATTTTCTGAATTACTTACGAACATATTGCGATAAATACAAAAATAACTTAAACAATAAATTTTTGACACAGTTTAAGTTGATTGAATTTCCTTGGATTTTAAAAGTTCTTAAACATGATGCATACATTTTGGTAGACCAAAGTGCTTTTCGGCACTTTGAAGGTAAACTTTCTTTTGAAAATGGATAGAACATAAGCATATGGTTATGAAAATAACAAAACTAATGACAGACGGTAACTCTATATAGTATTTAACATAATACGATCTGATATATGTATTGAAGACGGGCAGATTCAAAATTTTAGACATGCACTTTATGAATGTAAATCATTGATATATCAATTGAAAGACAAACCTTTGATCTAATAAAAAGTATTATTCTCAAACATGGAACATGGCCAGAGACAGAACGAAATTAGTTCTCTAAGTTTAAGATTGACTTACTCACATTTATACGAAAGATCGACTTCGACAAACTAACTAATGATGGGCAGCGCAGGTAGTTTCTTGTAGGCTAGATGATTTCTTTTCTTTTGTTTTTTCTTTTGTTTTTCTTACTTTTGTTTATATATGTTTTGTTATCCTGTTACTTTATGTTTCAATAACTAATCGTGCTAAACTTTGTACTTTTATATTCATACATTTTGTATGCCTATAAGGCATGTAGGGGTACCATAAAAGGAAAAGAATTAAAAAATAAATAAATAAAAAATAAAGCATAGGGTTAGTTAGTAATACCTGATCCTGCTAATCGCCCTTATGAGTAAATGTGTTAGGCGATGGTAGATATGCAAATAAAAATAAAAGTGGAAATGAGGAATTGATAGTTGCTGTCTTAAATTCTTAAATTTTGTGTCATCTGTTAACAATGGTAGTTTCTTGAGTGACTTACCAAATCATCTTAATCTGGAACAACTAACAGATCATGAAAAGGGTTGTGCAGTTAGCAAACAAGGTGATCCTTAATCAAGGAACTCGCTGCATGATGGAATACGACACACTGAGGACAGAGCGGTGCGGACATGGAGATCAGATAAGGGCTTCAATTACTTAAAAGTTACCTGCGCCGGTGGAGGTGGGCCCTGGTGAACCTGATAGACATGTTGGCTGGCGGCGACCGGACGGGCGTGTGATCGTCCGGGCCAACGGGTCGCGTTAGTTCCGCTCCGTCAGAGGGTGCGCCACCCTGGCCTTATCTTTGTACCATCGTCTGGTCCAGGGTGGGGATGTCCTTTGGAACAGGTTGAGACCTGGTTTTGGGTCTTACTCCACCGATTGAATCAGTCAAGTGGACACGATTCCGATAGGATTCCGTTAGGGGGAAGATCTATCGTCAACTTATGAAATGAAATGAAAGGAAAAATTAACTATATTATGGGACTTGCAGTCCTCTAAGATAATAATAATGTACAATACCTAATACAATCCCCTGGCCGTATTACTTACTATTTCATTGATCAGTAGTTATGAAACATTTTTTTGACGAGAGAAAAAAAAAATCATAAAATACAATTACACATGAAATATTGATTATCAACAAACCGTAAAAATAAATGATGCTAATTATTTATTTATTTAAAGAGGCCACGTTCTGCGACACAGCGTATTATAGTTTCTAATTTACTTAAATGAGATTAAAGATTCGGTAATCCCTCAGGAACTTGAGAACATCGAGTTGATTGTTTTGAAGTAGTGTGTCTAGTTCCTTATTGAAGAGAGTAGTTCGTGCTGTGGGGGTGTAGATCACATTAGCTGAATATGTGCTCCATTGATAGAGAGCCTAGTGATGTGCAGCCTTGTCATCATCACTTGTTTGCACCTGGTGCTACTAAGCAGTGGCGATGGTGTGGCATAAGCTTTTCTAGTTAGTTTGTCTCTGGTAACCTGGCCCAATAGTTAATCCATGCCTTCTTGCACTGCCGTTTGATATATATTTGGTGGTCGCTGAGGAAAAGGTAGGTTGGGCAGAGGAAACCTAATTCTCGCCACTTTAGCACCAGCATTAGCCAATTCATTCCAGGTATTCCAACATAGCAGGGTACCAAAGGAAATCATATATGTTTATTGTAAATAACTATTCTGTTACTATGCTGGAGATGGGGTCACCTGTGGTGTAGTGGTTAGCATAGCAACCTACTAAACCCAATATCGCGGGTTCGCAGCCCGGCAGATGCCCTTAGGATTTTTTAAAGGGAGTTAAAAATCCTTAGCTATGCCGTCCTTTGGAAGGGACGTAAAATGGGGTCCCGAGTCTGTGCGATGTCAGGTACTCGTTAAAGATCCCTATCCTAATTATATCTGGATAGGCAAAATTTAGGACTCCCACCGTAGCATTTTCCGATTAGCCATAGCAGCATAAAGTGACGTTAAACGAAATTAACAAATAACAAACTATGCTGGAGAATGATTTGTTTGAGTGACGTGCGTTTTTTAGTTTTTTAAAGCCGATTTGTTTTCTAAAAATATAACTGCATCAAGTGCTAAGTGGATAGCACATAATGCACTAAAGAAGACAGTATAATTCAAGATCTCATATCACATATAACCACTGTCTACGTGCTCTATCAGTGGACCACATATTCTGCAATTATTCTACACCCTACAGCAGGACCTTCTCTCTTCGATAAGGAACTAGACATACTCCTTCAAAACAATCAACTCGCTGTTCTAAAGTTCCTGAGGGATTACCGGATCTTTAATCTCATTTAAGTAAATTAGAAACTAGAATATGCTGTGTCGCAGAACACGGACTCTTGCCATGTCGCAGAACATGGCACCTTAAAATAAATAAATAATTAGCATCATTTATTTTTACACTTCGTTGATAATACATCGTTAAAGATTAAACGATATTAAAATAATTCGATAATCCATTGTATACACCTCTTTTTCCAAAAAGATCTATTTTGTCTTAAGAATAATTAGAAATAATAAAATCGTTCAAAACCACTCTAGATTTTTTTTTTAAATGACCAGATAAATATTTCCAATTGACACATTTTAAATTGGTCTTCAACCAGAACGGAAAAAAACAACTAGTCGTAGAGAAAACCGAAAGAGCAAGGAACCTATCTTCCTACCCCTTTACATACCCCCTTTACATACCCCCTTTACATACCCTTTCATACCCTTTACATGATATCTGTCAGAAGCCTTTTCTTTTCGCCTTCTTAAGTAAGTATCAGCATGTTTGATCTCTTGTCTTACGTATAATAAAAATAATATATATATAATCTATGTAGCTAAGTCCTGAGTTTTTGAATTTTTTTATGCCTAACGTTCGAAAATAGTTCGTAAAAATCCAATAGAAGTAGCAAATAATACATCAATCCTAAAGAATATTTTTCATAAATCAAGATATTTGTGGATAACACATAGCTGCTCTTTAACACATCTAAATCCATTGAGAACCAGCAGAGAAGTTTCAAATTTATAACAAATGATAGTTCGATTTCTTTTCAAGTAATATCTTACTGTTTATTACAAAATCCTTTTTCCCAAAAGACATTACATATTTTATTTACACCCTAATTCTCACAAGGAATAAAGTAGATCGCTAAGGTAACTCGGCATGTTTATATCCTATCGGATTATATGCCATAAAGTATACCCGGTGCCAGGTGCAATAACAGCAAAACCTTGAAAATTGTCTAAATTTTTGAGGAGGAGGGAAGTTGGTTCTAGCCTTGACCCGGGACAAGGATGGTTTTTTTAATCTTTAATTCCAATCTGCGGAGCTGTTCCTTCAACTACCAGCCGTTCCAGGAGGAACGTATATATCTTTAAAAATCACTACAACTTTATAATATTAGAATAATCATTTAAGAGATCATTTAAATTATTAATTATTCAACTAAAAAATTCTTAATTACAAAATTTACATACAAATTTTTAGAAATCTGTGTCTTCTCATTCGGTTAAAGTACGCAGTTGCATTTGGGCTTTAACCATCGAAATGTTTAATAGTGTAAATATGCATTGTCACCGAAAATCCAATAGTTTACGAGATATCAGCGAAAAACTAAAAATATTGATAAAATTTCGCGGTTTGATGAGTACTATCTTCAGTTCTAAAATATAGAAAATATTCAAATCATCTGCCCTTTGTTACGTTAATAGACAAGAAATCAAATATATTAGTACTCATCTGAGGAGATCTAAAGTATATCTGAATTATATCCATACTGGAAGGGGAAGGACCAGGTATGTTACATTTGTAGGGTCTTTTCCTTGAGTTTTCCCTATGACTAATTGGACTTTTCCGTTCCTATTAGAAACAAATATAAAATGAGGCTATTGGAAATGTTTATATTCTAACGTGTAGTTAATATCCAACATATTAAAATATTCTAACAACCTATTAAAAATGGTAGATTCGTGCGGTTTTGCTAACATTTTTATTTGTTTCTATAAATCTACTGGGCTATAGCTCTTTGAGTCAGATATGGATTTTCAGTCTTTCTCTTCCAATGTCATCCTAATGTCCCAAAAGTGGATTGGCAGAAACAATTGGCTAACCGTAATATCATTATCTACACTGTTCATAAGCTAACACCCTCTTGATGTTTCACTGCTATTGAGATGGTTGAACAATATAACCACCAATCAAATTCTGGCACCTCTTTTTTTTTTTTTTTTTTTTTTTTTTTTTTTTTTTTTTTTTTTTTTTTTTTTTTTTTTTTTTTTTTTTTTTTTTTTTTTTTTTTTTTTTTTTTTTTTTTTTTTTTTTTTTTTTTTAAATTGCAGTACTACTACATATATGATATAATTCAAATTAACAAATTATATTAAAATAAACAACAACAATGAAATAGAAGTAATTACAATGAAAAAAATATAGACCCAGCTGAAAGACACATCCATGCCAATTTGTTGTATGGTAATCAGTTCTGTCATTTATTAGAATGTTCACTACAATATACTAAAGAAGAGAAGTTGAGCGAGGGGAGAAATAGTGTTTTGAATGTCTTGTTATAAGTTTGCAGTTATATTTTTTTTCAATACCTCTGGAAGCAACCTGCATTGAATATACTTCACTCAAAAAGTTAATGGACCCAAAATTTAAAATGTTGTAAATATAATTTATTCAGTAAGATGTTTTTAATGTAGGTGGTATTGAAATATTACAAAATTTAATCTATAATAAATCTTAAAATTCTTCTAAAAAAATTCACAATGAAATCTCTCCTGTATATCTTAAACTACTGACTCAATGCAGAAAGTAATGAATCTTTTTCTTTTTTTTTTTATATATGTACATTTATTGAAATTTACAACTATACAAAATATATACAATAAGTAAATGTATTGACAACAATAATAATAACATATTAATACTTGAAAAGAAGAATTCATCAGTAGCACTTTATTAAAAATTATACACTAGAAGGTCTCTAGGCCATCTTCGTTTCAGACGCCTCGGAGGGGTATCAGGAATGAAGTGGGAAGCAAGTTGAGAAAGTAACAGATTTGAGTGATTATGGAGCTTTCTATGAAAGGATAGGTATCAGGTGTGGGTTAAATCAGCAACATATGGAACATTAAGATCTTTATGGATAAGTTTATTGGTGACAAAGTAAGAAGCATTGATGATTTTTTGAAGGATTTTGGATTGTAAGGATTGAATACGAGAAATTCTGTCAAAAGGTTTTCCAGAAGTGGAAAAGCTATTCAACTTTTTCAAATAATTTAAAAAGCGTAAGATTTCGAAGAGCAAAGAAAATTAGAGCATAACTCAATTCGTATATACCCATTTCAGCCACTTCTTGAAAATATTTGAACCTTATAAAAGTTGCTAAATTCTTTAAAAAACGCTCAATCTATGAAATTGAACTGTATAATGTAAAAAAGAAATAGTGGATGATACATAAAAATAAGGTATTTTCAGTAGAAACGTGTAATTCACACACGTAGAAGACAATCAATCTATTCAGTATAAGACACACAACAATAAATAATTAAATAAAACTCACAAAATTAAGGAATTAATACTTTGAATATTGATTAATACTTGAAGTTACAATATATATATTAAATCATATATTAAATAAAGTATCAAATACTATTTTTCTTATAAAATACTAAGGGAGAAAATATGAAGCTTGGGACGGGATATTGTATCTACTATTGACATAAAGGGTCCTGCTAGGGAAACAGGTGAAGTGGGGATAATCTCTACCTTCCCTTTAAACAAGACCTCCAACTCCAAATCATCAAAGGAGTCCTTAGTTTTAGAAAAGTCTTCAGTTTTACAACATTCTCAGGTGCTGTAGAAGGGTATGACCTAAATTATAGTGTTTAACAATTTTTTGTTGCAATTAGCAAACTACTGAGAAGCGTTTGCTAATTTCAACAAAAATAAATAAGCTCTAAATAAACAATAATATATAAGAAATTCTAAAAATTATTTTAAATTTGCAATTAATTTTTTAAACAAAAATAAGTCAAAATATTTTCAAATGAATTTAAATAAACATAAAAGTAACCATTAAATTGGTTGAGGGACAAAACGACTGGAAACGAACTAGCAGCAGAGTTTCCTAAACCTGCCTTGAGAAAAAGTTTTCTTCCAATTACATATGGCGAAGTCCCTAAATTCTACACCAAGATATGAATTTTGACATGACAAATGTTTAGAATCGGCAACTAACAAGACGACCTCTACACAATTTTATTTCAGATATCACACTAACTACGATCAAATTAAAAGTATACATCACGAACTGAACCATTTCTTGACCGTACACCAGACGAAGTAAAGCTTATTTCAACCGATTTTAATTGACCAACGCATTTATATGATCCTGCGACAAACACACCATAAATTTCATCAAAATCTTAACGACAGCCCTATTTTTGACAACAGAAGAGCTTGTAAAATGCCCAATATTAAAAGGAGAGGATTGTTAGCTTTCAGAGATTAATCTTTTAAAAAAATATCTCAAAGAGAAGAAAAGATTAAGTGGAGCCGAATGTATTGATATTTTCAATATTGTTTGGTTTGTGTTCACTTAATATTGTTATACTAGGAAAGTCATTTAAGTATGCTTTGTTTTTTCTTATGCTACTTATCGTATCGATTCAAAGAAAGTGTTATATTTTTTTTAGAACACTTTTCTTCCACATGCGGTTTTTACTTTGTTAGTAAATATGGCAAGAAGGGTTCTAATAATTTAAATTGCACATTTACAGACATTTTATGCATTGACAAGAGAAACGTTTTTCCTGTTTGATTTCTTCATTTTCTCGCCTAAAAGTTTCATATTTTGGTATTTACGTCTCCATAAAGGGTAAAACAGCAGTTATTGACACCCTTAAAGAAATATTCATACTATCATTATAGAAAGAATGATTCAATAAAGTTTAAATTTGTAGTAATTTTTCCGTAATTACTATATTTTAAACTAAACAAGAAAGTTTACACCAAACATTATCCCTGGAATTTATTTCGCAAGATAGTTACAATAAATAATGCAAAATCAGTTATTAACAACCTATGAATATCTTCTAAAATACGACCAGATTTGAAAGTATATTGTTTGTTTATTTCGTTTAACGTCACTTTATGCTGCTATGGCTAATCGGACGATGCTACGGTGGGAGTCCTAAATTTTGCTTATCCAGGTATAATTAGGATAGGGATCTTTAACGAGTACCTGACATCGCACAGGCTCGGGACCCCCATTTTACGTCCCTTCCGAAGGACGGCATAGCTAAGAATTTTTTACTCCCTTTAAAAAATCCTAAGGTCATCTGCCGGGCTGCGAATCCGCGATCTTGGGTTTAGTAGGTTGCTATGCTAACCACAACACCACAGGTGACCCCATTTGAAAGTATACAGCTAAGTTTAGGATTTTTATGACATTTTTTTTTTTTTGCTAAATATTTTGTTTATTCTAATTTTTAAGTTAGGGTGTCAATAAATATATGAGGTGTGAATAACTCTCTGGTTTACACCACTTAATTTATTATTAAAAATATTGAAAACAAAAAATTAGCAGTATTTAAAAATATGGCCAAGAATTTTTAATTTACAAAATTTTATATCATTGAGAGCCACATCAGTCTCTAGCATTCATTATGTTGTGCATTTGATCAGATATAGAGCTAATGTAATTTTATATAAATTTTGGTGGGGTTATGCCCATCTAAAGCAAAACTGTAATAAGTCACATAAATTTAAAATTTCATTATTTTATTTTTTATTTTTTAAATTCAACTTGTTTTTATTTAATTTACTTTTAATAACCTTATTACGTTTCATATGCTCTGGTTAATGAATATGGGGATGTTAACACCCAAAGAAGTAAAGAAGAATGAAACTTTAGCCAAAAAAAAATAAAAAATAAAAATCCATTGAGCATTGGTATATGTTACAACCCAATAAATTTTATACCTGAATGACATTTTCTGAAACAGGCTGGAATAACTTAAGGAATTTGAATTAAATTTAGGTCTGAACCAACATGCATATATTTGCTTTTATCGTCTAATATATTTTTATTCAGAACATTTACCAAAGCTATAATACAGCTGAGCTAAATCGGATTTGCACTTTATCGACCCGATAAGTAGATATATAAGTGAGTGGGATTTGTAAAAAGCATTAGATGAATGACTAAGAGGTTGAGCGATCGTGGGCGGAGTGCAGTGGCGCCCGCTAAATGGGACAGTGAATGCCAAACCGCATCGCCAGGCGCCAGCCAACTTGCCAACACTCCCTTCCAAATATATTATCCACCCCCCTCAATCAATGGGTCATGGATTGGATCCGTGGGTGACAACTGTTGAAGTTCTATGGAGTGGGATGTGGGGATCAATGGATTGGAGGGATTTGGAGAGAATAAATTCAGATTCAAGATTTTAAAGAAAACAAAAAAAAAAAAATCTTCTTCACTGGAAAAACAAGTAGAATATGGATATGTATATCTATGATATGCTGCTTTTAAAACTACTGTTTCTGAAAAACAGTCGGCAAAAAAAAATAAAAAAATAAAAATAAAAATAAAAAATAAAAAAAGCTATATTGTTTCTAAACGGTCGGTCCTAGCGACAAATCTTACCTAACAAAAAATATTTTGCATGAAATTTCTGATCAGGAAACTGTAGACAAATCTTCGATCCGAGCGAATCCAACACAGCTAGATTCTTTCACCCTAGCCGAAATACATACCATGTTAGAAAAAATACCATGTAGAACTTCGTTATATCGACCCCCGATAAACAGACTCCTCGTATAAACCGACCCTTTTTTCCCTAGAGCCCCTCTCAATAATCCGACCTTTTGAGACATCTCTCCTCGCATAAACCGACTATTTCGGAGACGATAAAGATTCATTGTTTCCGGAACGGAACCTCGTGTTTCCGATAAGTAATTTGTAAATATTTTCCTAAAAAGTTGATTCATTATTCTCTTCTTGTTGTTTAAAAAAAAAACAGTTTGATCTTTACTTCCACAATGTTATTAAAATTAGACAAAGTGTTACAATATCTAAAAATAGGAAATATTGTACTATCGCGGAATAACTAGAGGCCCTTGAAAAAATAGAAAAGGGTGAGCGACCTGTCAAAGTAGCTAGAGATTTAGGAGTAGGCGTTACTACTAAGGATCAATTAAGTTCTTATAGTGCGTTTTCAGATGACCCAAAAAAATAAAAAAAAAAGACTAAGAAAACCTGCATCAGAGTTCAGAGGATGAAGCGGTTTGGTTATGGTTTTGCCAAGAAATCAAAACAATTATGTATTAGTCATCGTAAATGTTTCTGTTTTATTTTTCATTATATTATGTATGTATTTAAAAATTTAGTTTTTCTGTTTCATTTGTACTAAATTAATTGACGTTTTGTATTCTTATTTTTTGTTTTCCATTCACCTCTGAACATAAATAAGTCTAATTGACCAGTGTGACATACTCTATTTTTTTTTTTTTTTTTTTTTTTTTTTTTTTTTTTTTTTTTTTTTTTTTTTTTTTATTTGTAAGCAGGGCCATGCCCTATACAAAGAAGTTCGGTCATATATTGTGTACAATGAAATAAGATACAAACATTAATACAACTACAAATATTATGCACATTATCATACTCATCTAATAATAATTTAAATAATATACCAAAGCACTTTGAATAAACTAAGAATTAAATACAACTAATAAAAATTAAATACATATTTTTCTATCTAAATAATAAAAAAATACCTAATAAAATAATTAACACTTTTTTTTTATGTCCTTTATAAACCTTTAAACTTTATCAAAGATCATATTGAACTACTAATTTCAAGTATATATAAATATATGTCATATCTCAGGCAAATAGGTATATACATGATACTGATAGTTTACAGTTAAATCTACTATATCTCAGTGAAAAAATTTCTGATTTTCATTATATTTATAATAAAATATGCCAGTTTTTTTGCTTCTATTTCATTTTGTGGATTAAGTATTTGAAAACTGTCATTTGAATCAATGCTAGGGTAATAAGTGTTACACAGGCCATTATAAATTGGGCAAGTGTAAAGAATATGTCCGAGGTCTTCATTAGTTTTCATATTACAAACCATACAGATTTCTTGAGGATTAATTTGTGTGATTTTATCTGGAGTTGTTATTTTTATTATATGTTTTCCTGTAGTTCTTAACTGTGCAATAATTCTAGTGAAAATAATATTTATTCGTATATTAATGTAAACAGGGATTGCACCGGTTGGATTAATGCTATTGTAGAATGTGCTAAAATTCGACTGCTGGCTAGAGGATAGATCCGAATTAAATAAATAAATTTTGTATTTTTCTAATACAGTTTGACTTTTTTCTTTGAGTTTAACTATATTTGATTCGAAAACTATTCCCCCTTCTCCGATTTTATCCAGTAAATGTTTTATTTGTAAACACCAATTATACTTAAAATTAGCATTTCTACTTGAAGACAGCTTGACTAAGTTATAAAAACACAACTTTGGAAGCCTATCATCACTCATTTGGAATATGGTTCTTAAATAATTTAAAGCTATTTTAAGAGCCAGCCAACTAGCATGAATAGAGCCAGTCTCAAGCCTCACAAGCCAATTTGGTGTAGATTTCGATAAACAGAATAACTTTTTATAGAAATTAGTGTTTATCTTCTCTAATTCCTCTAAATACCTCAAACCCCAAATATTTACGGCGTATGTGATTGTACTGTCAATTATTGCTCCCTTAAGCTTGCCCCGGACTGACTGTGCTCGAATTCTTGCTCCCCTACATGTATCTAATACCGCTCCTATTGCTGCATTTCCACGAGAAACAGAATTTTTTGTTTGTTTTAAGAATAAACCAGATCGCGAAAACAGTACACCCAAATAATTAAATTCATTAACAAATTTTACAATGTTCCCTTTAATTATTATTGTTTTTTTTTTTTTTCCTTTTTCGGTCTTCCATTGTAAAATTTTAGGATTTTAGTTTTTTCAAAATTCATCTTAAGGCCATTAGCCAGGCAGTAATCGTCGAAGACATTTAACTTCTCTTGTATATCAGTGTTGCAATGAACAAACAGAACTACGTCATCTGCATAAAGAAGTAGGATCAAATCTGTTTTTTCATTAATTGGGATACCAGTGATCCCTTTAGATCTGAAAAATTCCTCGATATCACACAAAAATAAATTGAATAGCGCCGGACTCAAGGATTCCCCTTGCAACAGGCCTTCTGTAATTGCAATGTCATTGGTAAATGTACCATGGTCACCTTTTATTTTCATGTTAGCTCGACTATAGAGTGATATGAGTAATCGCACAACTTTACCACTAACCCCTATTTTAAATAATTTCAACCATAGTAAAATGTGTGTCACAGAGTCAAAAGCTCTCTGCAAATCTATGAATGCAACGTACAAATACTTTTTTTGTGTCAGATAATTTTGTATTATACAATTTAAAATGAAAATATTGTCCATGCAACCGCGCCTATTTCGGAACCCTGCTTGGCATTCTGGTATAATCCCTATATCATCTGACCAGATCGTAAGCCTATTTAACAATATTAATGTAAATATCTTTAATATACAGTTGGTTAAAGCAATACCTCGATAATTATTTGGTAATGATTTATCACCCTTCTTGTAAAGCATTATAGTTATTATATGCGTCCAAGCCAGAGGAATATATTCAGTTAACAATATTCTATTAAAGAGAACCTCAAGATATAACAACCAATTCGGAGGAAACGATTTGTAGACTTCATACGGAATCATATCTATGCCAGCAGCTTTGCCATTTTTACACTTGTTTATGGCAGATACGATTTCATTTCCAGATATGTGCGAGTCTAACAAGGGGTTTCCCACATCAGATAATAACTCATTAAAGGTGATGCGATTTGGATGCAATTTTGAATGAAAGTCTTCCCATTTACTCAAACCAATCTGATCTTGTTGAAATTTACGATTATTTTTGAAACTATTTATTATTTTCCAAAACGTGGTACTATCTTTAGCGGAATACAAAGAAGCAAGCAAGTAATTATCATGCTGTCTTTTTTTAGTTTTTGTTAAGTTTTTATATATTTTTTTAATATAACCGTATTGTAAAATAGAGATGCTATCAAAACCAGTTTTTTTTTTGCATAGTTTAAGACTATTTTTCAAGTCACTTTTCAATTGTTTACATTCATCGTCATACCATGGTTTATTAGAATTTATTTTGGTAAAGCCATTATTTATATATTTATGTTTTATTCCTATTATCTGAGAAACGTTCATTATAGCGTGATTTAAATTTTTTGTTATTGTGTCTATATTTTCTTTTTCAAAGTTGATTTTAATTAATGGCGAGTGCATCAAACTATTTTTAAAGATTTCAGACTTTTCCTGATCCCACTTGATTTTAGGTAATGCTTCTTTATTTTTTTCTCTATTGCGTATAAACGTTTTAAGTTTAACAATGAGGGGGAAATGATCCGAAAAAGTAACGTCCTGCATTACTTCAAAATCTTTGACAATTACTACGGCTTTTGCATCACACCAAACATGATCAATCGTGCTTTTACCCAGACTACTTACGAATGTGATAGCCCCCTTCAGATCACCAATTGAACGACCATTCAAAATTACAAAGGAACTCAGTTCCATAAATTCGGTAAGGGTTTTTCCACGTGAATTTAGAGTAGCGTCAAGATTTTGCCTCTCGTGTGATAAAGAAGTGCCCTGTAAGTGTTCAGCGAGACATTGATTAAGGTTGGCTATTCTGCTATTGAAGTCCCCTCCCACTAATACTGCCATGTTAGAATAGTGCGATTTTATATGATTTAGTTCAATTTCAAAATTATCTAAAAATGATGCAATATCATATTTAGGATTAATGTAAACAAAACAGAAAATAAACGAAAGAAAATTATCACCTTTAACTAATGTTATTATATAATCTTCTGTGATGTTTATCGCCTGTCCTTTAATTTGCTCTTTGTTATAAAAGCAAGCCAAGCCTCCAACTGGTCGTCCATAATTTTTATTTTTGGTGGCAGGAGAGAAGATCACTTCATAGTCGTCCAACCAGCTTGGTTTTTCAATATTACCCAGTACGTTAGTTTCCGATATATATATCAAAGCATAGTCAGTGATTCGAAGATCATTATTAATAAAATTTTTATATCCATGTGCGTTCCATATAAATATTTTTAAGTTATATGATATTTGTTTATTATGATTAGGCGAAGAATCCAGTTTACTATTAATTTTATATTTAAAAGAGTCCGTAGTAGCGAGATAAGAAGGTCTGTGACCGGCATTACTAAGCTTTTGTTTACAGGTGCACTGTTGAGCGCTGGGACCAGTGTTGTGTTGTCATGACTGTTGAGCACTCTCGTGCTGCTCCTGTCTCGTTGCTTCTTCTATTTCTGCATATAAGCTTCTACTATGGTCTCCTTTTTTTTTTTTTCGGAACTTTTTCGACTGATTTGCTTAGAGGACTAATTTCATTATAATTTTTCTTTTTACCATCCGTTTTTGATGCAAGTTTGAATTTTGAATTTTTTTGCTTATATTTTTTTTTAATTGATTCTTCATTTTCAGTTTCACTGTTTTCAAACTCTTCTGAATCTGTTGAATAATAAGTCACCAACTCCTTTTCGTTATCAACCATAGGATTCGGTTGAGGCAGACGAATATTTTTAATTATATTTGGCAAACCAAAGTGACCCTGTGCTTCAGCCATCACATCTTCCACACCGTATTTATTTCCTTCGATGATAAGTTGATCATAAATAAGTTTAGCTGATATGTTCATACTTTTAGCTTGCTTCAAGTGCGGAATAAGTAGCTTCCTTTTTTCTCTGGTCTCTTTGCTGTAGTCCTGTGAAATTTTGATTCGCTCTTCTTTCAGTAAGTAGCTCGCTTTTAATACATTATTTTTAACTTTAAGAGTTGTGAACTTAACTAACAACGGTCTGTTAAAATTACCTTTTTTTTTCCTAAAAAAATGACTAAATCAAGATCATATATTTCTACCTGTACTTTAAGTTTTTCTTTTATCCAGCGGAGAACAGCTATTTCGAGTGCGTCAGTTGAGTTTTCTTCGTGTTGGAAATCATAAATTATAACATTTCTTTCTCGCCTTAATTTTTCTATCATTTCTTTTTGGGTGGAAATAATTTTTTCTTGGTTTTCGCAGCGTATTTCTGTTTTCTCTGCTCTTATTTTTAATAGTTTTATTTCTTTTGAAAATGCCTTGTTTAACTCTATTTAATCCGACCTTTTTACGGGACCGACCTCACCCCAAGTCCCAAACAGGGCGATATGACGGGGTTCCACTGTAGTAAAGAAAAAAACGAGTTTTAAACGATTGAATTTGAAAAAAAAAAAAGTATACCGAAAAAATATATGCATAAGATTACATAAGTAGATTTCTCGTTCTGTTTTATTTTCTTTATTTCTTTTCTTTTATTATTTTCTTTATTTCTTTTCTTTTATTATTTTCTTTTATTTCTTTATTTTACTTCCCCTGATAATCTCACTCACAATAGATCAGTTACGTAAATTCATGCCATAAATCGGCTCGATAAAAAAAAACTTTTATAACGGATACCTCTTCCTAACAAACTCCCAACCCTACTAATAATTTTTGAATATATCTGCCTTGTCTTAGGAATATTATTGTGGCCGATTTTGTTGGAGTGTCAAGCATTTTAGTAATCTCGAAACCTTAGGGGCTTTTGAATCTCGACCTATATCTCGGTTTAGAATAGGTTGGCAACCTGATGTATAGCTCGTCTTATGGAGTAAATAACGTTAAGTCCCAACAAACAATAACTTAATTTGAATAATTTTTTTTTTATATATACATTTATTGAAATTTACAACTGCATAGAATATATACATCAAGTAAATGTATTGACAACGATTATAATAACATGTTAAAACTTGGAAAGAACTACTCATCAGTAGCACTTTATTAAAACTTCTACACTAGAAGGTCTCTAGGCCATCTTCGTTTCAGACGCCTCGGAGGATTATCGGAAATGGAGTGGGTAGCAAGTTGAGAAACTAACGGATTTGAGTGATTAAGGTGGTTACTATGAAAGGATAGGTATCTGGTGTGGGCTAAATCAGCAACATATGGAACATTAAGATCTTTATGGATTAGTTTATTGGTGTCAAAGTAAGGAGCATTGAGGATTTTACGAAGGATTTTGGATTGTAAGGATTGGATACGAGATGAATTGGATGGTTTAGTAGAGCCCCAAAGCTCAACTCCATACTTCCAAATAGGTCTAATCACAGTCATGTATATGAGTCTTTTGTAATTAATTGGGAGCTTTGAACGTTTGTCTAGGAAATGTTGAAGTAGTCTGAAACGACGGGCAGTTTCTTGTCGTTTTAGTCTTGTATGTGGATTCCGAGTTAGTCGTTTGTCCAAGTGGAGTCCTAGGTAGGGTATCTGTTCAACAGGGATTAGTGGAATATCATTAAAGGATACTATTGGACAGGAGGTCGTAGGTTTACGACGAAGGGTAAAGGTTATTTGGTGGGATTTGCTTGGATTTATTTTGATTCTCCATTTTCGACACCATTTTTTAAATATAAAAATATTTTTATCCATGAATGCACTGCATTTCTTTACGTAATCATTCCGTCATTATTATTGACTATTAGATTTTGATTTTGATTTCAACAATTATTTACAAAGCACAATAAGATTTTTTTTTTTGCAAAGTAGTCTATTGTACTGTAGATACGTTATGATTTGAACACTTGAATAAAAAAATATTTTTTATCTTCCGTCGTATGTGAACATCTCGGAAGAACGGCAGCGCCTTTCCAAACATCCTACCCCCACTCAGCCTATCGGAACATCGACCTCTATCCCCTGAACCGCGTCAATGTAGATATCACAGTAAATATTGTTATTATCTTCCCCATACTGATACCCCTATCACTATCCATGCTTCTCTATAAATATTTTTGTAATGTTATCACACCACTAATTCTTATAAGCAAACCTTGAATGGAAAAAAAATCGGCTTTAGTAGAAAAAAATGTTAAGATATCCGAAATTAATTATCGCATATTAAAATACACATTTATTTACTAAGGTTTAAAAAAGGAGAACATGAATGAATCAGCCAGATGAACCCTATACGAACATTGAAGTCATGTAAACTGCTTACTGAACCAGCAAGATGTAATTAGTTTTTTTTTTGAAAAAATGTATTTTACAAAAAAAAAAAAAAAAAAAAAATCCTGATAAAATATAAAGTACATTCAGGTTTTTTTTTTTTTTTTAATTTAATTTAATTTAATTTTTTTTATTGGACCTAAGTTTTGAGTATGTATTAGTTTCTATCTATTTTTTTATAAAGCTGTTTTATTAAATAAATATTACAAGCTGTCTCTTAAAGCGAAATGAATAATATGAAAAATAATCCATTCAAAAAATATGTACAATTAAATTAAATATAAATAAAAAATCCTCTAACTATATAAGATATTAATATAAAATAAATCAGAAAATAAAAGTTTAAACAATAGTAATAATAAAGATTTGCCTTCCTAAAAACTAAGGATATAAAAAAAAATCTCTCTATTGAGGCTAAATTGCGTCATTATAAAGTAGTTGTTCGTCCTGAAAGCTTATATGCCTCTGAATGCTTGTTTCTCAACAAGAAGGGAGAAATTGAAAACAAGGAAAAGAAGGAGAGAAAAATATTAAGGAAAGCATTAGGACCAAGAAAGACTGAAGAAGGTTTTAAACTAAAAAGTAATATGGAAATATATCGAAACATTGAAAGGTTGAGTGATGTAATGAGGAAACGTAGATTGATATTTTATGGACATTTAATGAGAATGGATGAGCGAAGTCTAACAAAGAAACTTTGCCAACACAGCCTCCAAAGAAAGAAAATGAATACATGGATACGTATGGTAAAAGAAAATATGATGGTAGCAAATATACAACAGGATTCAATGTGGGACAGAGGCCAATTTCGGACAGTAGTCAACAGGATCAAATTTCCGGAAATGGTTAAAACACAAATTAATAGACGGTTGTCAGATGAAAGAAGATAGAATCAGGCTGAGGTAATGAAGTGGTATTGGAAGGAACGGAAGAGCAAGAAATGAATTGTTGAGCGTGGTCCACAGATGGCCGAAATTGTAAGAAGAAGAATAAAGGAAAAAATAAGGATTGCAAAATAAATAAATAATAAAAGAAAAAATTAAAAAAATAAAAATGCACAATCACGCTATACATATAATTTAAACAAACACTCCAGAGAAACCCTGGACCAAGCCAGGACCACAGAAATCCCAAAGCTGTTCTCTCAGAAGCATCAGTAGTGTCAGAATCCAGTGGAGGCGCCAGTCGCTCAGGATTTGAGATGAGAAGCTGGCCATTGCCAGAACTCCAGTAATATATATTTATTACAATAGGGGTCTCTGGGCTATTGCCGTTTTAAACTGTGAGGAGGGTTGTAAGGATGTGTGGAGCTAGATAAGAAATGACACAGATGGTTAGAGTGGTTGGAAAAACTCTGATGAAATTTAGAAAATGTAAGGGGTGTCAGGTCAAAGACAAAAGGTATATTGAGATCATTATGTAAGGTTTTATTGAAGATATAATATGAAGCATTTACAATAGTACGAAGGCATTTAGATTGAAAGGATTCGATGCTTTTATTTTATTAAAATAATTTGTTTTCTGATAATAGAGAAAACAAAAAAATAAAAATTGGAGATATTTGCACGTTTTTTGAGAACGCCATTAGGAATCACCAAAAATATAATAACCAATCAAGAAAAACATGTAACATATTCGATATTTTTTTTTCTTGTTTGAATACTCTGAAGCCCGATACCTCGATAACCATGCAATACAGAAATAGTTTCAGGTAACTATAATTGTGGACAATGTAAAATTTTACAAGAATGATAAGAATATATATTTCTTCGTAAAACTTCATGGAAATATTAGAATTGAAGAAAATCCGAATATTAAGTTTCCCTATCTACTTTCCACTAGGTTCTTGAGGGTGAAAACATGGCATTTTCTAAACTTAGATATAAACATTATACTAAAAATCACATACTTGCGACCTTTTGTACCAGCAGAAAAAACAACGCTCGTAGATAATAATAAAAAATTAACTTACGAAAGAATAAGAATAAATAATTAATCCGTTAAAATCTTAATTTTATTTAAAGGAGCATATGAATATTTCAAAGAATCGCAGTTTACATTTATTTATATTTGGAAAAGAAAATAACGATTACTCGTTGTAATCGATTAAAATTCTAAAGCGTTCACGTTTATCCAAACTTCTTTACATCATAACAGAAAGAACGAAGTTATATGCTTTTCATCTACGCCTTGGTGAGTGCAAACCTACACATAATTTCTTGTTCTACATTTCAACTCAATATAATAAATCAAAACTTTATTTCAAATTGCCGGTGTAAATTTGTTTTAAATTCATTTATTATTTACCATCATCGTTCAATACTATCATGTGTACGTCGGCTGAATAATTAGGAGTACAACCTTAATGCTAAAAAAATGTTAAATGAATACACGTTATAATTTTATAAACAATGTTTTTTATTTTAGGATGCAATATTTGTTCAAAATTAAACCAGATAAAAAGGAATATCAGCTTTTGTCCATCAATAAAACAGATTTTTTTCTTGTAAGGTTTCTTAAACTGTGCGAGTTCAAATATTCCCTCTTTTCCTCCCCTAGCAGACCTCTCTCCCAATTTCTGGAAAAAGATCAAAGCGTAGGGACAAATCAAAGGAGAAGTGAGAAAATCGAAAGATGGGGGAAGAAATCAAAAGAGAGGGTCCAATGTTCATGATAGGAATTGGCACTAAGGAAAGTCCACCCACACGTCCGAACGTACAGGTGGCCTTCAACAGAACATAAAAACAATCGACGAGAATTTTTTATTTATTTTTTATGATTATTAAATTTCAACTTTTTATTAAACAGTATACTCAGTTAATATCATAATATGATTTGCGATATTTTTATTTTATCTTTTTTAATGCTATAAAAAAGGGGATAATCTCTTTTATAAGATAACCTTCTTACACTGCATTGTCATTACTAGATAATATTCTTACACAATATTCTTTTTTTTTTATAATACAATCTTGTTAAGAGAGAATATCTCTTCATCGTATATAACCTGTATATAACTTCACATAATCATAAAACATATTTCTTAGACAAAAAAAGAAAAAAAAAAACTATTGAAATAACTTTTGAACAACTATGCATTGGTAGCATAACAATTACTGTCCAATATAATTGTTATGTATTTTAGTTTTAGGTTCACTCATTTTCATGACAGTAATCAGATCTATTTGGACATAAGAGATTGAGGTTTAGGGCTCCACAAAAGCATTCTATTCATCTCGTGTCTATCCAATCCTTGTAATCTAATATCCTTGATGCTCCTTACTTTTTACATATAAACTAATCCATAATGACCTTAATATTTCAAATATTGCTGATTCAGACCAAACCAGATACTTATCCTTTCATAGTAAACTCCATAACTATTCAGATCCACTAGTCTCTTAACTTGCTTCCCATTCTATTCCTGACAACTCTGCGAGGCGTTTGAAAAGAAGATGGTCTTAGGACCATAACTTTTATTGAACTGCTACCGATGGATAGTTGCAGTTGTCATTTTACGTTATTATCTCATTTAAAAAAATAAAAAAAAACCTGTATCACTTACAATCCATGAAGGGTCTTTGGTTCAGTAATTAGGTAAGGCTGTACTATTTCTGAGCCAACGGTTGTGAAAGGAGGAGTTTTGGTCGGAATACTCGCTCAACCACCAGGTTTCCCCAATTAAGGGTACCCAATAAAATGAGGCTGAGTGTGCCTCATTTTAAATGTTTTTTAAAAACTTTTTTATTTTTATTCGAAGGTTTCATTTTATTTTTATTCGAAGGTTTCATTTTAATTTTATTTTTTGTAATTATTCAACCAAAGGAATGCGTTTCTGAGTTTGTCTGAACAAGATTCGAGCAGCATTAAACTTCCTTCGAGTTCTCGTGGTTAGTCTAATAGGTCTTAAGCTCATTACAGCAAGTCTTCTTATAGTTTCGGATCTATTTCGTTTAGGGAAGTTTCGATTACGAATGTCGATTCTCGATTTTACCAGTTCTTAGAAAAATAATCGATATCGAGAATCGATGATACAAAGTCGATTCCTAGGAACCGATCGATACCGATGACGATAACGATAGTTTTGTGATACCTAATTATGTAATTATTATACATCAATTCCCCTTCCTAAGAAAAAAAAGGGAAATAGTTTAAAAAATATTTTATTCATCTTTAATAATATAAAAATTTTGCATACACTAGAAACAGCTTGGAACAGAATTTAAAACAATTTTTAAACCTAAGTATTAGTATCGTTGAAGATGTGTATTCGCTTTTGGAAAATAAAGAAATAGAATTAGTTTCAAACTGCCAAAGAAATAATTGAAAGCCAGACGCTCATATTAGGTTCAGAGTCCAAATTCTTTCTAAGTAATAAATCATACCCTGAACATTTGGTATATTTTATATTCTTAAATAAGAATTAGAAAAATGAATTATAGTTAATCAGCTGCGTTCTTTTTTATAGTGTCCACCCATCTTAGTTTCGGCCTGTTTCCTACCTCAGTAGCATTAATAGTTAAGAAGAGGGGACTCGCTGGATGGATCCTTGCTACATGTTCGGCCCATTGTAATTTCCTTGATATATGAATATATATTATAATAAATAATAATGATATGCTTATAATAATAATTATGTGATATATTATATCATAATTATTATTATAATAATAATTATAATATATTATGTGATAATAAATGCTATTGAATGTATACTGATTAATTTATTGAATAATTATTGTTTTTAACATGACAGGTAAATTTTTTATTTTATTTATTTTTTTTTTATTTTGGTATATTTTGGTACCGACACATCACTGATTTCGTTTGTAGCTATGACCACTCATTGGTACTAAACTAGTTTGCAACATCTGATATTCTGTAGTAAACTTACTATGCTTAATTAATATGAGGGTACCATGTTAATGGATCCATCATAAATAAAGAAAGCTGCACTAATTTCTAAATAAATAAAAATTTGTTGGAGATGAAGCGAATAAGGCGGGTTTGGAAGGACTAAATAACTTCTTAACTGTAAGTTAATTGTAAAACATAAGGTCTGGCCTAGTCGTGTAAGATTATAGGTCCGATTAACCATTATCGGCTTCTTTTGGATAAGTTTTTATTCTACTGAGTCAATATCTTTACATACAATGTAGATGTGTTGGTTTCACCTCAGGGTGGAAATAAGAACTGAATTTTTCCTGTCCTTTTCCAACCCACAGAAACCAATATGACGTACCTCGAACGCCGTGGTTACGCTCTTGCAGCTGGCTAGAGCTGGTGAGAGTCCAAGTTAGAACTAATAAAAAAATCCTCTGAAACCACATGTTTCCATTGTCTTATTTGATTTGATGATATAATAAACAATTAATTAAAATTATAGTAAATTTTATATGAAAAAGAAAGGATTAATAACGACTCATTGTAACGTGTAAACATAAACGAAGTAAAAAACAGACAACTAATATCAACTTTGAATATCTATTATATGGTATATTAAAAACAGGCACTTCGTATAAAATGACTAAATCTTATATACGAATACTTTCTTTTCTTATAATTGCTTATATGTGCATATGTTTATATTTGGTTGGAATTATAGTAATTGTTTAAAGATTCGGCTTATCGAAGTTCTACACATAGAGAGTTGATTGTGTATGTAAATTATTTTTGGTAATAATTAAGATTTAGTTACCATGGATAAATATGTTTAAAATGGAAGGTTATAACAATGATTTCTTAGTATTTTTTTTTCTTCTTGAAAACCGCTGAGTTGCAATAAAATTTGTTTGGGACCACCTCTAGAGTATGACCTACCGATTAAAAAAATAATAATCAGAATCGATTCATAATTGACGGAGTAATCGCGTACAACAAACATACAAAAAATTAATAAATAAAAGAACATATAACAGCATACAATAACAAGACCCAAAATTCCCATTCCGTTATCCATCTATATGAAAATAACCATAAATTCAAAAAAAGACTCGGTAGTAAAAAAATACACGAAGTAGAAAATAGCCTAAAATTAAATCTTTATGAATCATTAGAAATAATAAAATCGTTTAAAACCAATCCAAATTTTTGTTAAAATGACCAGATAAATATTTCCAGTTGCTCCATTTTAAATTTGTTTTCAATAAGAACAGAAAAATCTAATGAGTCATAGGGGAAATCCCATGGTAAACCCCAAACATTTAACCTACCTGCCCCCTTCCCCTTTCCATGATAGATGTATTTCAGATATCTGTTAGATCTCTTAAGGTGAGTACCAATATTTGATTTCTTGTATTACATTTTTGAAAACTTCAGTATATATACAATCCATGTAACATAGTGCTGATGTGTTGAAAATTTTTGTATGTTTTAGAACTGATGATGAATGTTTAGCATTCGGAAAATAGTATTTTTATAAAACAGTTCAAATAGATGTGGTAATTAATTTATCAATCCTAAATAAATAAAATAATTTGAATTGAAAACCTCTTTTTTTAAGTCATTTGATAAGGCCTATATCTCTGCCTATTTTTCATGTACTAAAAGTTGAGAATGTATGGTTGACCTAGAACATTCAAGCAACAAGTAGCTTTTATTCATTTTATCAATTTTTAATTATATATCTCAGTATAAATATAAACATTTCCAGTTGCCCATTTTAACTTTGTTTCCAATAAAAACGGAAAAATGCAATGAGTCATCGGGGAAATTGCATGGTAAACCCCAAAAATTTAACCTACTTACCCGCTTCCCCTTTCCGTGATAGATGTATTTCAGATATCTGTTAGATCTCCTCAAGTTTGTACCAATATTTGATTTATTGTCTTACATTTTTGAAAACTTTAGTATATATAATCTATGTAACATAGTTCTGATGTGTTGAAAAATTCTGTATGTTTTAGAACTGAAGATGGATGTTTAGCATTTAGAAACAAGTATTTTAAAAAAACAATTCCGATAGCAGTGGCAATTAATTCATCAATCATAAATAAATAAAATAAATTTGAATTGAAGACCTCTTTTTTGAAGTCATTTGATAAGGCCTATATCTCTGTCTATTTTTCATGTACTAAAAATTGAGAATTTATTGTTGATCTAGAACATTCATGCAGCGAGCAGCTTTTTTATCAATTTTTAATTATATAGTTCAATATAAGTATTTTCTTCTGGAAGTAAACAATTTTAACATGTCCGAGAAATGCCCAGCATTGTGAAAATGCTTCCTCGTAAGTTTCAAAACTTTCATTTGATTTAATTCAGAGTCGTAACTTTTAAACGGATATTGCCTCACATATTTCTTTGGACTGAAGGAGTATGGCTAAGGAGATTATTCCGTTTCATGATCTACAAACTAACTAGAGGCGAGGGTATTAAAGTGCACGGCACCTTTCCAGAATTGATGGCCCTACACCTGTGTGCCTGTTTTTACTAGCGTCAGCCTGGGAGCATGCGACATTATTTGCATTTCTTTATGATATTGTTCATAAATAATATATACAACAAGAAACAATTTAAATAACTACGAACATGTAATAACCTTTCGAGGATTAAATTAAAATTTAACTTAAAAATGTTAGCAATTATTGATAGCAAATAGATTTTAATTATTTTTTTTAATTCATTGATATTTAGGATGGTTTAAAAATACAATAAATTTTAAATTTACAATACAGAACAATAAATGAAAATACAATAAATTAATAAACGGTTATGAAAGTTATATTATGTTATTACTTATATTATATTCCGCTATATAACGGCATAATATGTCATATGTTTTTTTTTTATTTGATATTCACAACTGCATAAAATATATACAACAAGTAACCTTTTGAAAAATTATTACAATTAGATGTAAACAATTAACTCACTAGTATCACTTCAATTCAACATTAGAAAGTCATATTCTTTTCAGATACATTGGAGGTTTATCGGGAATAGAATGAAAAAAGAGACTAGTGGATTTGTGTGGTGAAGGAATTTACTATGAAAGGATAGGTATTAGGCCTAGCAATGGATCAGCAACATATAGAACATTGAGAGCTTCATGGACAAATTTATTTGTGACAGACTAAGGATCAAAGAGGATTCTTCGAAGGATTTTGGATCGTAAGGATACGAAAGGTTTAGTTGAGTCCTAACTCAACTCCGTAACTTCAAGTAGGTTCAATTACTGTCATGTACATCAGTCTCTAGTAATTCATCGGAACGTTTCTCTAATAAATGTGGAAAAAATCGAAAACGATGGTCAGTTTCTTGTAATTATAGTCTTGTAAATGGATTCCAAGTAAGTCGTTTGTCTAGATAGAGTCCTAGGTAGCGGTTCTGTTCTACAGGAATCAGTGGAATATTATTGAAGGATACGGAAGAACAGGAATTTTTTTATGCTCCATTTTTTACGTCATTCATAAAGGTTTGTGATATGAGATTGGAGTTATTATAATGTAATGAAAGGATCATTATTTACACATGTTTCCTTAGCGTAGGTGGTGAATACAGTAAAATATTAAAATAAAAATTTAACTAGGAGATCCACCAAACCATCGAATTCTTTCCGCTTCTAATCACGCCAATACAAAATCCTGCGAAAAATCCTTGATGCTCCTTACTTTGTCACAAATGATCTCATCCGCAATGACCTTAATATCCCATATGTTGCTGATTTGTCACGAACCAGATACCTTTCCTTTCATAATAAACTCACTCCTCATCCAAATCCCCTTGTTTCTCAACTTGCTTCCCTTTCCATTCCTGGCAATCCTCCGAGGCGTCTGCAAAGAAGTGGCCTCGGGATATTCTTCTTTTTTAATTATTTCATTAGAGCACTACCAGTGGGTAGTTCCTCTACAAGTTTTAAGCATGTAATTATTTTTCATTGTAAACCGTTTATTTACTAGATGCATTTGTAATACAGTTGTAAATTTATTTGCATAAAAGAATAAAAAGAAAAAAAAATCACTGAGGAAAGTTAACAACTATTTTAAGTCCATATATTTTTAATCAGTTTTTTTTTTTTTAATTAGTATTTCCACCAGTTTAGAAATAAAGTAAATGTATCAATAGAAAAAAAACTACAATAAATTCATTAACATTATGTTATATTATGTTATTATTTATGTTATATTATGTTATATGACGGCATATTATGTTATATGGTATACTCAATTTTCCCAAAACATTCAAAGGTACTACTTCAAAGATACGACACAAATAAACTCTTATAATTACACACACTATTTAAACTCATCACAGATATACGGAATAGCTAAAAACACATATTAACAAACTTCAAAATTTTCAGGTAAAAACATTCAGGACTATCACGAAAGCACCCTGGTACGTAAACGGAAAAACTGACCTTCGCATGCCAACTGTTAATGAACAAATGCAGGCAATGATAATGAAAAGTAACTTTGTAGTACCATCAAATTCCTTAAACATGTTGGATTATATAATTTAATTTAATTAATATTAATAATTTTAAACTTGGTTGTTATGGTTTTAATTTAAATCGAACATTTAGGTCAAAATTGCTTTTTTTGATACAGTGGAGACAGTATAGTTTATATCAAATACAAAGGCAATAATAAGCATCATCAGTATTTTGCCATTAAAACCAAGCAACAAATACGGACTATCTACACAAGATTTCAAGAAAAACTACAAAGATATCCCAACACATTTATTAACGACATAATAACCACAATTCACATTCCAGACAACATCCTGAGAAGGCTGAAAAGGACCTAATTAAGAGATCTCCAATGTTAGTTAGGAGGAGGTTTCACAGGGTTCTACTCTCATGCCTTTCATGCTAGTTAATTCAGTATTTCATCGAATTCATTGATTGCTAGTCGCTTTAATTTTGATAGGTGTGGGAGAGATTGAGAGATTAAATGTAAAAAAAAATAAACGGTAAGTTGAGGACTTAAAAAACACCTACCCAGTGGTAGTAATTCAACAAAACATCTAAACTAAAAGGTCCCTCGGCCATCTTCTTTTCAGAGTACAATGGAAAGCGAGTGAGAAGACTAGTTGATTCGAGTTGATACAGGGCTTATCGAGGAACGATAGACATCTGGTATGAGCCGAATGAGTTAAATATTTTGCATAAATATCATTAGTTATAACTTTATTTGTGAGATAATAAGGGGCATTGAAAATTGTTCAAAGGATTTCAGATTGCAAGGTATGGACATGAGACGAATTTTATGGTTTAATAGAGCCTTAAAGCTCAACTCCATATATTAAAGTAGGTCTAATTACTGTCATATAAATGACTCTTTTGCATTTGATTGGATGCTTTGAACAATGGGCTAGTAAATGCTGAAGCCATCGAAAATGACTAGTGGTCTTGTAGTTTTAGTCAAGAGAAATTGAAGTTCAGATAAATAGACAACAATAACCTTTACTGCATAGCGAATTCATGTACTGTCCTTCCGTATTCTCTTGGAAATCTTACGATGTTTAAATAAACAAGAAGCTGTTCTGTGTTATCGACTTCTCTAAATCTTGCTCTTCGTTCTAATCTCCTAATACATTATCAGGCCTATTCGAACTTAATGGATACTACTTACTACTTATTTGGTCTACTTCTAATACAGAACATCCATGGAGGGACTACATATTTATTTTTTTTAAATTTTAACAAGTTTTTCAGATATTTAACTTAATTTATTTTCTAGATATTTTTTGTTACACAGTGCAAGATTTAAAAAAAAATAATTTTTAGTATGATTATATGGTAGACGACTACTTCTAAAATTATTAAAATACATAATAAATTGAATTGACCAGTGAACTAAAAAAAAATCCATAGTGGTTATTTAAAATCTTTAAAAACTTTATGTTATTGACAATTTTAAAGTTCATGAAATAATGTATTTTAAATAACTGAAAATATACAATAACTTATTAAAATATTATTTTTACATTAACATTTATAATCTAAAATAAATATGAATGAGTTTCTTCGAAAACAGTAAATAATATTCAGTTATTTATTTATTATATCTTCATGACCAGGGCCGGGGTACAACAGGGATCAATACTTGCCCCTTTGATGTGCACCATAAACGAGTTTTTCTCATTACAACACCAGGGAAGTAACTTCTGTTCTCATCGTGATTTACAACAATTTAACGTAATAACAACAATATTCTCAAATGACATGAAGGAACAGGTTAGAAAAATACTGGACAACGAAAAAATATGTTGATCCTCGTTAAAAATAGATAAATTTAGAAAATCAGTAAAAAAAGGGGGGAAAAAAGAAAAAAAGTGCACATTCAAGCTGAAATAGAAAATTAATGGACATCAACAAGTGGGCCTACAACCTGGGTTTGGATTTTCACAGGTCGTGCTCTTTTGAGCTAATATTTACATAGGGTTGTCTGGAAATGAATGCAGGCTTATGACTTTAAAATATAAAAAATAAATCTAAAACACTATTTGTGTCTTGTAGATTTGTTAAGAAGGAACAATCAAAGGAATAAAAAAAAAAAAAAAAAAAAAAAAAAAAATATATATATATATATATATATATATATATATATATATATATATATATATATATATATATATATATATATATATACAATCAGCCAATGAGCTATTGTAAAATATATTTGGCATGAGAGATATAGCATCTAGCGGACAGTGATCTCTCCAGCAATGTAGTAGGACCAATTGAGAGAATTGATAAGAAAAAACGTATTATAAATTTTTATTCTAAAGCAAAACAAAGGTTCAAAGAAAAAAAAATTCCTCCTGTGATTAGTGTAGATCATGGTACATGCATTGTCTTATGAATTCTGGGGGAAATATGACCCAAAGACCCCCGAATTATCTCAGTTTAGGAGAAGGATCAAAGAAAGAATAAATGGTACATGTTTTTTGAATAGGTATATATTTACATTAGTATGTACAATCATTTGAAAATAATAACATATAATTATGGGCTTTCTAGAACTGAAAACCATAAAATAATACTCATAATATCGGTAGGCAAAACTCTAAGTGGTGTTTATTTGGAAGCTCTATGAATTTATCTTTTTCTACACCATAATATATGTATTAATAATTATATAAATAAAACTATTATTAGTTAAAATTACTTTATTACTTAAGTTCTTTACTTATGACAGCGGACGAAGCCGTGACGGGGGATGCTTTCGATCAATTTGTATTTTGATGCGCCTGTGTTCCATATTTTATTTTCCAAACCCTTCATGAATTTGTGTATCTTGCTGTCACCCATATCATTCGTAAAGATCACTAGGAAGTTCAATAATATACTGAATTTCAAATTTGAAGTATCTGAACAGTGGTTAGGAAATGAACAATCCTGATCGGATTAGTTAGTTGGTTAGTTGGTCACAAACTTTCAACAGAGCAATTATCAGGCAAGCTCCTGATTTTTCATGAAGGTCTTTCTATGCAAACGGATTGGCTAGGTTCAATTAAAATTTAAAGGAGGTAATATTTTAACTATTTTTCCTAATTTGCTTGTATTCCCATTCTAGGAAACGAGTAGGCGTGATCCTAGATTGAACGTAATGCCCAGTCTTGTTCTATGTTTAATACGAATTCCTGGGATGAAAGGGAGGAACCAGGATTAGGTTGGCCGGTGCCACGGGACTCATGGGGAATTCAGTAGAAGGGAATAAGGAAGATTAGATATTTATCAGCCAGAGGCTGCGGGGGTCATTGCTTCAATTCTTCTAGCGGGGACTTGTTCTATTATTTAGCCCGCTTTCTACCTTCTGCGCAACCATTCCGATCCCATCCGCCAAATCACTTTTCACCTTATTGGCCCCATCTCAAACAGCTAATGATCTACATCTGAAATACTCAAAATGGATCTCAAAGATTAGGTCAGAACTGAAACTTGAATGGCTAGAATTTGGTAAATGCTTTGAGAGTTTCGTTAGTATGAAGAGATATCCGTTTTCCTCATTGAATGCTTAGTGCAGATTATTTGCAAAGTATCAAAGTTATACTTTTTAAATTAACAATAAGAATATTTGACGTGGCTCCTGACCACCCTTGCAAATATATCAGGGAACCGATAACCCATCCCGGAAGACAGCAGCAATTTGGCTCTTTTCAAACAAGAGCTTTTTTTTTTATGATGTAATAGAGTAATAGAGCCGGAAAAATATTTTCGGTGCCTTGTTTCTATTTGTGTCTTGCCTTCCAGTTCTGTCTATTCCTTCTGTTCTGACCTTGTAGATATTTCCCTCAGCCTCCACCATGTGAACTGGAAAACGTCATTACATCTGGAGATAACACCTCACCGAACCGAGACCATGACCTTCCACCGACGACGTCGCACAGTGGAACGAACGTTAGGGCGGAATGGACATTCGTTAATATCTCCGCTTTTGCTTCTCCTAGAATAATGCTATTGGTACCGCTTTGAAGCTTTTTGAATGGACTATTAAATGATATGCTAATCATGATCAGATCGTAAGAGGAAACATGTAAGAATTCCTGATTTGATATTTCGATGTTGGATAATTTATCATCATTTACTTACCATTTATTGTACCTATATACTACGAGAATATATGCAATAAAATATTCTATGGAATGATAAATACATATGTATTAAATAAAATTACAAAATAAAACGTAACAAACTAAAATATTTAATTATTAAAAAAAAATAATATAACAATTGATAATTACTTTTGTGAGTTAATATCCTAGGACTAATTGATACATCAAAATTATAATATATGTAGGTGCCTATATACAATTGTTTTATAATTGTAACAACATAATTTTAATTAAAATTCTTTTTTCTATATTCTAAGTAACAATAAGTGATTGTGCTTCTGGTAATAAATCACGTTTAATGTTTATTATTCTCGGTCTAAGAGTCGAAATTAAGGGATCCGAATTTATTAATAAATTATTTAAAACATCTCGATTGTTTGATTGCCTCGATGATTTTCTGGCATGAAACAGTCTGAAATTTCGGAATAACTTGTGATTCGCTTCTTGAGCATCTTCTGACAATTGTCCTATAGGTATTATAGCATTTTTGGCTATCAGTGTTCCGTGCACGAGCAGTTTGTGCACGGTGACTGGCATATAATACCAGCCATACAGAGATACATATAACCGTGCTGTCTCTTTCGTGTAGGCTTCAAAGTTATCAAGTTTTATAATTGACCCAGAAGAAATAGCTTGTAATATTATTGCAAAGCGTCTAATTAGATTTTCGTCAACCCCTGTTATAGCTGATGAAGTTTCTGGGGAGGCAAAAAATTTCCTTGCAGTATTTCCATCATTGCTTGTACCAAAACCTTGTCTTACGTGGTCTACACAAAGTCCTAACTGAATTTTAAAATCATGTTGAACTTGATTTTTTTTCCTTGCAAGTAACTCCTTTTGCTCTGTTGTTTTTGCACTCCAGGACTTGAAATCTAATCGGTAAGAGATGTGAATTAAGCACTCAAAAAACACCTGATCAAACAATGCAAAGGGGACAAGCCAAATGAGTAATACTCATCATTAACTATTTCCTTGTTTGTAATAATTTTTAAATTGTTCATTTCTTTAGGTGTTGCATTGCACAAAAAACACCTCATAGCTGAAGAAGTTTCAGTTAAAATATTACATATTTTGCCATCAACCATAGTTAATAACATTCTATAATTGATAGAGATTTTGTCATTTATATAGGGAAGTAAATTATCAATTTGTTTCTGAATGTCTCGAACTAAAGACGTTACAGTTTCATCTGTTTCTTTCGTATAATTAAATGAGATAGGCCTACAAAATCTGGTCGATGACGGACATTCATTTTGCCAGACTATTTGACAATTCTCTGAATTTATCAAATTAATCGGTACTAAACAGGCAATCAAAATGACCGAATCTTCGCTGAAAGTTTCAGATGAAGAATAACGTTGTTTATATTGTGATTGGTTACCCGCCCCATCACATCCCCACTTATTGTTTAACGTTAAACTACGAAAGTTATCATTCCCTATTTCACCACCCACGACTTGTAAAATCCGAGAAGAAGTATGGTCAAGTAAATTTTGCAATACGATATTTGCTCCAGTGTCACTAACCGATATGGATTCTTCTGGGGGATAACAATCTTTTTTTAATTTTTGGATCTGATAGTAGCTGGGGTAAAGTGATGTATATCCTAATGCTTTTGCATTATTTCTGACGGCATTGTACTGAAACTTAGTAAAATCAGCGGCTGTATATAATGCTAATGCCTTTTCGTTCTCTTGGTCCTTTGGATTTAAAAGGTTTTCACAAAATTTTTTTACACTTAGTACATGTTCTGGATGCTCCCTAATAAAATTAACAATGTAATCTACGTCATCAGATTTGAAACTTTTTTTCATGACAAAAGCGAACATATCCTCTGAACATTTTCTAAAACTTTCCGTTTTTCTCCGTCTTTGTCTATCAGATAATTGCTCGAATGATTGAGAACAAGATGGTATACTTGCGCTTGTTGATGATGATGATGATGGTAGGATCTGGATAACATCTTCAGGAACAATGAAATCCAAATTCAACCAGTTTTCATGCTTCTCCAAAAAACTATTGATTTCCTATGGGACGAAATCCAGCGAGAGTTCAAACTACTACTGAATTTTCTTAATTTTTCCCGTAAGCAGAACTTTGCGGTATTTGAAATTTGTTCCAGTCCAAACGAATTAATCCATGTTTCCAATGCCAGGTCATAATCTTTAAAACTTATATGATTAAATTGGAAAAATTGAAAAACTTGAAAATTTGTTTTAGGAACCATTGCACCTATGTCGTTAAAATAACACACACAAACTGAGCATTTTATATGAGGACAAATAAATGTAAACAGACAAACAAAAGACAAAAGTCGGTAAACAAAAGAAAACTTGCGAAAGTAGCGCCAATATCAACAGAAATCATTTAAAATTAATTCTCAAGACCTAGAAAAGAAAAGAAAAAAATCATTTTCTCGGAAAAGAGCACCTAAGAGCAAAATCCAACTAATGGAAAAAAAAACTTAAGCATTCTAGTTATTTACTGTGAAGGTAGTTTTTTTGGGCGATTTTAGGCGATTTTCGCAATTTACATTTGAGTTTTTTCTCCTAATTTTCATCGAAAAATCCCAGACGTTTGAAATAAATCCCGAGTTTTATTTGCCTAAAATATCTTATTATGGATAAGTTATTTTCCAGTAGTTGCACGGTTAATTTAAAGCATTACCTCAAACAATGGATTTTTTTAAAAATATGAGTTTAAAAAAAGTATATATTTCAATGCAGAATTTTTCCTATAAGATTTGATTTTAACATTAATTTATCTATGGATTTTGTGGAAAAGAAGTATAAAGTATAATTTAAGATCCAAATAAAAGACAAATTTAATTTTAGAGAATTGGTCCAATGTCCAACAAATTCGTTGATTCGTTCCACTGTGCGTCGTCCCCACACCAATGTATTTTTCTCATTAAGATAAGTTTAGATCAAGTTTGCTTTGTTACTTGTTAAGTTACTAAATTAAGCTATGATCCACAATTCTAATTGTGATTTTTATATGTCAAACCTTTGTTTTAATTCTTCTTTTTTTTTCGAGTTCGGCCATCTGTGGACCACGTTTAACAATTCATTCCTTGCTCTTCCGTTCTTTCAAAAATATTTCTTTATCCACTGCTTGATGTTTTCTCCTTTCATCTGATCACTGTCTTTTAATTTGTGTTTAAATCATTTCCGGAAATTTCATCTTGTTGACTGCTTGCCGAAATTTATCTCTGTCCCACATTTATTCCCAATTCTTCTTTTACCATCCGTATCCATGTATTCGTTTTCTGTTTTTGGAGGCTGTGTTGGAAAATTTTCTTTGTCAGTTTTTTTCATTAAATCAAAATAAATTTAATGGAGAAGAAGATAATCAGGGATAAAGTCACACAGAAACACAATGTCAAGTAGAAATACTGTAATGCATGTCTTGCTCTTTTTCATACTTTTATTTAATTTACATTTTCTTCTGTTCTCTTTTATTTTTTATTTGTTATCTTTTTATACATTACTCTTACATTTTTTTATTTATTTATTAATTTATATTATTATTTTTTTATTTTTATCATTCCTGTCTTGTACTTATCCTTACCTTGCCGCTTTGTACTATATTATTACTGATTTATATATTTGTTCTTTTTTATAGATTTAATAAGACTGTATATAGTTTTAATCCATGTCATTCTGTATTCCATTTGTCGTTTGTTTATCGGTCTGTTATTTTTGTTACATAAAAATAAAATGTTCTTGTCCTGAAGAAGACCTACAAGGAAGGTCAAAACGTTAGCAGCACACATTAAAGTATTTCTACTTTACGTGGTATTTCTCTTTGACTGCATCCCTGATTATCTTCTACTCCATTCATCTTAACAGTCAACTATACTTATATCAAAATAAATTAAACATTTCTGTAACATTTTCTTCACACCAACACTTCATCTAAAAACCATAAAAGCCATATTAGAGATAAATTTGGAATCCAAATAAAATTATTTAGTTAAATAATTATGAAACTCCGAGAAACATTATTGACAGTCCAATCAGTTGATACTGATTATGATACTATAAAGTGGATTGTTTCTCCTCTCGTGTTTGAAGTGTTTGCGGCTTCAGCTTCAAGTATTTGCGGCTCTCACTCAGCCTCCATTGGCATTACTAACCTGTGGCGAATTGGAATATTGGGAACGTATATAAGAAGAAATACGATCAAGAGTTCCACTAGCTTAAAGATAGCGATTTACAGAAGGCTATCAGCAATATAAAAGTTTTCGTAGTCAACTGGTCCTATTTATAAAAGTACATTTATTTTTGTATTTAAAAATTATCATCGGACTACTTTTTTTTATTTTTTTTTATTTCTTAATAAGAATGAAAATTTAAACAAAAACAATAAAGCACTAGAAAATAGGTTACTACAAACTTTCAAAAAAATCAATAAATACTGCCAAAGGTGCAAACTGAAGGTAAATACAAGTAAATCAGAAGCCATTATTTTCACTAAACGAAGGCCACTCATAGGCAAACATATTACTTTAAACGGTGAAAACATCCCTTGGTCCAAAACTGTAAAATACCTTGGTTTAACGTTAGACAGATCCTTAACTTACACAGCCCACATAAACGATAAAGTAGACAAAGTAAAAAAAAAAGGATCATATACAAGATGTTCCCTTACTTTCACAAAAAATCTAAATTGAGTCCAAAAAATAAACTTATATTATACAAAACAGTTATCCGATCCCAGATTACATATGCTTCACCTGTGTGGAGCTCAATTTGCACAACCAACTACCGCAAACTCTAAAGGATTCAAAACTTGTGTATGAGGATAATCAATGACTACCCTCGGTATACAAAAATATCAACAATGCTGCACGATCTCAATCTTATCCCTATCCAACTTCACATCCACGATCAAACAAAAAATTACTTTGGTAAAACAATAATTTCGGAAAATTCACTTATACGAGAAATCGGTAATTACAATAAATCATCGTTAAAAAGATATACACACAAAAATTTTAACAAAACATATATCCAACTCCTCACTTAATCTAATTTATAGATTATTATTATTATTATTATTATTATTATATTATTATTATTTTATAGTGGTGTTCAACCTTTGTTATAATACATTCTTTAGTTGTTTTTGTTTTTTTTTACTATTATATGAAGTAAGACATATACTTATAAGCTATATTAATTGATTTTATTTATTTATCAATATTATATATGTTTCTTTTGTTGTGTAGGTTTTTTCTATTTTTCCTGCTGTTAAAAGATAAACTTTGAACTGTAAAGCCTATTCACAATTATAAAATTATATTATTCATGTAGAGGACTTATGCTGGAACATGAATACTTAATATGAATTGTAAATTGTAAAAATGTAAATAAAGTATTATTATCTTATCTTAAAAAAAAAAAAAATAAATAAAGCAAAAATTAGAGCCACAGCATTGCATTGTATATTTCCCAAGTAAAAATAATGTATTTATTACAGACATTTTAAAAGAAGGTCATCCAGCCATAGCTGTATCCCAAGCCAGGTTCAAAGCTTCATTTGAACATTGACCCGTGAATAAAAAGGTGTACCAGAATGAAAAAAGTCGATGAATACTTTTTAAAATATAAATAATTGATATAGTTCAAAAATATATTAACTCTTTATTCCAACACGTCAATCAAAGTGATAAACAATTAGTAAATTTAAAGTGATACTGAATTGCTTGGCTTGAAAGTCTTGAGGGGGAGTAGAAACTAGTGGTACCTTCTCTTGAATTGATTTTCTTTTTCTTTAACTTAATCAGAAGATCCCTCATCCTGATCCTTTTCAGCCTTCTTTTTAGATTTTGTCTGGAATGTGAGTTTCTAAACAGTTGGCATGCGAAGATCAGTAAGCTGAGTTATATTGCTTCGTGATAGTTTTGTACATCTACGATGCGTTTCAATTAGTAGCTATTAATGTTCATTTTTTGTCTAAGCATTTCGTTTTGTTCGAGAAAATTAAAAATAAAAGTCTTGGTCATAGGGGTGTCCAAATTTTGAAATCAAATAGAGATGTTCAAAGTTGTGGTGATTTAGAACTGATAATGTTTTCGTTTTTTTGTTTTTTATTTAAATAATTTATTGAAATATACAACTGTACAAAATGTATACATCAAGTAAATGTGTATTGAGTAAATTTGTTGTTAACGTTAATTACATGAAAAAACTTGAAAAGAACTACTCATCAGTAGCACTTAAATAAAAATTCTACACTAGAAGGTCTCTAGGCCATCTTCTTTTCAGACGCTTCGGAGGATTATCAGGAATGGTGTGGGAAGCAAGTTGGGAAATTAGAGATTTGAGTGGTTATGGGGCTTACCATGAAAGGATAGCTATCTGGTTTGGGCTAAATCAGCAACATATGGAACAATAAGATCTTTATGGATAAGTTTATTGGTGACAAAGTAAGGTGCATTGAGGATTTTCCGAAGGATTTTGGATTGAAGGGATTGGATACGAGATGAATTGGATGGTTTAGTGGAGCCCCAAAGTTCAACTCCGTACGCCCAGATAGGTCTAATCACAGTCATGTATATTAGTCTTTTGTAATTAATAGGGAGCTTTGAACGCAGTTTCTTGTCGTTTTAGTCTTGTGTATTCCAAGTAACGTTTGTCCAAGTGGAGTCCTAGGTAGCGGATCTGTCCAACAGAGATTAGTGGAATATCATTAAAGGATACTGTAGGACAGGCCGTGGGTTTTCGACGAAGGTTAAAGGTTATTTGGTAGGATTTTTTTGGATTTATTCTGATTCTCCATTTTTGACACCATTCCTGAAGGGTTATGATAATTAATGTTTAACATACGTAACAAGTTTTCAAAAAATCAATCCTTTTATACCATCATGCGTACCTCAAGTGACTACTACTATCTGATCTACAATATCATTTCCTTCAATAATATTATACTAATCCCTATATAATAGACTGCTACCTAATACTATATATCTGGATCTATTTATCTATAATATATCTACATATGCTACGTATACAGTGGAACCTGGATAAGTGGAATACCACTATAAGTGGTACAAAACTCTTGATCCCATCATTTTTCCCTTAAATAAACTCTTTAACTTGAATGTTTTCACCTCTATAAGTGGAATATATTTTGTGGAAATTAACTTTGTAAATGGGACAATTTTTGTATTTACCTCTATAAGTGGATTTTACATTACCACTAAGAAGACGTGAAGGGATAGATGGTTTTGTTATGTTTTGATTGCTCCCCAACGTGTAAACATTAATAACATTGATATTCCACTCTAACCTATCGTTGCTACACTCTAATCTTTGCTAACCTCCCTGCCAGTTGATACGTAAAGCTCAGCCTGCCAACTTGTCGCAAAATCTGAAATCTTTATCAATTAGTGAAAAATTTAGTTTTGTTCGTGAATTTGAAAGTAGTAAGTCAAGGAATGAGATCGCAAAAAAGTTTCGTGTGCTGAAATCAACGTTGTGCCGAATTTTGAATAATATAAACAAAATTGAACATGAGTGCTCAGAAGCACATGAAAAAATAAAGAGATTTTGGGTTTGTGAGTACCATGAGTTAGAAAAATGAAACATGGCTATGGCAGTACCTAAGTAAAAATATAACATTTGGTGGGATGTCAATTATAACAATTAAACGTTGCTTGAAAACCTCTTTTAGCGGTACATGCAACCTTAATGACCTTGATAAGAAAAACCTTGTTTAAGTGAAGCACCTTTATAAGTGGGATTAATATCCTGTCACCAAGAGATTCCATCTTCTCAGGTTCGACTGTATTACTAAATCGACAATAAAATAAAAAATTTCTTGACAAACACTCTAAGCTCTTTTTATTGTATTCTGGAAATACGTAGTTGAGCTTAAGGCCAAACTTAAACCGTCCAATTCATCTTGCTTCCTATCTTTTTAATGTAAATGCATTAAATATTGGGTTGTTTCACATGAAATGTCCGTTTTCAAGGTAAAGGGATTTTAGTAAAAATACAATATGAAAACAATATAATTTTATTCGAAGTATTTACCTTCTTTTTCTACACATTTTTCCCAACGTGACAACAACTTTTTTTATCCCGGATTTGAAAAACTCTTAGCTTTGAAGTGAAACAAAATCTGAAAACGCACTTTTGATTTCAGCATCATTTGCAAAAATTTTTCCTCTGCAGAAGTTGTCTAAATTCCTGAAAAGGTGATAATCTGTTGGAGACAAGTCGGGAGAATATGGTGGGTGCGGAAGAACTTCGTACCCCAGCTCTTTCAATTTATGCATGGTAAGTTTTGAAACGTGGGGTCTAGCGTTGTCGTGTAGGAGTATAGGGCCCTTCCGATTTACCAATCCAGGTTGTTTTTTCAATAATTTTTCGTGCATTTGGCCAATTTCATTGCAGTAGGTTGTAGAGGTAATGGTCTCACCTCTCAAATTACAGTTGGAGGTCTTCCTCGGGGCTGGTTTTTCAAGTTGGTATCCCCAGTCGAAAACTTAGCAAACCAACGACGAATGGTTCGTTCATTTACACTCCCTTCCCCAAACGCCTTACAGATGTTCTCATAAAAAAATATTACACGAAAATCGCGTGTTTCCATGTTCATATTTGAAGGTATACTAAACAGTGTGTAATTGATTGGGAAGCTAATGTTTATAAAAGAAAAGTAGAGGATTAGTAACTGCTTGATTATGATATGTGAACTTTGGAAGTAAACAACAGAGACTCGCAAAATCCTCTATGTATTTCAAATATTATAAAATCGGACATTTCATGTGAAACAACCCAATATATTCAAAGCTTCGTACTCGGTCACAAACAGACGTATTTATAATGACCCTGTTCAATATTTTGCTGATTTGCTCTAAACTAGATAAGTATTATTTATTAATGAACTTCAAACTACTCAACTTACTTCCAACAAGATAATTCCATGAGGCGTCTGAAAAGTAGATGCTCTCGTGACTTTCTGGTATAGATCGTGTTTGCAGAGCAACCAATAGGTCTTTGACATCCCATTATATTTATATTCTCTGATTTAATTGATGTATTTGTTTTTTATTTTTTTTAATTTGTAAACTTGAATAAAATATGTTCAGAAAAGTAACAAAATGATTAAGTTATAAATATTTAGCCTCTTAAAAACTCTTGATTTCAGTTAATGTATATATATTTCTGAGGTTTCATATATGTTCAAATTTTCGCTACGTAGGCTGGTAGGTTAGGTTTCTTCCGACAGTGCAGAAGATTGTAGTACCTCTTCAGAGGTTTGTGAAGCCTATTCTTAGGAGAGTGTATTTGGCAGGCTTTCTGATATTTCCTGGATTCCTGGAGAGGGTGTGTGCTCTTCCATGCTGGACAATCGAAATGTACTTCTCTTATTGCGTGACTTCTTATATGATGCCAAATTTTCCACCATTTCAATAAAGCCTTTCTTTTTACGAGTGAAATTTCATAAAGTAGTGCAAAAATAACTTTTTTTTTAAATTATTTTAAATTTTTTACCTTAAGATTCATTTTGTTTTTCGTGAAATATTTATAACATGTATGGAATATTACTTTTATACGATAATTTAATTTTTATATATTTTTTCTTGCTTGTATTATGTCATTAATTTTATATACGGCTAATCAAGCAATTGACTTGCCAAATTGTGTATTATGTTCAAATTTACAAGATATATTTTTATTTGATTGGAAAAATTGTGTTACAATAATGGACTAAAAATATATGTATATATATATATATATATATATATATATATATATATATATATATATATATATATATATAAAAAAAATAATTCATAATTCATGTAACAGGTTTAACTTTAATATAATATGTACTTCTATTTTTTCAAATTCACCAGCATGGAAATCAATGTTCAAATGTTCTGAAAAGATATTGTGAAAAGGAATTTAATAATAGATGAAAAATATTTTTATAGTTACAATAGATCAAGTAAAGTAATAATGTACGATAAAGAATTTATTTATTTTTTTCAAGTCGTGAAAAAAAAACAACAAAATACATATCTTGAGGATTCTTAATCAAAACGCGTTTATTATGCAGTTTATAAATACTGCTTTTCATCAGGTTAAACTTTTTTTTATTCTAGTTGTTTATTTTTTTAATTTTTATTTGTTTATTTCTATAAATTATTTTCAAATGAGGCATAAAACAAAAGTAAACAGGTACTTTAAAGCAAGAGTAAAATTTACGACTTTATATAAAACATTACAACTTTGATCCCTTGAACTTGGAAACTCATATATACAACACACACACACACACACACACACACACACACACACACACACACACACACACACACACACACACACACACAGACACAAATATATGGATATATTTTCTTGACTGTTACTATTAGATGTTTAATATAGTTCTTCAGGTTCAGTCAAACCTTATTAAAGGTTAAATGAACCTCAAGAACATTATTAAACATCTAACATTTATGAGAAATTTTCACTATCGATTATGTGATTTGTTTCCTTTCAATAGTGTTTCTTATTCAAACTACTTTTCCCTTGCTTTTTTTACCTGATATTAATAATTTTAGAAGATTGTGGAAGATATTTTTGTGTTCGTTACCAAGAATATAAGTGAACTAACGATTTCCAAGTCACAGTGACTCAATAGTATAAGTCAATGTTCTTTGGAGTACAAGTCCCATATTTTAATAGCCAAATATATTTTTTTTATACTTTTATAAAGATCTAGCAAGCACTAATTTCCAATAAAATAAAAAATAAATCCAATAAAAAATAAATCAAAAAAGTAAAAATCTGGTTGATCAAAAACTTGTATACCTTGTATTGAAAAGTTACAATTTTTGACTGCATCTTTTTTACACGTAGGTACGAGTGTGTAACTGACAAGCACTAATGAGAAGTACTAATCTCATATAAACTAGCCATTATTCAGATGCACTTGCCGCGTTTACTAATACTTAGCACTAATCATCTTGTTTACTTGTAGGAATAAGTGCGTAACAAGTACTAAGTTCATGTGAACTAGGCATTATACTCTTAATGCAACAACATACAATAGATATATTTCCGTTCATTGAAACAATAAACAAAGAGATCTTCAGTATCATAAATACATACAGATATTTAGGAAAAAGGAATGAGTATTTTTGGAATATAATTAAAACTTTAAAAAACCATTTATTGTTAACTATAGACAAATTAATATTTACTTATTCATTTTTTTTTAAAGGTGGGTAAAAAGTGGATGGGTAACAAATAGAGTAAACCAGACAATTGACTCCTCAGATAGTTCTTGACATCCTAACTGTGTTGAAAAAATTTCAATTTAGTCCATATTTTAGCAGATATCCTTAGCTCATTCGGTGTCATAGTAACATTTGATGTGAACTTTTGTGTTAGGCTGAAAGTATAGTAATTAAGGAAAAATAACTGTAAATTTAAACTTTATTGAACTATTCTACCTATAATTACAGTATGAATATTGCTTAAGAGTGTCAATAGCTCTCTGGTTTACCCTATATTGTTTGTTAATAAATTATTTTTTTTTACAAGGAAGGTGGAAAATTGACCGTATGGGGTGGGGATATTAGTTCTTGGTTAATGGAAGGGGTGGGGGCGTGAGCCAATCAATAACACCGACCTCCTCTCCCACTCACAACTTCTGCCATCTTGTGGCCAGTCTCCGAACCCCCTGGTTAGGGCCTCGTTCAACAGGTATCGCTCTTTACGGAATATCGGGAATTTGAACACACGTACATTGATCACTTTTTGGGGTTCAGAATGTATGCCATCTATATTAAATATAGGAATTAAATTAAACTGAAAAGTTATCTTAAGAATTATGATATCCAATGAGTAAAATAAATATCCTATAAATACTGAAAATAGTGAATTAGAAATACAATTTTTATAAAAGAAAAAAAAAAAAGATTCAATACTTGGTAAGGAAGTATTCTATCATGACATGCGTTTATACAAGAGGTGATGAGGTCAGCGATCACGATCAACCGCTACGTTTTTCCCAAATTAAGAGTACTCACTATAGAGAGGCTGGGTGTGCCCCAGAAGGTTTCTCCAGCCCCGTAGTCAATCTACGGCTGATTTTTTTTTTTTTAAATATCGTTTTATTGAATAAATATTACAACTCTAAAGGGTAATAAATAATATGGGTGAAAAGATACAAAATATAGTAAATCTATACTATTATATAAACGAACAAGCCATTTTTCCTTTGTTATCACTAACTGCGATATCTACTGAACCAATCTCTACCAAATTTTGACTGCATCATTCTCTTAGTTAAAGGAAGGTTTAGCAATAATAAAATTTAAAGATTTTTCATAATATTGCCATAAAAAAGCTATAAATAGGTGGCGCGCAGTGAAGTTTGATAATCTACTAATAGGTAGCGAGAACCATTAGTGAGAGGTTACAAAGCTACGATGGTACTTAGCACTTATAAATTTATGATAAAATTTACTTATTTTTAATTAAATTGTTTTTAAAAAAGTTTTAATAAAAATATATGGAGCGACATGTGGATCCCAAAGCAGTTTAAAAATCGACTGATGGATGGCCTTTCTGTTACAGAGTTTGCAATGGTAAAACTATTCAACCCAACTATACCAAATTTTACATACATTTTCATAGTTTTAGTGCAAGAAACGAGGTTTGCTAAACTGTCATATCCTATTATGGTCAGAAATTAAAATCCAACCACATGGATCGATAAAATTATTTTTGCCAAATTAGATGTAATTTCTCTGAAATTAGAAATATCCACCCTCTCTCCTTTTACTTACTCTTCAAACACCTAATCAATGTAATTACCACGAAAACTACTGAACTAATCTCTACTCTAATCTCTATGCGATAGATATAGGGTGCGCAGAGAAGTTTGAAAATGTACCGATAGGTGGCGAGCGCTATTCAAGAGAGGTTACAAATATAAGATTTTGTATAGAAATTGTACAGAAACATAAATTGATAATAAAATTTACTTATTTTCAATCAGATTATTAAAAATATTCAAATTTGTGATTCCTTTCTTAATAGTCTTTGTCCATCTGGATTACCAACTCATAAATAAAAAATAAAAATTAGAAGTCTAATCATGGTTTTATGTAATCTTCGAACACCTAATCAGTGGAATTTTAACCAGGTTAATAATTACTGCTATACGTAAAAATATTATTAAAAAATTGCTCGATTTTATACTTCAATACAAGATTTATATCAATAAACAAATAAAACTAAATTAAAAAAAATATTAGTTAAATTTATCTAATTGTAAGTTCTTTACTAACGAGAGCGGGCGAAGCCGCTATGGGGAATCTTGGATAATATAAATTAATAGTGTAGTAAATAAATCAGAAAATAATAGTATAAAGAAATAAAATAATAGTAATAAAGAAAATGAAAAAAAAAAAGAAGCACAATCACACTATCTATATAATATATACAAACATCCCTAGGACACCTTAAACCAAGGTTGTTCTTCCAATTATAGGAGGGCAAGCCAGGTTCACAGTAATCCCAACGCTTTTCTCACAGCTGCGTCACTAGTATAATCTACTGCTTAAGAAACAGAGGAAACAACTAAAATTTCTACCTTCAGCCGGACTCGAAGTCGGGTCCTGGAGCCTTACCCACTGAGCTGCCCCGTTCCCTTACAATGTTTTACATTTTATTATAAATTCAGTTTTTTTAATTAAATGTTTTACATTTTATTATATAGCACAAAATCAGTTTATGGGAATTACATTTAATCTCTAATAATGGTATTTTTGAAATACAAATTTCGAAATTTGTGTTTTATTTGTATTTCTGTATTTTATCAACAAATAAAACCTACAAATGAATCTTGGGTTCAATACTCGGATTTTGTTTTCTTTTTAGGCAATATTTCCTGGCTTAGCCGCATTTTTAAGCTCTGATATTAACAATAATAATAATAATTTAAAACAAATTATGTATGATGATATTTAAGAAATATCTACAATGGGGGTATAAAAATAACCCAAAAATCACAAATCACGTTCATTCACAGGTGCTTTTCTAGATTTTGATATCAAAAGATGTGGTCACCGCTTATCATATTTTTTAGTCTTCATTATCATTACTGTTTTCATACAAGCATCGTGAGTAAAATATTCGAATAGATGTTTTCCATATCGGTATTTTCTTTCTATATTACATTAATTATATTATATATACGAGTACATATGTATATATATATATATATGTGTGTGTGTGTGTGTGTGTGTGTGTGTGTGTGTGTGTGTTTTAATTATAAAGATATTTTAAATTTTATAGTTCTTGGCATTGTTCATCTATATTTATATATTAAATTCGGAACTAACCTTTTATATATTTTTGTAATTATAACCTTATAAACTTTTATAATTATTCCTAAAATTGTTATTTGAAATATCGGTCATTATTCCATATTGGTACAATTCGACCTCAATATTTTCCTACGCGAAAAAGTTTCATCTTTTTCCCGTTTTTCTTTACAAATTGCTTTGAGCTCCTAGACAACAAGTAAACTTGGGCACTCATAATCAATAATGGTTACTGAAATGTCAAGCATGCTCAAAATGATTATATATAGGGAATAAGTTCATGGTTAAGGAAGATAGAATCTGAGGTCTAGCCACCAGCTCAAGATTTGTTAACAGTCCAAGAAGATAGGTTTCACCCATGTGACAGACATATAAATAATCATATAAATGTATAAAATAGATGAATTGGCTAATGTCTAAAATTATCTGTGTACTAAAGTATAATCAAACGATTTGTCAATTTAAAATAATTTTATTAGTCGATTTAATTGGTATAATATTAAGGTGAACTCTGTAAAACTGACTTCTGACATTTCAAGGAAGATAGAAAACTAGGATAAATTAATTAATTAGAATGTTTCACTAAATAGATATTGGCAACTTATGAGAAGGAATCTCATCATATACGACCAATACATAACATATTTTAAACTGATGTGTGAGGGACAAACCGTTTAGGTATAATCCTCTTGTTACAAGCAATTGTACCAAAATGGGATAATAACCCATTTTTTATATTAATTTTGTTTTTTAAGATGGCTACTTTTCAACATGAATTTAAATAAATAAGTATATATACATAGCCGTTGTAGGATTTTTTAGCTATACCGTATTTGGGGATTGGATACATGTAAATAATTTAATTTTGAATACAAATAACTATGCGATTACAGTGGACTGAATGCGAATATATAAAGAATCGCGAGAAAGAACGATATAAGTCATATTTTTCAAAAAACACCGAATTATGAATTGTCCTAGGCAGGTATTTCAAATGTTTCCATATCAATAGCATAAAGAATATTTTTTTTTTTTTGCATAAATGGCCGCATATAGCTATTTTTCCAGTTATAAGCCCTCTGTTACACTACGATCTCCAGTCGGCTAAAATGTACTATTAAATATGTCGGCTATAGATATAGAGAAGAAGAGCTGGTTGAGAGATCTCTCTTGTATAACATTTCAAACTAGTAGGTCAGGAGTGTGTACCACCGAGTGCTCTCTCCCTCATACCAACCCATACTATGTCGTTACTAGTTCGAACCATTTGTTGATTCAAGTAGTGTGAATAAAAAGTTAAAAAGAATAATATTGTTTAGAAAGAATATACAAAACATTATAATTTTGTATATACTTGTTTAACGAACATATTTGACACTACTTGTAAGCTACTAGACAATGTTCATTTTATAAAATACTCTAATTATCTTATTTTCACACATCATCATTCCGTTACTTGCAATTGAATTGAATACAATTTAAATTACAGACTACCTCAACATTTACTAGACAGACGTTTAAAGCTCCCAATTAATTATAAAAGACTTATTTGCATCCGAAATCTTTCGAAAAATCCTTAATGCTCCTTACTTTGTTACCAATAAGCTTATCCATAAAAATCTTAATGTTCCATATGTTGCTGATTTAGCCCAAACTAGATACCTATCCTTTCATAGTAAGCTCCATAACTAGTGTCTCAACTTGCTTCCCACTCCGTTTCCGATAATCCTCCGAGGGGTCTTGAAAAGAAGATGGGCTAGTGACATTCTAGCGTGGAATTTCTATTGAAGTGCTACTGATGAATAGTTCTTTTCAAGTTTTGACATGTTATTGTAATCATTATCAACACATTTACTTGATGAATATATTTGTACAGTTGTAAATTTCGATAAATTGATAAGGAAAAAGAAAATTAAATTTTTCTAGATTTTCTTTTTTTTTCTAAAATTATGAGATCTAAATTTAAATGCCTGATCTAATTCGACTTAAGAGAAAAAGCAGAGTTTGTAAAAGTGTATTTGGGAAATACTAAAACACCACTTTAAACAAAGTTCAAAGAACCAGACAATGTTGTACTTAACAATACTTTAGTTCTGTTATGCGCATAAATTATTGTTTTCTTCGTAATTCAATTATAAAATTGACATTTTCGCTGATATATTTCCTCTGTTTGCACTGCGATCTCAAATTGGGTAAAATAGACGATATCTACTATACCGTTTATTCTTAAAACCATTAATTTTTCTTTTTGTATTACTAATTTATTTATAATTCTTCCGTAGATAAATGTAGTTTACACAGAAAATATTAGTCAAAACATTTATTGTAAAACAGAGTTGATATTAAAAAGGTAGAATATGATCGGGAATACCGTCAGGAGGAAGAAAAACTCGTTCAAGTAAAAAACTTTATGAAGTGCTGACGTTTTGACCTGCCTTGCGGGTCCTCTTCAGGGCGACTGAACCACTTAGGAGAAGAGACGATCGATGAATGTATTCATCTTTTTATAACAGTCATCGATCGTCTCCTTTAGATCTTCTTCGGTCACCCTACAGAAGACCTGATAGGTAGGTCGAAACGTCGGCACTCCATAAAGGTTTTTACTTTAAAGTGACTTTTATTTTTTCTATCAGCATTCTTAATCATCTTCTTCCTGATTAATGTAAGCTCTGTTTTACAATCGATTAGTGAACTGATATTTTCTCTTAAGATACATTTACAAACTGAATAATTATAAAATAAATTAGTAATACAATTAAGAAATATTAATGGTCACAAAAAGAGATAGTAGATGTCCAATTTAGCGAGCTTGAAATAGCAGAGGACTTTAGCTACAAACCTGGCTTTTTTATTATTAATCTAAATTACAAAACAACGATGATATATGCAAATAACAGAACTAATAGTTGACTAAAGAACATTGTCTAGTTGTTTGAGCTTAGTTAAAATTTATATCGTATTTTGTTTTTTTAATTTTTTAATATTTTCCTAACGGACATTTTAACGAACATTGCTTCTTCTTTAAAGTTGTCGAATCAGATAAGGTATTTTAATTTAAATATCATGATTTAAGGAAGAAAGTAACTAGAAATTTAAAATTATAATAAATGTTATTCCGACTAAAAAAATAATGATACATACAAATAATAATGATAATAATAATAACCTGAGTGTCCTTTAGTAAAGAATATGGTTAAGTTGTTACAAGTTTTTATATAAATATGTAAAATATGTAGATGTGAAATTATAATTATTTGCATATTTTACTTATCTAGGTATATATGTTTATCGCCCCCGCATTCCATAAAGGTTTTTACTTGGACATGTTTTCTTTCGTTCTACTAATTGTATCTCTGATCATCTTCCTCTACTACTTAACATTCAATTATGATATTCCTGTAATAAATTACAGATGACATTTTTTTATATTTATCAGTGTGTTTCTAACTTTACACATTGAATAAAACAGTATATATTTCGAGAAAAAGTTAAAAAAAAAAAAAAAAAAAAAAAAAAAAAAAAAAAAAAAAAAAAAAAAAAAAAAAAAAAAAAAAAAAAATCATAAAGATAATGCTGGAGGGTAAAACTGTAAAAAGATAACCCTATTTTTCAACATTATCTATCCCTCGAAACTAGGGGTGCATAAAGATTTTAATTTATACAGAATAATGTATGTACATTGGGTTCAGACCCATCTTAGACAGTTGGCGGGGAGTCAATGGTTTATAAATCCCGACAGCGTATCCTTGGCAACCCCCTATGGCCCCAACCTCCTAAATCCGAGCTCATCCAGCCAGGCTTAACTTCTCATATTACTCTCGTATCTCGTCCACTGCAAAACAACTTCTTGAATAAAAATGAGTGGTAAGCGCTCTTATATTTCTTAACTTTGGAAAGAAAAACCCAAAATTGAGATAATGAAGTTAAAGTATCAATGAAGTTACTGGAATTGCAATAATAAATTAATACAGGAAAAAACCAATCACTAATATAGTTATTGTTAAGATGAATAAGTTTTTCAAGCAAGGTATCTATTTTATTTCAGAGTTCTCAACATACTATGTTAAAAGTTAATAACAGCATAAATATATAAATTACATAAGTTAGAATATTATTCAAAAATATGAAGGGGTATGGATCTACTTAAAACGTTTACCTCTAATGCGAACTTTTAGATGGGCTCGAAATTGTCGAAGAATTATCCACCTTTGGTGAACCGCAAAGCAGTTATGTTCCACCAAGACAATAATCGCCCGAATTTTTTTTTTCTTTCCCATTTCTTGAAATTTAAATTAAAAATTGTATTTAAAAAAATACATCAAGTGAATATGCGGTAATCACAATATAAAGTAATTGCATGAAAAATATTTCTTGAGAAACTACTCATTGAAGGATTTTGGATCGAAGAGATTGGATACAGGAAGAAATCGATAGTTTTTTGGAACCCCATAACTCTATATTGTAACTTTAAATAGGTCTGATAATAGCCATATAGATGAATTTTTTGTTGTGAACAGGGACATTTGAACGTTTGTCAAGTATGTGTTGTAGCAGTCGAAATCGACGTGAAGCTTCTTGTTTTTTCTCTCTTGTATGAGGGCTCCATGTAAATCTCTTTTCCAGATAAAATCGAAGGTATTGTATTTGTTCACTATTATTTGAAGAGGCTCCATTAAAGAATACATGAAGACAGGATGAGGTAGATTTTCGATGCAGAGTAAAGATTATTTGCTGGGATTTGCCTTACGCGGTAATAAAAAAAAACAGACATGGTATGACACAAGTTCTAGAGAAACTACCCACAGGTAGCACTCTAATGAAAGTTCTACATTAGAAGAAGGTTCCGAAGCCACATTCTTTTGAAACGCCACTGAGGAATGCCAGGAATGGAATGGGAAGCAAGTTGAGAAGCGGTAAACAAGTGGATTTTGGTAAGCAATTAGTTTATTATAAATGGAGATGTATCTGGTTCGTGGCAAATCAGCGACATATGGGATATTAAAGCCATTGTGGATCAGTTCATTTATGAAAAATTATGGAACATAAATGATTTTGGATTGGAGAGATTGGATACGGGAAGAATTCAATAGTTTAGATCCCCATAACTCTATAACGTTTAAATAGGTCTGATAATAGTTATAAAGATGATTTTTTTTGTGGTGAATCGGGAGAATAGAACGTTCAAGCAAGTTTAGGACGGGACGAAAACGACGTGTGGCTTTATGTCTTTTAATTCTTGTCATCAATAGTCCTTTAAAGTCTATTATGGGATCCAAGAGGAAGTACAAATTATTGACACTGAGTAAAAATTATTGCTGAGATTTATCGTAACTTTCCAGTTATGAAATCATTCTTCAAAGGAAGTAATATGTGATTGGAGGGTCTGGGATGCAGTTCATGGATCATTATTGACTGATAACTCACAGATCAAGGTAAAGTTTAAAAATCTTAAAAGGTATCCAATTTAATCCACACCCACTATAGAATTCAGACCTTATTAGTTTTATCAGATTCGTATTTTTTTTTCAATGCATGGGCCACTTGTTGAATCGGAGTACATTTAAATAAGTAGGATCAAGGGTTCCAAAAATTTTTAATAGTCATCCCAATGGGATCAAGCGGTTGGAATTAAGGTACAGCACAATGGGTAAAATGCTTATTTTAAGTTCGAGCTTAGGGGTTTATTCAATATTCTATCTTCACTAATACTATAAATACTGTCCCTAGGCACACAATAGTCACTGCCTAATCTATTTAGATTCTTTCATATTATTAACCGAGTAACTAATTCCTAGATATTTTGTAGCAATTAGGTGAGGAATAATTTTGAGATTTTTTTGTATATTTTGTTCTATTAAAAATTAAATATTAGTCTGATTTTACAATTTACTCGTGGGTTAGCACACAATTTACATTATCCATATATTAAATTCTATCAACATTATTGAATAGGTACTTGTCTTGGCTTAATTTGTCTGTCCTGATCCGCTTCCTCCAGCTCAAGCTCCTCCAAAAGATAGCTCCTTTTTTGCAGGGCATATCTTAAATGGATTTGTATCTTCTCCTTTGCATTTATTCCTTTGAATATTTGATTTCTTGGTTTGAAAAATGCATGGAGGTGTAGTTTATTGTGGGTACACGGTTGAGAAATGATATTAATATTTATTATGGACGGAAAGTTGAAAGAGGGGCGGCACCCTATGAAGTCTCTATTATGAATATTAAAAGCGGAAGAGTGAGAGACAGCTTGGGGGCTGTCGCCAACCCCTGAACCCATTAAGGGCTTTGCCTGGCAGTGAAAAAAATTCAAACAAAGTAATGCAAAAGCTAAACGGAGGTGATAGGTTTCGGGGCTATAAAGTTGGCTCTGGAAAATGGGAAGCTCTCTTGGATGGCCGAGCCAGAAGATGGGGGACTTAAATGCTACTACATATAACAGATTTGGTTTACACGATACTATGGTGCTATATCCAGCTCTCTGTTGAGTCCGGATCAGCATTAATCTAAAGGGATACCAGTCAGGATTTGATTACCTGACAAATTATAAATAATTATATTTAAACAAAAAATTAAAGTTATAATCTCTTCTCCAGAGGTTAGCGTGAGGCTTAATAATTAAGGTAAGTTAATTATAAAGAAAAATGATCAATATGAATTAATTGGATGAGTGACATGTAACATGGTAATAAATTTTACAGTTGTTAAATAAAAACAGGACATCTATTCAAACAAAGTGATGACATATAAAATTACATTAAGAAATAGAGATCATTAACTAAATTTTAAAAAACTTAAGTGGTAACAAAACAAACCTAGACCTATCTTAACAAGAGGGAGACGCTATGCTGTGGGTAAGTTGTCATCATGGGTCATGGTCCCGATTCGGTACAGCTGAGGATATTGAGGGCAGAAACAGCACTAAAAGACAGACCTCGAAAATAAAAATTCAGTCCTTTTTGAAGCATCGTCCCCACCCACAGGTTTAACCAACTTTTTACCAGGTTTAACAGCCAATAAATAGGGCTGTGAATTATATGTAATTAAAACTGAAAAATATGCACATATACTGGGTAAAATATGCAACTATCTGCATTATTAAAAAAATTTTTAAAAAACGCAATACATATCTATACTTAGGTACAAAATCATGTTTAAATAACTAATTGTGTTAAAAAGGGAAACCTTAGGGAAAAAACAAAAACATTAAACAGTTAATATTAAAAAAACAAAAATAAATGTTAAAAACCTTTGATAAAGATAAATAAAACACGTTAAACAGGGAACATTAAGAACGAAAAAAAATATAATGACATTAATTTTCAGAAAACTTAGACAACAATCCCATCCAAAATACTTATACTTTAAAAGAGAACAATATACATCAATAACAATAAGCAACGACTATATAGAAACTCTCCCGACTTATTTATGCCACTTATACACTGTTGTAGATTTGAACTGTAGACAACCACTTTTTCAGCTTTCGAACAAAATGGATCGTCTATTGGGCCTCAAAATAGATTTGAAACGGCTGAGCGACCGCTCTACATCATATAAATATAAAACGTATCCATCACTCTTGAAAGTCTCATTTAAAAGCTCACCTAAGTACTTTCCAAGATGTTTTGTCTTTGAAGGAGTGACTTTCGGTATTTTAGGTTAACACAAAAGAATAGTTTACGAATAATATCACTGCGTCGGTGAACGCTATGTGAGAGGCTGTGTAATAGAATGATGAAAGGTAGAAGGGCGAGATGAAATGTGAAGTCATAATATTCCACGCGAAGTATAAAAGAGAAATTAATTGGATAAAACAATTCTAAGAGAAGCATATACGATCGAAAGTTCGCTGAAACTAGGGAATCAGCACTTCGACACGTAGAAACGCATTGGTTAGGCGCAAAAAAAGAATGGGAGTTCTTATAGCTATTTTTCGGTTTTTATCTATATTCTTTTTTTTTTTTTTGCTCTGATACATAAAAAATCATAAGTCAAATGCTGATATGCCGGATATGTAGATAAATATGCAAGTCTAGTTCAAAATATGTAAAAATATAACTTTATAGTAAAATATGCACAAATATTCAAATTAAAAATAGCTCAAATTTATTACAAATGCATCAAAACATATGTATTTAGATAATATTTTTATGTTTTAGTTAGTTATGAGAAATATGGAAATGCATATATTTCACAGCCCTACTCATAATACTTGATAGTAATAATCTTAGCTTTTAATATATGATAATTATAAATCTTATTTATTAATCTGTTATTAATCATACACTGTATATCAAATGAAAAAATATATAAGTTTTTTTTTATATGAATCGTGTGGCCCCTGGGACACCAGGTAGCAATTTCTGGAAATTTCCTCCACTACGGATTATGGAATATCCCTCTATGACTCAGTAGCTTCCTACCTTCTCAGTACTTTACTGAATGTCAAGGTGAAAATTTGATTTGAAATTTTGTTCACAAAATATAAACAACCTCACGTCAGTACTTGAGAGATTTAAGTTTTTATATAATGCTTTTTATTTAATTGTTAATATAAATTAATTGGTTAATTGATTAATTAATAAATGTAATCTTTATAAAGCATTGGGTCACCAGCTTGTAGAACCATGTTTGACGGCAAGAATGGCAAATCTTCATGTTCCGATGGCCATTCTGGCCAGAATTACCGATTTATTAGGCTCAAAATTAATAAATCCTGATGAAGATGAAATGATAAAACTGCAAAGAAGTGAACGAAAGGTTTGTTACATATGCCCAGCAAAAAATAAGAGGAAAAATTCTTACCTTTGCAACAAATGCAAAAAAACAGTTTGTAGTGCTCCTTGAAAATGTGTGTCAATTGTTGGGAATTATAAAAATTAGAATTTCGAATAATATTTTTAGTTCTATAATAGAATTTTGTTTAAATCAAAATTAAATATATTTTAATTAATTTCTATGAAATACACAACTTTTAAAAGATGTAGTTTTTGATTTTTGCTATTTCCTCTTTTTTTCCTTATTTATTTATTGTATACTGAAATTTAAAAGATATCATATATTCATTGATTGTGGGCAATGCAAGGTGGTTCATGCAAGTAATAACAAATAATATTTTTTTTAAATATTACATTTTGTTTTAATAATAAAATTTTTAAATTAGGGGGTCCCTGGGACCTCATGTCATTACTAGCGTAATGATTGCTTGCCTAAAACTATAATATCGCTGTTTTTTTAGCTAACTTCCTCCAAAATATTAAAAAAAATATTCGGTTGAAATTTAGTAAAACAAAAAATTTTTTTATTTTTATTTTTACGGTTATTTAATTAATTGCTTATATACTACGCATTTTCGTCTAAGGATAGATGATCTAATCTAACCTGAGTGACACATCAAATAGATTAGCTAGAAAGACTATTGAGTACACAGGCAGGTGGCGAACTCGATGGCGAGACGAGGGAACCAACAGGTTGGGAATAACGCCGACAGATGGAAGCACGAGGCGGGTGAGCGGCGAGCCGTGAAGTGCCTCTACAATCTTTACCGCCACCGCCCACTTCCGCTTCGATGCCTCCTTTTGTCTACTAGTTCCTATCTCACCCGGGCAAACTGATTGTTATAGCACAATTCATCCAGAAAAACATTTCATTTTTCATTTTCACACTGCCCTTTCAGTCCCACAGACAGATTGGCGTTTAATTTGCTGCACCATTTCTACCATGGCCGAAATACTACATACCATTAAAAAAAATGTGCGCATGATAGTCGTCCATTATCATACATGATAGATGACAGCGGAATTACCAAGTTCAAACTTATAAAATAAAAATAAAACAATTAATCGGAAATCGCGTGTTTCCACTTTCACGTTTGAAATAAAACCACAATCTGTATATATATATATATATAAATATATATATATATATATATATATATATATATATATATAAATATATATGGATATATTTTCTCGATTGTTACTACACTAGAGTGTCGAAAATCCGAACCAATTGGCACCATAGATAGTTCGGATTTGCGAACATAACCTAGAATTGCCACTTAAACCCATAATTAAAAATACAGTTCTGATATACAGCACTGGGGCTAAAAACAATAGTTTATATATTTACTTACGTACATTATGTACATTACTGTAGTTGGTTTCAAAAAGAAATATGCAGAGTGCATACAATAGAAACGAACAAAGCACTAAACAATTACAGTACACAAAAAGAAACACTCTAAACCTAACTGTACTAAATCACTTACGTTTATGTAAATTAAAAAAATTGGTAATTTTTGGTTGCGTTTGCTGCGATACTCGTTTTCTGCCAGCCAAGTCCAATGTGAAGGGACTGAGTCGTCGTCTGCTGGTTCTTTTTCACAATCACTGCTATCATTTGTATTTTCTGACTCTTGAATTGAGGTTGCAAAATTATAAAACTTCCGTTGTTTCCGCGCTAATTAAATATTCAAAAAAATCCTCAGGTTGGATTTTAAACGTTCGCATTTTCGATGATTCACTGCATATTGTTTAATAAGGTTCTTGAGGGTGAGTAAGTGAATAAAATCAACTATTTTGATAACGTTTCGAGATCATATTGTTCTCATAATCATGACCTACTATTAAAAATCAGGTTACAATAAAATTATATAAGTTATACAGGTTATTTCAAAACATAAAGCTAGCTACAATGTAAATATATAAAAAAATGCGTTAGAATATTAATTACATATTATTACAAAATATAGAAACTACTTACAATGTTACTGGTGGATATACTATTGGTATCTACTACCGAATTATAACAATTCCATTACACAACTGGACTGGGGAAATTTCTAAAAAAAAAGTTGAGGGATGAAAGTTCTGATTTTCCCAGGTACAGGTAGAAGGGATTTCCGTATTTCTGTGTAATATATAAATGGATAAATAATTTATATGATGTATATTAATATAAATGTATTACTAGCCGAAATGTATTAAATTGGAATAACAAGTGTTTATTGCGCGATTTTTGAATTTATTTTATAATTATCATTTCTTTAACATTTCATTAAATTTTAAACGAAATATTAAGGAATTGATTGATAACCATAAAACTGACTACACTGTCACATTAAAAATATATCCACCATTGATAAATTATTCACCAAAACCAAAGAAATGATAAGTTAGAATTACAGTCTAATATTGTTTATGAAATACCGTTTGAAGATAGTTGTGGTAAGTCTTATTTTGGTACATCGGAACAATATCTTAAACGAGTGTATCAACATAAATACTGTTGCGCGTCTATAAATAAAAACCCGGACAAACCTTAACAAATATCTCTCACCACACATTACAGGCAAACAAAACATACTTTTAAATTTGATTCCCCTAAAATTATTCACCATGAACAAAATAATTTTAAAAGAAATATTAAAGAAATGATAACCATAAAAAAATTTAAAAATCGCGCAATAAACAAAAATCAGATGTTCTAAATCTTAACACCTGTTCTTCCAATTTAATACATTCAGACCAATAATATACATTGATATACATCATATAAATCATTCAATTGTTTTATGTCAATTGTTCCCCAGGTCAGTTGTATACTAGATTGTTAGTATTTAGTTGGTCGATACCATATCCACCAGTAATATTTTAAGTAGTTTCATACTCCTCTATATTCTGTAATTATATATTTTTTTATTATTCTGACACATGTTGTTATATACTTGTATTATAGATAACATTATGTTTTGAAATAACTTGTATAACTTATATAATTTTATTGTAACCTTTTTTTTTACTGTAGGGCATGATTATGAGAACAATATCTCATATATTGACTCGAAACGTCGCCAAACTAGTTTTATTTATTTATTGACTGAGCCTCAAACATTTAATAGTAACAGTCAAATTTATCCATATATGTATATATATATATATTACACAGAAATACAAAAATTCCTTCTACCTGTACCTCGGAATACCCAATATTTCGGAAATACCCACATCAACCTTTCATCCCTTTCCATTTTTCAGAAATTTCCCTAGTTCAGTTGGATATGATTATGAGAAGAATATAGTCTCGAAACGAAATAAGTTGTTGTTTTAATGACTGAACCTCGAGAACCTTAATTAACATATATATATTGCAAGAAATCATGAGACATTACCTAATTCCTCCAAAGTCATAGATGGCTTATTTCTAATAATTAGGTAACATCTAAATAGGTGCAGTTGATATTTGAATTTAAAGTTAATGATTCGATGAATTTTAATTGTAATTATTTTTGATTTTTTTCAACTAAATTGTTTAGGTTTTAGTATAATTTATAATAAATATAGTCTTGTGCATATATTACAAGCCTTGCATTCTATTGTAAAGGAAAAACAAAACTGGTTCGGAATAATTATCCATTAAGTAGGTGAATAGAAATTATAGATTGCAATTTAACACTAATTAAATTTCATTAATTTAATTCATTAATGTAATCATAATTAAGTACGATTTACGTCAAAATATATATTCTATATTTTAAAGTAAATTGTACTGATAAATATAGATGTATATAGCTTTTGGAGACATTTTATCATAAAACATAAAATACTGCTGGTCAATACCCAATATCCTCAGTCGGTCGTAATGTTTTCTAATATCTGTCTGTGCCTTCAAGAACAGAAGACAGTTGCGATAAAAGATGAGATTTCTTAGCGCCCCAGTACTCAGAGAGATCTTTCAGAAGGATTTCCCACAACCAACAGCTGTATAACAAAATATGGATGGTCCTTTGGTCCCAGTAATATTTTAAATTATTTATTTAAATAGTTAAATTTTATTTTAACTGTAAAAATGATAACTGAGGGTCACATATATGGCTGTGAATAAATAGTATTAAAGAAACAGTTGATGCTATTAAATATATGAATCACATATTGTCAATGAATTTCTAAAGTCATATACATATTTTAGTTATGTACTACATTAGAACTTTAATATCATATATTTTCTTTCATAAAGGGGTATATAACAGGATAAACATGCCTGAACCACAATATATAAAAGATTTACTTCAAAAAATATATAAAAAATTAACCTATTTTATTATGTGTTTGCTTTCTATTTTACTTATAAATATGCAATGCTGTAATAAAAATCGATGTAGAATAAATATAACAATTGAAGGGCGTTAGGCTATAAGGGGGAATGTCCGAAAAAATTGGAACTTAGGTTTCATCGTCATTTGTTAGCTTATCACGTATATTTTCACTTAAAGTAGTGGTTGTTGTTGTTAATTCGGGTTTTTAGGGATAAACCCGCAAGGTCATCAACGCCTATGCTTAAGTTTAATTTAAATTAACAAAAAAAAAAAATCTATATTTTTCTGATTATATTTACAGATTTTCAAAAACTTACTACTGATTCTTCTGTCTCACCATTGTTTAAAAACTATTAGAATATTTGATGTTACTCCTACTTTAGCTAATAGAGAAATGCAATATGGACATTCTTGGGAAATATGTTTGACCGTGAGCGTTTCATTGCAGTGGCTGCATCTTCGTCGCGCCTGTTTATTAATTAGATATGGAAGGGTCAGATTTTTGTGCCCTATTCTTAAACTAGCAATGGCACTTCTCTGCGACTTGAGCGATTCGATGTTGTCCATGGCTTTATATTTTTTTAAATTTTCAATTTGCTTAAAGGGCTCTAGTCCCCTAGGTCCTGCCAAAAATTTTGTACTTCACCATTTCAAAAACTCAATTCAAATAAGGTGAGATAGCGGCTCCTCGTCCTGGGAGAGAAAGTGATTGTTTAGGCGCCACATCGGCGAGCTCAATTTTGTTTTTCCCAAATATTAATATAATTTTGTGTTTTTACTATTAGTGTTTTGGGAACATCGTATTCCGAAGTTTTATAGAACTCAGTCAGTCAGAGACTATGGGGATATTGTCATGCAATAAAGGAGGGCTGCGGCTATTGCATAAAGTTATGCGGTATTGACACTACATAATTTATAGATCTTCTTAAAATGGTTTCATGGAGGCTTGAAAGGGGGTTTCACAAGTTATCGAATTTAAGAACTCGTTCCCTATGATAATTTACTTTTGCAATTTATTCAGAACTATGCCGGACATTCTTCCTTCTAGCCCAACACATTTCAATCGATTCAAGGCATAGACATTTTTTATACATATTAATTTAAGCTCCTAACCATTGTAATCTATTTCTTAAAACCCCTCGTGGGAACTTGCCTCTCCTGTGAACTGTAATGTTAGCATAAAGCTTCCTAGAAGAAGCCATTGTAACCCTTATAAACACCTCAAGAAATTTTGTAATTCTCTCTCAGTACATCCAGAGCCGTCTCCACGCCCACTCTTCTTTCTGATATTGTAACTTTTATTGAATAAACTTCTTTTTTTAAAAACGTCTTTACTTTTAATTGAAGATAACTGGCGCAGTCGGTAGGACATCGTCAAACTTGAGGGCATATCAAGGATCAGTATCAACTGTTTGCTGACGAGTCCATTCAGAGGAAGACGAGACGTTAAACTGGCATGGATCTGACTATCGAAGTCATCTTAGTGTAAGTGATTTTTTTTTTATTTAAGAGATATTATCTCAATATTAAACTTTTTTTTTATTTTTCAATTTAATAATTTTGAATAAAATCTATTCTATTTTTAAAGAAAAGGTTATGATTTCATTACTATAACTATAAAGAAATATTTTGTTATTTAAAATATAATTTTTTATTTAATATTAAGTTAAATATTAAGTTACTGTATATTAAGGATAAATTTAATTTTCATTTCATATTATTTTAATTTCATTGCATACTATCTCATTTTATTTTTTGTTTGTTATATTAAATATTTTATAAAAATGGCACCTCCCACATTAAAGAAAGAGTATCTAGAGATGATACCTGATTTCCATGGTGACCCTATGTCACTAACGCGATTTCTAGAAATTTCAGATAAATTAATAAACAAATTTTATAATCACGAAAATACTGCCGATTTCCAAAACGATTATTTAATAGGATCAATTCGTGCTAAAATTAAAGGAGCTGCCGCCGACATGGTTAATAGTAAATATATCAATACCTGGGACGATATTAAAAATGCGTTAAAACAAGGGTACGCCGACAAACGCGACGCGTACACTCTAAATATTGAAATGGCGGGAATGAAACAAGGCAACGAAACCCCTTTCGAATTTTATAATAAAATACAAAAACATTACAGTTGCAATTAGTTATTTAAGGAGCGAAATGCCGATGGAGGCGTTAGTCCTCACGAAATATATCGAAAAATTAGCACTAAGAGTTTTGTTAAAAGGACTGAAAGAACCGCTTGGCTCTTTCATGAGAACCAAAAAATCCGATAGACCTAAATCAGGCAATAAACATGCTAACGAACGATTTGGAGAGAAAGTGATTGTTTAGGCGCCACATCGGCGAGCTCAATTTTGTTTTTCCCAAATATTAATATAATTTTGTGTTTTTACTATTAGTGTTTTGGGAATATCGTATTCCGAAGTTTTATAGAACTCAGTCAGTCAGAGATTATGGGGATATTGTCATGCAAAAAAGGAGGGCTGCGGCTATTGCCTAAAGTTATGCGGTATTGACACTATATAATTTATAGATCTCCTTAAAATGGTTTCATGGAGGCTTGAAAGAGGGTTTCACAAGTTATCGAATTCAAGAACTCGTTCCCTATGATAATTTACTTTTGCGATTTATTCAGAACTATGTTGGACATTCTTGCTTCTAGCCCATTTCAATCGATTTAAGGCATAGAAATTTTTTATACATACAGATATACATATATATAAACTTACATGATGTCGCCAAGCTTTAGCCTGGTCTGGATAAGAGCACAGGTCTTGTGGTCCGAAGTGGTGACGGCTCTCCTCCGCCGCCGGTAGCGGGGGCTGCCCGGGGGCATTGGGGGCAGCGGCGAACTGTCCCTTCGCCGGCCGGACAGGTGTCGCCCCACCACCCCTCCCAGCATCCTGAAAAAAATAATATAATTTTTAATATGGTATTTCATTAATAATAATATTTTGAAGTATAAATGATTATTTATTTATATATATATACAGAGGTATCCTATATTAATATTAAAATACATTGCTGCCCAACATAGGTTGCTTCATACATCATATCATATAACATCACAGATATTTTATAGAACATAATCTACTACTCCAACAGAAAATTTTATTTTTCATCGTTCGTTTTGCCATTTTTTCCATTATTCTATATTGAATTTTACTATACATATTATAAAAGCAATATGTAAACTGCCTTGATAATTATGACTTAATAATATGGTATCAAGTATCTAATGGAACTATAGTGTTATATATTTGTTTCATTATATTTATCTTCGGGCGGTCACACGTTACATGCCGATATTCTAAGCTTGGGTGGCTTTTTACGAAATTCCGGAAGCAATACTTTCTGAGTACTTTCCTATTCCAATCTCAAAAAACTTTCCCATATTCTTGACCTATTAACTTTGCGTTCTTATATCCACCTCCTAAACACTAGCTCCCATCCTTTTAACCAGTATATCCCTTCACATAAAACTGCCTTCTTTGAAAAATACTTCATTTTCGTGCTACCTCCCTATGGAATTCCCTAGCCACTTCCATTCTTGAAGCACTTTCCCTTACTTCATTTATGACTAATTTATTTTTTGACAATCAATCTTTCGCAAATATGTAAATAATTAAGTAAATACTTAAAATTATTTTTTTATACAGGATTGAATATTATGCTAATATTATTATTTTATGTTATTTTTTTTAAATTAATTTAATTTTTTTCTGTAGAAAATGTATGCCATAATTACAGAATTTAGTTTGCAAATAATACAGCCAAACAATTTAATCTGTAATTGTTCATTATTATTAGTCTTAGGGGACTGTAAGTCCCAGAATAAATTTTATTTTTTCATTTCATATATCAGCGATAAATGTTTTATATCAAAAGGTCTCGAGGTCGATTATTTTAAACGTCTTAAAAAGTCTATCGGTAATCATTTGCGAAGCATTGTCGATTACTAATGCACTGTTGTAAACAGAAGCATTCATTTTTTTAGAAAGGTTTGTATTTGAATGTAAGGCACGAGACAAAAAGATAGCCCACACAGATATTTTTCGTTTATTAAACTTTAAGCATTGTAGATATATTTTAATTTTAATTTTCGTTTAAGTATATATAAACTTATTTTTCTTAAATGTAATTGAACTTTGCCTAAAAGATGGACAACAAAAATAATTTCTAGGAATAAACAAATGATAGTGTATTTTAGGAGGAACGAAATGATAGCAAAGTGTTATAAATATTAGGTCATAACACAATAATAGCTTTGATAATTATTATTATTAAACACGATTTTGATCTCACAATCAGATAAAGGCTCGCTGCTGCATGCATGGGCTCTTGTGATTCTTACCTCTTTGTGACGCGCCCTTTTTTCTATCTTCCAACCAAGTTTTTCCAGTCTTCTTGATTCTGTTCTCTCGGTGCACTTCCAATTTATAGTACATTTTCTGCGAACGCACCAGCTTCTTTTCATCGGCTTGAAAAGTGAATTGAAATGACTGCGAATTAGGTCTTGAGAAATTTCGGCCCATTCGTCCACAATTGTTTGTTTTCATTCCTCTACATCTAATCACACTCACCTGCCACTTTATACATTTCTGACAAAGTGTTCCTATATTTCTTTAATAGTATCTAAGTCTTGGGATCTTACCTAAACATAAACATCCATGACCTGTATGTTTTTCATGTTTATAAACTATTATATCAAATTCGATGTGTGTAGGGTGGCGTTATCTTTTTGGAAAATAACGTTATCTTTAGGTTTTGTTTCAAAAAACTTTTATAACTGTTATTATCTATTGCAGTTCTACGATTGAACCTCATATCATCTGGGGACCTCATAACATCATTGCCGATTGCCACCCATGCTAATACTTCTTTAATGATAGTAGAAAATCTAGCCATCTAGACCATCTAAATAATTTTTTTTCCATCTGTAAAATAAACCTTTCCCGACTCTTTTAACTGATCATGGAAACGGGCGAAGTTCTGCCCTTTATCTCGTTGGGTGGGAAACGTTTAATTGTTTCCCTCATTATTTCAGGTGTCCTACTAACTTTTTTTTTATGTTCGTCTGTATCCCAGCATGCTGAGTTGTTTATTTGACTAGTTGTTTAAATGGTTTAGGAAACAATCTTTTAAATGGCTCGTTTTGGTCTTATTGTCAATACTGGGGACCATCAAAGAAATGTCTATCTCCCGTAATTATCTGGAGAATTTTAAATTTTAAAATAACTTCTATACGCCTACCTGTTTTGTTGGCCAGAAAAGCCTACATTTTTTATTGGCTGAAAGATATTTCTCTTAGTGAAAAGAAAAGATTTGGTTCGCCCCATTCTTTAGCAAATGATCACACTAAGTCAAAAAAGTAAAATTAATTTGTCTTATCTGCTTATTCCAAATGCGTATATTTGTAAAGAAATCGTACTTGGGTTATGATTTCATCCCACCTAAAATACAATATTATGTTTATTCCTAAAAAATTTTTTCTTAATCATCTTCAGGGCAAAGTACTACTGAATTTAAGTACTAGATAAATGATGAAAAAAATAAAAAATAAAAATAACAACTATGATAGAAGTTTAATAAACGGAATAAATCAGATCGGGCTATCTTTTGTTCTGGAACTCGAATCATTTTAATTTAAAAAACATAATGCTTCAGGATTCTTTACGATTTCGGCATCTGCTAGTATTATGTTCTGCGATTATAATAAAGAAATAAAGAATTAATAATTGAATATTTATTATAACAATAATGATGGCGTTGGGACCTTTTAAATGCCGTGAGATGTGATTAGTTTCATTTTATTTCTTTAAATCTCGTTAAAACTGTGAGTCCATCCGTGAAATATTTTCTTTTATCTGTGAATGCATTGTGGACAGATAAACATAGATTAATATTCAGTATAATTTATGTTATAAACAAATACATTTTCTACTTATAAAAATATTATATTTATGATATAATATTTAAACCTTTTAATATACAGCTTTTGCAGAGCTGGATTTAATTAGAGAGCTAAAAATAAGTAGTTTCTCTAGAAGTTTTTATTTTGCCTGGTCTGAATAAGAGCAAAATAGAAGTATGGAAATTCAAAGGATATAAGCCCCATCGATTAAATCTGTACTTAACTTTAAACTTAAAACTAGGGTGAACTACGGCCAGCGCTTACACCAGTGCCATTTTTCAACCGGTCAATGAACTACTAAAAGAATTACTTATAACTGTCTCGGAAGAATGGCTTTAGCAAAAAAAAGTTTTGTTCGCACATATACCGTTTGTATTTCCTCGCTTCAATGATGCAACTTTACAAGACGTACTTTGTTTTACGGTTGTGATTTTCAATAAAAAAATGAAAAAAATATTTATATATTGGATCAGCCGCTTGGCTAAATTTATTGGTTGGAGAATTTTATTTCGAACAAGGATACGGGCATTGGATCTTAAAACGCCGACAACCCCTATTACAGGATTAACATGGCTAAACCAACCAAAGCTCCATCCCCGATAACACTTAAGGGAGTGGTCCCTTGTCCATCCACCTCCCACATCGTTCCGTCCACCAAGACACAAATACAGGTTGAGTTCCTCTTAGTGAACTAGATCAAAAATAAAGAAAAATACCGCAGGCCTTACATTTCTATTCCAATCCATTGCAGATAGATATACGATAATTGAAAGATTTTTTTAAAGGAAAAAACTTTTTTTGACAAAAAAGCTGTAATATCTGCACTTTGTTTAAGCATTTTTCAAATTTTGGCCACATTTTCGGATTTAACATTAAATTTTCTATAAGATATAAGTACATGTAACCTTAAATTTTACAAACTTGGGACATAAAGAACAGCTTGATCTTCACCTTATTTAGAGAAGCTAAAATATCTTATATTACTTCATCGCTCACCGTTTAAAAAAAAAAAAAAACTATCCACAAAACTGTAAATGTCAGAAAATCTTGCAAATTTAATGAGCTTTCATATGGTATGATCAAATTAATGATTTATTATCATAAACATGGTGTTTTCATTTGGCACACAAATCAGCCACTTGTGTAAATAAGACATTATGATAATCACTTAACGGAAATATGTATTTTAAACATAATAGACTCTTCGTTGGAATAAAAAGCAAAGAAAATATTTATTTTTTATTAGAATATAAAGGAAAACTGTCAATAAAGCTACACCAGATCAAAGGATTTTATGTTATTACATTTATTTATGTATGTATTATAATTATTTAGGATTTATCTTATTAGATCTTCAATGTAAGCTTTAATGGTGAAGGAAAATCATAGTTTGCCCCTGGAGAGATGAGTCTGTTTTTACAGGGAAAAGGATTTCCACTTATCCATGTCGGGTATCGTTGGTTTATTCATTTTTGTATTGCTTTCGAATAATGTGGAGGAGCACCATGGTGTTGGAAAATCACATTTTTCCAAACTTGTGGAATATTGAGATGAAGTTGAGGAAGGATATTTTGTAACAAATCTTAGTAATTCTCATCATTCATTCTGTTGGGCAAACTATGATATTCCTATTCTTAATATTCAAATTCTTAATGTTCCCCATTAAGCTAAAAATAAACTTATCAAAAATTATCTAAATGTTTAAAACTTTGCTGAATTGGTCTAAGATTGGTCTACTTTCATGATCAGCACTATACCTACCCAAATCCACTTGTCTTCTAGCATGCTTCCTACTCAGGGAGACTGAAAAAATGATGACCTAAGGGCCTTCACATGTTGAACCATCATTTAAATGTAATTTTTTTTTTATTTCTTTATTCACACTTATCAACCGAAGAGATTCTATTCACAGAATTTGTTGAAATTCTAAAATACCAAGCATAAAAGGCATAAGGAGGAGAGAGCCCTGTGGCATCTTCTCCAAACTAGAATTATTTTTTCATTACTTAAAAGACCCCAACTCCTCTTTAGACTTCTAGGTATCGTCTAAATGTGCGTTAAGGCCATGTCATGTATGAGTGTGTTAAGATGCCCAAAAAATTTTTGTGAATTCGTTTGCAGAGTACATATTTGTTCGTTAGCAGTTGGCATCCAAAAGTAGGTATGGATAGTTATGTTGCGATCCAGGGGGGTGTTTTCGTGCTAGACAAAAAAATTTGGCATTTGTTAATAAGTGTTACTAGTGGATATATTACTTAGCAATTTATTGTAATAATTTTTCTAGATTTATATTTGATGTATATATTGCATACTATCGTAAACATCAATGAATAAATTGAATTAAGAAAATAACTTTTTACTTAATACTTCAATTATTTTTTAAGTTATTTTATTATTATTATTTTTATTTATATAAACTCCCCGTCAAAAGTATCGCAACACTTTGAAATATTTGAATTTTATGAAATTATATTTATTTTTTTTTATAATAAAGAAATGGTTCTGAAGTCTATAATAAACATCCCTAAACTAGGCTTAATAGTCTAGTTAATAAAAACATTGTAGAGTGTATAATATATCCGATAATTTTAACTTCATAGCTTTTTTAGGAATAGTTAGAAGGTAAACATACTATAAGTCCCCGCCCCTGGGGGGTAAGCTAACGGTGGAGGGAGAGAAGTTCGATTTTTTTGGTTTTTCGATAATACCTCAAGAACTGTTGAGTCTAGAAAAATATGTTTCAAATAAACATAAAAGCTAATTGAATTCCATATTGAAATTGAAATTCTTTCAAGTTATAAATTATATATTATATATATATATATATTTTTTCTTAGTTCTAACCGTTTACCAGATATAAGTTATTGAAAATCGGTGATTTTCGGGAAAAAACAAATGTCACCCCACTTTTTTTCAAACTTTTGCTTCTAGTACTTTCCACAATCGTTTCTCAGAAAAAAAACGTCAGAATCAAAATTGTTTAGCTATCAATTTCATATAATTTTCATTCTTCAATTTCTGGTATTTGAAGCAGATGTTTAACAAAAAGTGATGTAAACATTTTTTTTATTTTATTTTTAATAACGTCTATCTCGAAAACCGTTTGAATTTCGAAGAATATGTATATAATTAATTTTATAGGAAATTTAATGAGCTTTAATTTTGATTTGTACCATATTTTTCTAGAGTCCTCCGTTTTCGAGATATAATTAAAAAACATAAAATTAGGACCTTTCCCCTCCCCCACCCTTAGCCCCCCCCCCCCCCCCAGGGGCGGGGACTTTTAGTATGTTTACCTTCTAACTACTTCAAACGAAGCTGTGAAGTCAAAAATTATCGCATATTTGATGAACTCTACACCCCTCATTGACTGGACTATAAACAATTTTTATTAAAATAAATTACAATAATTTTTCCAATAAACAAAACACTTACTTTTTAAAATTTTAACTTTTGAATTTCTTTTTTTCATTTATTGATATTTACGACTGTACAGAATAATATACAACAAATAAATGTGTTTACAGTGAATACAATGGCCTGTTAATAACTTGTGAAGAACTACGCACTAATAGCACTTCAATAAAATCTACACTAAAAGGTCTCTAGGCCATCTTCTTTTCAAACGCCTCGGAGGATTATCAGGGATGGAGGAGGTAGCAAGTTGGGAGACTAGTTGATTGGAATGGTTATGGAGCTTACTATGGAAGGATAGGTATCTGGATTGGGCTAACTCAGGAACATGTGGAACATTAAGGTCTTTATGGATAAACTTATTGGTGACAAAGTAAGGGGAATTTAGGATTTTTCGAAGGATTTTGGGTTGTAAGGATTGGATACGAGATGAATTGGATGGTTTAGTAGAGCCCCAAAGCTCAACTCCGTACGTCCAAATAGGTCTAATAACAGTCATGTAAATAAGTCTTTTGTAATGAATTGGGAGGTTTGATCGTTTGTCTAGTAAATGTTGAAGTAGTCTGTAACGACGAGCAGTTTCTTGTCGCTTTAGTCTTACTTTTGAATTTCAAATTTATATTTAATAAGACATATTGCCCCCTCTGGCTTTCACTAGTCTTGGCTTATTTGTAAATAACGAAACAAATAATAAACATAGACTGAAGGAAATTTGAAAAAAAAAAAATCTAAAATTCCATCGTTCGTTATTAACAGGGGAAAAAATTGATGTGTCTGATCCTTAATGTCCCACGTTTAATATATAATAATATTTTTGTATAGTATAGTGCTTTTCTGTTCTCTATTGTCTTTATCATTACATTATTTATTACCCATATTTGTGGCATATTATAATAATTACTCAGTAAAAGTTTTTAATAATCAAAAAATCAATAGTTAACGAATAATAGAAATCTTTTCGTGCCAATATTTTATGATCTGATATAAATATGATATAAAGAGAGGGAGAAAGTGAAATATTTAAATATTTGAACAATTAAAAAACTTTGTTTATTATTAGAATGGTGTGTTTTATTCCTACAATTAGGTATTTCCACTGAATGTTTCCGTTCTGGTAGCGATATTTTATGGTTTCTATGAAAGCATTTCTAGTACGAATGAAATACACCTGAGAAAATCTCCCTCGCATTTTCTCTCTTTCTTTTTTTTAAATGGCATTTTTTATCAATTGATAGAAGAGAAAAAAACAACGTTGAATAGGTATTTCATCATGTGATACCAGTTTTGTTTTCCCTCCAACATGCCCGAGACAAAAGATTCTATACATTGAAGCAATATTCTTTTCTTCCATCCGTGAAAAGCATTTGCTTATAAAACATTTTACATATTATTTTAAATTTTTCGTACTCCATATATATTTCACATTACGTTCAATAATGAAACTCCATCTGTTTTATTTAACTTATTATATTATATGATTTTATAATATTATGAAATTTTGTATAAATATGTATATTATAATAGTGGGAAAAATAGTTTAATTTAAACACCAAAGTATTATACTTACATTACAAATTGCGTTTCCGCTTACTTCAAAAGCCTAGTTCAGGACAATCGAAGACATGCTCTAAAAAGAGAAATTTAGAGCTAGAGCTAAATATATGAGAAGGTTGTCACAAATTTTGGGAAAAAACAGAATTTTTTCCGAATGGATACAATTTGTCCCATTCCCTTCTGGCTTTATCGTTTTCTATCTCTCTAAACTTTCAGAAATGTTAAATCATGTTTCATTTAAGGAATGAACGTAATTAAATGATTAAAAAAAAAAAAATTATTATTATTTTATTTTTCTAGCTAGGTATTTATTGAAATTTACAACTGTTTACAAGATAAAAATTTAACAAATCAAATATGATGATAATGCTAAAAATGATACGTCACTTGGTTTAAAAACAACTACCCATTGGTGGCACTTATAAAGGTTCTATATAATAAAGTGCTATATTAGAAGTTACCGAGGCCATCTTCTTTTCAGTCACCTAGATTATCTGGTTAACTGGAATGGAATGAGAATCAAGTTGTGGTACAAATGGATTTGAATTGTTATGGAGTTAGCAATTAAAGGTTTAGGCTAAATCAGCATCATATATGGTACATTAAAATTTTATGGATAAGTTTGTTTGTGATAAAGTTAGACAAAGGGTTTTGGATTGTAAGGATTGGATACTAGACGAACTGGGTAATTTCGTGGAGCCCCAAAGCTCAAATTCCTATGTCTAACTAATTAATCGGAGGGATTGAACGTTTGTCTAGTAAATGTTGAAGTCGAAAACGAAGAGCCATTTCTTGTCGTTTTAGTCTTGTCATGTGGGTGAGATTACATATTATAGTTATTATAAAAACACTATTTATCAAATGACTAAAGTCTAATAATTAATTGACTCTTTGGATAAATCTGGCTTCTTTTAACTCGATAGTAATAATCGATAATCCAGCCCAGAGAAAATTCAAAATTTAAATGTAATATCTAAAGTGTTTTACAATAAAATCACTAGAAAAGTCAATTTTTAGTCTTGCGATGGTTGGTTAGACAAATATTAAAGTCTTATTACTACAAAGTTTCTGGTTATTACAGGAAAAAAACACTGTAATCAGATCATTCAGATGATAAACCTTTCCATTATAATAAATTTGCGTCTAAAATTCAAGAGTCCAAAACAGGTCTACAACAAGAAAATCACTAATAGATCACTACAGAACAGAAGTTTCTTCTGCTGGAATGAAGATTCGGCTCCCTGCAGCTAACCATTAAAAGATCGTCTTACTTTGGCCAATGCCACTTCTACAAATTAGATCTGCATATGCAGATTTTTTCTATAATGAATTTAAAATAATTGGTTAAACGCAATATTTTGTAATTCTTATTTTTAAAGAGGAGGCGCGATAGCTAAGTGGGTAAAGCACTTGACTACCACGCTCCCGGGCCCGAGTTCGAGTCCGACTGAAGGCAGGAAATTTATTTTCTGTTATTTCGGCCGTGGATCGAATTCGAGGTCGGGAGACCCTCCTGGGGCACACCCAGCCTCCTAAAAAGTGGGTACCCTTAATTGGGGGGAAAACTTGGAGGTTGAGCGTGAATTCTGGCCAAATCACCTCCTTTCACAACCGTTGGCTTAGAAACAGTACAGCCTTCCTAATTACTGAACCCGAGACCCTTCATGGGTTGTAAGTGGTACAGGTTTTTTTTTTTTTTTTTTTTTTTTTTTTTTTTTTTTTTTTTTTTTTTTTTTTTTTTTTTTTTTTTTTTTTTTTTTTTTTTTTAAAGGAACTTTTTTTTTCTATATCCAGTAATCCGTCATTTTCGGAATGATACACACTCCTCTGTTCTCATGTTAGTCAGATTTTCAAGAATCTACCGTACATTTTATTGTTGTTTTTTTATTATTTTTTTATTGTTTCAATGAAGAAAAGGGGGGTGGGGAAGCAACCATGTAACAGGTCATGATGTTTTATATCATTATAAGCATTGTTTACATAAGGATTTTTTTTTTTTTTTTTTTTTTTTTTTTTTTTTTTTTAAATCTGAAAATAAGTAAACTTAATGCACCATAACTTTTTCTAATAATAACCAACAGCAGTTTTTTGTCCTTAAAAACGAACAAACAACTTATTTCCCTTAATTGCGGCAGATTTTAATATTTACAAACAAAAAACATTTGTTGACAAAAAAAAAAATCTAAAAATAAGTTTGTCATTGTGTTAATAGTTCATCGGTTGGCCGTATAATGGAGTTGATGGTAAGAAGAAATTTCCCCAAGGATTTTCAATTAATGTTTAAAACGGTTCTGACAGAAATTATTCCCGCTTAACAAGAAAAGTTCTACTAATTACAGGTCATGACCACCAGTCGTCAGCAGGTAATGTTTTCTTTTCATGCGAACAATAATAACTTAAGTTATTAAAAGTACCAAAACGAAATTCCACTTCTGACAAAAACATGGCATATTCTCATATTTTCCTGGATCAATATTTTTATTAGGCAGTTTAGGGCTATAACAGAACACGACATTGTATTTTTAATAGTGCTGTTAAAAGCTGTAAATAGATAAATAAACGTTTATGATATAGTTATACTACCGCATTCACTGTACTAATTAAGAATTGAATAACAGTAAAACAAACAAATAATGTGACTTGTAGTCTATGTCACTGATAGCTTGTGAAATTCCCACAACAATAAGAAACAACTGAATTTTTATGTGGCGTCATGTGAAATGTTTCTGAAAAGCTTTTTTTATTTTTTATTTTTTATTTTTGGCTTAACTTACTTATTTCCCCCACCTAGGACAGGGAACACGGATTATTCTACAGGCAGAATTGGGCAAAATTTAATCATAGCTAATATATAATCAAATCATAGCTGTTTGACAACTAATTTCCTAGAATCAATCACCCAATTTAATAATCATAAAATATTTCAGTCAAATAATTATTAGTTTACTAAAAAAATGACTGAAAGATTGAATCATTATTAAATTATGTGGCTGATTCCTGGAAACTAGTTTTCAGCTTTAATCAAATTTTTAAACTCTGCTTACAGTTACCAAACTATTCTGGCCAGAGGGGGTCCGCTACAAAATAAATTTTAACCCACCCGGGTGTGATTCGAACTCAGAACCCTCTGTACCGAGCTGATTGAGACCCACGGCCGTCGAGTCCTCTGAAAATGGTTTAAGATTTATTTATTAGAGGATTACTTTCACTAATCCTTTTCCAGATAGAATATATAAAAATATTATATGAAATATTATTTATAAAAATATTTAACACTAATAGTTTTGTATAATACTTCTCCCCCGTTTTCTAGTTCTGGTGTTTTATGCGGGTATTTTAAAGGAATTTCGGAATTTCTTCCTCAAATTTTAGCTTATGAGATGTGTGTACTTTTCATTGGGATTCGGGCAAAAAATCATGAGAATTACAATTGAGGGCTATGTTTATGTTGCATATTCATCCAAGGACAGCTGTAATAATAACTTAATACAATCTTCTATTTCATTAACAAAAAAATTCATCTACCCGTATTTATTATAAATTATCCATTTATTTATTTATTTCCTTATTATTTATAATTTTACTGACTCATAATAATCCGCCGGTGCATTTGAATAAATAAAAAAAAAAAACAATGAGGAAAAATAAGCATTTTTTTTTAATTTTTTTATGTAAATTATTTCATACGAATCTATTTTTCTATCAAATTCATCAGTATATGTATACCGTAAAAAATCTGTTGTTATTTTTAAATGATCAGATATCCAATATCAAGCATGTATTAGTCCCAAAACTGTGACTTCCCTAGGTTTTTAACTTATGGTCTAGGGTATAGTTAAAAAATCCATTTAGAAGACTTAGAAATCAGTTAGAAAATCGATCTTGTAGTTTAATATTCTAAAGGATTTTCCTTTAAGCTTTCAATGATGCGGTAACGCCTTGAGATGATGAGAACGAAAGAAGGGTCGGCAACACTGTAGCCTAAGCCCTCAAGGAGCTTAAAGCAGTTTCAAGTCAAGCCCTTGTCTCTCTTTCAAGTGATGCTTCTGGATAGCCCTTGTCCTACAGCCAGTATTAAATGCTAATATGTCTAGAGTCTAGCTGTTAGATGTCCAAATCTATACTTCTATACTTCTATTCTATAATTATTCGTTGGGCTTAGCTGGTACTGTAAGACTTCTTTCTCTGCTTACTTTGCTTGAGTAGCGAATGGTCATATTTTACAAAACGATTTAATACTGATATATATATATTTTTTTTTTTTTTTTTTTTTTTTTTTTTTTTTTTGAGATATTGTATCATCACAAACAAAATGCTTCCAAACCTACACCCAAAAAAAAAAAAAAATAATAATAAAATAAAATATCTACGAATTTATTTTATATTACAATTAACGTTATTATATTAAAACCTTTTTTTAATAAGGATATAAATATGAAAAATCACAGAAATAATCAATTTTGTGTCGAAAATACGACGGTATAACAGAGGATTATTTTTATTTATTAATTTAAACCTGACACAATATACATATTCAGTTTATATTAAAAATGTTAGATTGCTTTTCAAATGTACTTATGATAAATTACAAATGAAATTAGGTTTGTTCCACTAAATGATCATAATAGAAAACAATTTATAAATGTTAACATATACATTTCTTTAAAGGTTGGTTATATAAGATATGAAATAAGACGTGAAGTCTAAACCAAAGCAGCGTCAAATGCCATTTATCATGCAATAAGACAATATGGCAAGAAATCATTGCTACTCAGTTAGGGAATAGCATAAAATAATACCAGGTTAGCATTTGTTCTTCACCCACTGTATCGGTGGTATAAGTCGGATATCGCGTAACAATAAAATCAGGAAAAATTAGAAAAGAAGTTTAAAATGTTGTGGTACAGCAACAATAATCTCATTTATGATTGATGGATTAATTACTACTTCTACTAGAATTACAGTTTTAAGCTTTGCATCAACATAAATATGTTGCGATATATGGCGACCCATAGCTCTGCGACTTGATGATGATGATACCACTACCGATGATACCGCAGTTAAAATTTGTCTGTTCTTAGCGGTATCACAATATAATATCAGTCCAAAGCTAGGGATATTCACTGGCATGAAATCTTCCATCCAAGTATCGCTGACTGCCAAACAATAAGATCGGTTGATGATTGTATCAGTTGAGATGCCTTCTGAGTGCGCGTCCAAGCATTGTGGATTAATTGCGATAATAAATATAAAACAATTGCTGATCAGGAACACTATTACAAAATTTTTGATAATATTTTTTTATTCTAACACATTTTTATATTCAATACTTTAAACTAATGTTTTATATATAATCGGTAGATTTTGACGACAGCTGACGATTAAAACTTATATCGTATCAAACGAATATCGCAGTTTCTCCTACTTAAAAGTTATACTAATTGCAAATCTCGATACGCAGCAAAATACCTCAAAATGTATGTACCCGACTCTGTTTGACTCTGTCAAATGGTGTTTTATTATTAACATTCGATTGCTCTTGAGAAGCCCTTTCCAACCGTATACGATCTCTGTATTTGGTTTTGGCTTTTCGACGAGTATAGGCCGACTTTATATATTTTAGATAATATTTTTTTATCCTAACACCTTATTATATTCACTGCCACTACATTAAACTAATTTTTTACAAACAACCCATAGATGTTGACGACAGCTGACGATTAAAACCTAAACGAGCATCGCAGCTTTTCCGAGTCAAAAGTTATATTAATTTCAAATCCCTAAACGAAGGAAAATGACCTCAAAATTGCGGCGTTTCTCCCTCCACCGCGCGCTATGCATCACTGTTCTCGCTTATCGTAATGAATTCTTTGATCCTTTAGCTATCAAGTGGTATAATTTAATTTTTGATGTAGAGGATAGATTGGAAACTACAACGCCAAACTGTATTCCCCGATTTTGTTATAATTAGGTTTTTTGGATTGCTCCATATGATAGCAAATTTAAAGACGTATTCAGGTCAAAACTATATTACACATTTTTATTTACATATTATGATACCATATTAAGGCCCAATGTAGAAGCAAAATACACGGGAAAAACTGGATGATCGGTAAATCAAAGAGTAAAAGAGCATACACTAATAAGACCCACAATTCCAACTTCACTATCCATCTAAATGATAATAACCATAAATACGAAGAAGATTCGGGAGTGAAAACAATACAAGTAGAAAATAGTCAAACACTGAATATTTATAAATATGAATAATTAATTATAAAGAAGATGAATGTTTAGCATTCGAAACTAGTTTTCTAACAAAATAATTCCTATAGAAGTTGCAATTAATAAATGTATTGATCCTTCTAAACCATCATGCGTATTTGAAGAGATAATCTCATGATTATGAAATGAATATATAGTTAGAAGTATCTCAGAATCAATAACCAATTTTCCCAATGTCTTTTCAACAAACGTCTAAGGCCCAATTCACACAGAACGGACGTGGCGGAGATGTGGCGCGGACGTGGCGCTTTTGTCTCTTCGGCCCAATTCACACAGAACGGACATAGCGGAGACGTGGCGCGGGCGTGGCGCATTTGTCTCTTCCAAGTTTGTCCTATTAAAAAAAGTCCGCGCCACGTCCGTTCTGTGTGTCCACATATTATCCTGTGACTCCTGACGAACTTAATTCCTTTTTTGTAGATTCCTCTTCCAGTGAGCCTCCAATCAATACTTTATCCTATTCCATTCCTCAATTTCCATTTAATCCAGATAACTTTTACTTTCTTTATATTCTTCCTGATGATATAATAGCCTCTGTTTTTAAATCCCGGACAAATGATTTCGGTGCCGATCAAATCCTAGTAAAAATTATCAAACTCACTCTTCCTGTCATCCTTCCTGCTCTCATACATATTTATAACTTCTCCTTACAAACCTCTTCCTTTCCCACAGCATGGAAAAAGGTCCTAGTTCGTCCATTGAATAAAGTTCCTTCACCTACCACAGCATCCCATTTTAGGCCTATTTCCATCCTATCAAACCTATCTAAGCCACTAGAAAGAATAGTCCATTCTCAACTTGCTACATACCTTGAAAATAAAGATCTCCTAACTCCTCTTCAATCAGGCTACCGGTCAGGTTATTCTACACAATCCGCTCTTTTAAAAATTACCCAAGACATTTATTCCTCAATTGACCAACAGAAAATTACGATCCTAATCCTCTTCGATTTCTTCAAGGCCTTTGACTCCGTAGATCATAAAATTCTTCTCACTAAACTACAAAAACTCTCCCTTTCCAATAGTGCTCTTGGCTTATCTCTCCGTTCCCAAACAGTTATTGTTCCTAACCAACCTCCTTCAAAATTTGTGACTCTAACGCGAGGTCCTCAGGGATCTTCCCTTTCACCAACTCTCTTTTTAGTTTATATTAATGATTTGACAGGCGCTATTAATAATTCCCAATATCATTTATATGCTGATGACATTCAAATCTACTTATCGTTTCATCCTTGTGAAATTTTGAGGCGACTCGTAAGAGTCAAGAGGACATTTATAGCATTAACCAATGGGCAGTGGAGAATAAGTTACGACTAAACCCCAAAAAAACTAAGGCAATGCTAATTGGATCTAAACCCTCTCTTAATTCCCTTTCCTGTTATCCACTTCTATATCACAATAACGTTCGTATTCAGTTCACAAACTCTGTCAAAAACCTCGGAGTAGTACTCGATCAACATTTGTATTGGAATAACCATATTTCCCACATTACCCGAAAAACCATCTCCATCCTCAAACAGCTCCTAAGATTCCGTGAAACATTCCCTTGTAAAACCCGTCGATTGTTAGTATCTTCCCTCATCCTTCCCCACATCGATTATGGATGCTTAGTATACGGAGGACTGTCTGGCGAGCTTGAAATGAAGCTGAAAAGATTAATGAACTCCTTCATAAGATTCATTTTTGGGATCCCCAGGCGTTCTCACATCACTTGCTGGTATTCAGAGTTGAGGTGGCTTTATCCAAGTTTTCGGCGACAATACTTCCTTGGTTCCTTTCTATTCCAATCTTTAAAGTCCTAAAAACCTTCGTACATTTACGACATGCTTGCCCTTCGTTCTTCCATTCATCTTTTGAACACTAGATCCCAGCCTATAGATTTGTATATTCCTTCTCATCGAACTGCTTCCTTTGAAGAATCCTTTATTAATCGTGCAGCTTTATTTTGGAATTCCATACCCATTTCGATCCACAATGCTCCTTCTCTCACTTCCTTTAAACATATTTATTCATCTAATTATGTAATATATTAGTGTTAAAATATTTCTTTATTTTATATTTTATTTTAATTTTGTTATTTTGTTATTTTGTTTTTCTTATATAAACCCAAAGACTTTTATTTTTTCATATTTAAAATTATACCCTATATATTTATATGCATATAATTTACATTCTATATAAGTTGCTGCCTGTTATGTACGCAGCCAGACAATGATACCTTTTTATTGTACTTTTGTCTTATTCTTAGGGGACAAGGTGTCCCAGAATAAATATTATTTTTCATTTCATTTGTTGAATAGGAGAGGCGCGGAAGAGACAAAACTCCGCGCCATGTCTCTTTGCCGTCTCTCGTGGCGTACAAGGAGGGGCACGCTACTTCCTCGCCACGAGTTATTTTTTTTTATTTTTTCTTTTTTATTCAGCCTTCTTTTTTTGGGTAAGGGGTGAATCGAACTTAAAAACAACATTAATAAAATTTGATATTGGAGTAACATACATATACACCAACAATTTAATAGGGGTGAAACATTACCAATTTAATTTTTTTTGGTGGGGTGACGGGTTTTTCGGGAAAATCAGTCGAGTTTTTTTATGTCTCCCTCCCAAAAAAAAAATTAAATGTGATGATTCACCCCTATTAAATTGTTGGTATATATGTAATGAACTCCACTATCAAATTTTATCAAAGTTGTGTTTATGTCCGATTCGCCCTCGCCCCCCGAAAAAAAAAGTTAAATGTGATGATTCACCCCTATTAAATTGTTAATATATATGTATGTAACTGCAATATCAAATGTTATCAAAGTTGTTTTTATATCCGATTACTTGACAAACGTTCAAAGCTCCCAATTAATCAGAAAAGACTCATACATGACTGTGATTAGACCTATTTGGACGTACGGAGTTGAGCTTTGGGGCTTCACTAAACCATCCAATTCATCTCGTATTCATTCCTTACAATCCAAAATCCTTTGAAAAATCCTCAATGCACCTTACTTTGTCACCAATAAACTTATCCATAAAGATCTTAATGTTCCATATGTTGCTGATTTAGCCCACACCAGATACCTATCCTTTCATAGTAAGTTCCATAATCACTCAAATCCGTTGGTTTCTCAACTTGCTTCCCACTCCGTTCCTGATAATCCTTTGAGGCTTCTGAAACGAAGATGGCCTAGAGACCTTCTAGTGTAGAATTTTTAATAAAGCGCTACTGATGAGTAGTTCTTTTCAAGTTTTAACTTGTTATTATCGTTTTCAATACAATTACTTGATGTATATATTTTGTACAGTTGTAAATTTCAATAAATGCATATAAAAGAAATTTATTTCAGATAGACGTATGTCATAAATTTGTGTTTGCTTACAAATGAAAAAAATAAAGCACATTAAATTTACTTTAATTTATTTCATACTTAATTTTTTTTGCCCAGCCGACTATTTTGAACTAGTGCAAATAAATAATAATAATGTTTAAGGTAAATATATGCAATCGGATGTAAAGACAAGTGAACAAGTCTCATCTTTAGCAGGTGTGTCGATCCACGTTTTAGCTCTAGCATTTTAACAGATAGTTTCTCGATGTTACCAAGCTGGTATTCGGATTCAACAACCAAACAAAACAGAAAGAAATTAAGAAAAAATACTCATATATATATTTTTTTTTCCTCGTTAAACTACTAATACAAAAGAACTATAATCTCATATGGAACAATATCAAAAATTAATAGTTTGATAAAACATATACGAGTATACCTGAAATAGCTAGTTAGAACTATTTAAGAAGAATTTTTATTTAGATCCGAAAAACATAAGAATTAGGAAATATTTTGTTATTTAATGTTATTTTTTTCCTTTTGAAAAAAAAACAACAAGTTTTTGAACTTTATTGAGAAGAGCTATTTATTAAATTGAATAGACTATGAATGAAAAATTGTTTTAACTTCAGAATAAAGGGACTGGTATATTTTCTCACATCTGCCAGTAGGTAGGGGTTTTATACCTACCTGCCCTTTGTTTTACATTACAGGTAACAACATGATTTAATTCTACAGGCCTGATGCTCGAACTAACCTTATTAGAGAAGTGTACCCTTTTAAAGCTCTAAACATTAGACTAATTGTTTAACTTGGAGAACTTGTACTGAGAGCGTGTACTATGAGCTCAATTATTTAAAATAAATGCTGATTATTCTGAGCATTTAGCACATAATGAAATACCTACAATGGTAAGTAATGTACTATTATTTTCTACCCTATTTCTTTTAAATTTATTAGGTACTCAAATAATTTGTGGGCTTGTTATTTTTCATCTTTATTTCGAAAATATATGAAAACATATCTTCCATCAAATTTTATTCTTTTACTGAATATTACCGAAATCCAATTTTAATCTGATATCTTTGCATACAGTCATAAGAACTAAACAAGACAGTTTATAACGCTAGGGAAAGTAAAGTTTTATGCCATATTTAGACTACAAATTAAGTGAACACATTAGAATAAGATACTTTTGTTACGAGGATATTAACTGTGAGAACCAAGTAAGTAATAATACATAATAATTTATCACTTGAGGCACTCAAGATGATATAGAAGGATCAATACAATTAGGATTGATGAATTAATTTCCACATCTATTGAAATTATTTTGTTTGAAAACTAGTTTCGAATTTTGAACATTCATCTTCAGTTCTAAAACATACAAAATTTTCAAAACATTAGAACATTTTTACATGGATTATATACACAATGGTTTTCAAAAATGTAAGACAAGAAATCATATATATTGGTACTCACCTAAGGAGATCAATCGGAGGATTCATTTATGAATATATCCAGAGTGGAAGGGAAAGGGCCAGGCAGGTTAAATTTTTTTGGGATTTTCCTTGGGTTTTACCTACGTCTAATTTGATTTTTCCGGCCCTTCCCCTTCCACTCTGGATATATTACAGAGATGCGTTTTATCTCCTCAGGTGAGTATTAGTGAAGAGCCGTTCCTACTTAAAAACAGAATGAGATTTTAAGTTCCGTTCCAATAGTGCACCAGTTCCAGTTTTCGTTTCGTTCCATCCCTTGTTGTGACTTCGGGCTGTTAATCTACATCTATTTTATAATTAAAAATTGTATAGGTACTATAATATTAATAAGATTTAAATAGCTAAGTACTTATTAAAAAAATTTAAACTTCTAAAATAGTTTTATTCAACCAACAATTTTTTTTTTTTTGTTGGAAAAATGTTAGTTCAAGTATAGTGCACAATCAAGCGAGAATTTTTCAGTTACATTGGCTCCAAAAAAAAAAGAAGTAATCAACTCTTGTGCACAGCTTTTGAACAAATATCGAAAAAAAATATTTAATTAAATATGCAGTAAAACCTTGTGTGGTTCATTTATCTGAATCCAAAAGAATAGAATGTTTCTCTGGCGGTAGAATAGAAGATTTCAACGAAAGCGGTTTATTTTGAAGATACCCATGCATGGGGTGGTGAGGCGATGGAAAGGGGGGAGAGAATTAAGAGCGGCAGGATCAACGCAAGAAGTCGGAACGACCTTGGGTGGAACGTAACGAGAGATCTTTTGGCGTAGGTTTTCGTTCCAGGTGGAACGAAAAATTTGGGCGATTCGTTTCGTTCCAAACCGGTTCAAAGCTGGAACCAGTTCCATTTCCGTTCCACCCAGAACGACCCATCACTAGTGAGTATCAATATATTTGATTTCTTGTCTTACATTTTTGAAAACATTAGTATATATAATCCATGTAACAAATTGCTGATGAGTTGAAAATTTTGTATGTTTTAAAACTTAAAATAAATGTTAACATTCGAAACTAGTTTTCTATTTAAAATAGAAGTGGCAATTAATTCATCAATCCTAATTATAATAGTTTATGTCAGAACTGGTTATGTTCTCAGAAGGTATAGAAAACTGTAGGGATTGACAAAGTCAACTTCGCGCCCGGATACTTTAGGGTTAGTAAAAACAAACAAAAAAAAAATTATTAAGTACTGATGTATTTAATTATTAACAGGAACCACATAATAAATTTTACACAGTTCTGAGTTTTTAATATTAGAAAGCTAATTGAAAACATTTTTTTATAAATATTTTAGTTACAAATTACCTTTTCCTATTTTCAAAAGTTGTAAAAAGTTAGATAGTTCCTCCCTGCACTATATTAATTAGGGCAAAGTAATTTTAATTCTGGAAAAAAGTATTTTAAAAATATATTTTATCATCGAATTAATATAAATTTATATTTCGTTTTATGTTTTAGTGTTTTTTTAAATTATTTCTTTCGTATAATTGATGCCAGCGTACAATGCCCTTTTCCTAAACATCTATTTCGCTGGGTCCAAAGACCTTTCTTGTCCATTAATCTGCCTGTCCTTCTGTGTTACGACAGTTTATGTACGACACAATGCCCATGCTCTTCCCAGGTGCTTGTCCTTTGTTCAACTAGACTTGAACTACACAATAACATTGTCTTGTTATAATAACAACAGCGCAATGCCATTCTGAGCATAATGTACATATCTCTCTGTGTTTAGCTATAAACCCATTTTCAACTAATGCAAAGAACAAACCGATTTCAGATATTGTTTTGTTTTTTTAAGTGTTTTAAAGTCCGGTCCACAAGCAACACCTTCTCTACGAAAGTGCCAGTTAGGTTTTGCGCAATCACTTTGCAGTTTTTGCATAGTGCAGATTTTTCGAATCAACCACTCACAAATCCTACTTCACAGCTAAAAACTTTGGTATTATATTCCAAATCTCTCGACGGGATATATTCATCATTAACATATTTCGTTCTATTTATGATTCCCTCCCGTAGCCTACCCGAAAACTCCTGGTTTCTTCCCTTATCCTCCCCAGGAGTTTGCCGAATATATACCCGCATCCCTCGTCGCGGCTTCGTCTGCTCTCGTAAGTACAAAATTTATATAATTTTAAATAATAACTACTCTTATATTTATTTTTCGATAAAAATCTTGTATTAAACTATGGAATTGAGCATTATTTCTCCAATGTTATTTTCACGCATAGCAGAAATATTTAACCTGTTAAAATTTTTTGTTTTCTGGTTATTTGATCAAGAATTTACCTGTTTCGATATTTTAGATTCACTTCCACATGTTATTGTCCATGCAACAGCTTTGAATGTTGATCTAAAATTTAATGATATGAATAATTAAAAGTGAAGTAAAATAGTTGATGATTTTAAACAAAAGGTTTTATTAAATTAATTAATTTTCCCATCTTTCACGAGATATTCAAATTTTGGAAGCTTCATAAAAAAGAATAAATAAATAATAAAATAAAAAGAATGAAAAGTTAGTGTAACATTTCTTCGAAATGGTAATAAACAACTAATAGAAGTACCAAGCCCGAACCAGTTGATCCAAGAATTATTTAGATATGACTTAATTTTTACACTAAAAAAAAATGATAAAGGTAGTTTGCTTGAAGATCAAATAATTTTTTTTAGAATTCAATTAACCTAAACCATTAAATATATACACAAAAATAAAAATGTTGGTGCAAAAATCATTTCGATATTATTTTTTTTTAACTCGATATATAAAATAAATTAGTTTAATGCTATTTAATTTTTGTTCTAGGCTTCTAGAGCCCATTATAATATGTTATAATATGTTTTGACCAGGAACCTCCAAAAAAATTTCCAACAGGTTCCAGTTCACTGAATATGTTTTGCATTTTTTTAAAATATCAGTTATGTTGTTTTAACTAGTTTTCCAGGTCAGATAATCAGGATTAAATTAATCTGTTGTCGCTATGAGTGATATAATTATTCTTTTTATATTGTAATTTTTTTCTTTTTTTATTGTAATCCGACATTTTTGTTTTATTCATTATATTGTTATTTGTTTATTTTTTTACAATTTTACTGTTATAATTTAATTTATTTCAAATTTTATAACCTTCTTTAAGAAGAACCTATGGTAATTGAGTTAACACATGAGGTTTTCCATATATGTTATACGTGAAGGTTTTACCATTACTATTCCTTTACTTCCTCTATTAATAAAACTGCTCTCTGAATAAATTCTGTGTGTTAATTAATCTGACACCAAAACGTAGAACAAATCTATACATGTTTACAATATAATTGTTTTTACAGAAGCTTAGAGCATTTTCCTAGGACCTAATAATAAGACTTTCTAATATAAAAAATCAAACTAAAGATATATTTTGTAAGAATTTTTCTTTTTGTAATGAAAAGATTTTTGTAAAACCTTCAACGGTTAAGGTACCGACAGATAAGAGAAAAAGTATATATGTTTTTATTATAATACTATATTCGAAGTATAAATAACCGTAGGTTGGGTAATATTTTGGATCTATAGAATTATATTGATGAATCTATATAATCAATGACGGGCACAAAGCAAAGATAGTACCTCGTAGTTGTTAACGCTGTTAGCAAGCCATGACAAAGCGGTTCACCAGGGACGTCTACGTCCAACAAGATAATTGATTGATGCAACCTGAACTACAGCACTGTCAATATCTTCCGACAAAACTTCAACAACGCAATTCAATTTTTTTTTTTTTTTTATGGAAATTATCTATATTATTTTTGTTCAAAAATATACTCAGTAGTGTTCTCCGTATAGAAAAAAAAAGAATATTTCTAAAACATTAGAACGGCTGTTGCGTTTGAAATTATTTTTATCCTTATATCATCAAACTATCATTCCCTGTCGTGGCTTTGCCAACTCTTAAAATAAATAACTTACAATTAGATAATTTGAACTAATAATTGAAGTTTTATTTGTTCATCGAAAAATCTTGTATGCAAGTATGCAATTAAGCATTATTCCTTCAGTGATATTTCCATAGACTCGTTAAAATTGCACTGATTAGGTATTTGAATATTACGTAAAACATAATTTGACATCCAATTTTTAATTTTAATGGGTGAGTTGGTAATCCAAATTGACAAGAGGCTATTAAAAAAACTATTGCGTAAAATGAACTGCATTATACGTGCTTAAAACTAAAGGCCCATGAACCACATTTTCACACACGATAAAAAAAAACAAAAAAACTGCAGAGTATTAACATTTTGTTTTGGTAATAATTTTTATTCGGCAGAAATAATTTAAATTATTTCATCTTGTTAGATTTTAATTTTTAACCATAAATGTGTGACAAACCTCGTTTCTGCCACTCGACATTGTAAATTAAAATTATTATTATTATTATTGTAAATTAGTTTTTTTACTAAACCTTCCTACAAGATACAGATGGGTTCCGCAGTTTTAACATTGTAAAATCTTGCGGAATGGTTTCAACCACTTATCGGTCAATTTTGAAACTTCCCTGGCATCCACATGTCGCACCACGTATATTCTACGAATAAATCCTTTTTAATATTTTAATTGAATATAAGCAAATTTTATTACCAACTTCAAGCTCTTTACAGGGTGAGTATCTCTTAGTGTATAAAAAAAAAATTAGGTGAAACTACATCAAACATGTAGCAAAATGCCGCAGATCTTACCTTTTTATTCCAATCCATTGCAAATATATGATAAAACAAAGACTGTTTTGAGGAAACCACGTTTTTTTTCTATAAAATGGGGATAATTTTGCTTAAATATTTTTCAAATTTTGACCACATTTTCGGATTTAACATTAAATTTTCTATAAAAGTTGAGTACCTGTAACATTGAATTTCAAAAATTTGGTATCTAAAGAACAGCTAGATCTTCACGTTATTTGGGAAAGTCACGATGTCTAATATTACTTCAACGCTCACCGTTTTTCGAAAAAAACTATCCACAAAACGTCAAATCTCACAAAAGCTTGAAAATTTAATAAGCTTTCGAATGATATGTTAAACGTAATGATTTTGTTTCGATTTCATGGAGAAATTTACTTTTGAAACCAAAAAAAACGTGGTGTTCTCATTTGGCATACAAATCATTTACTAGTGTAAATGAAACATTATGACTATCCCTTAATGAAAATATGAATTTCTAAGATAATAAACTCTTCATTGGATTAAAAAGCAAAGAAAAAATTATTGTTTAATAGAAAATAAAGGAAAACTTTCAATAAAGTGACCAGATGAGAGGATCTTATGCTATTACATTTATTTATTTATTATTATTATTTAGGATTTTATTTTAATAAATTTTCAATGTATGGTTTGAAACTCAATGATAATCTGAAAATGTGGTCAAAATTTGAAAAATATTTAAGCAAATTGAAGGTATTACAGCTTTTATAGAAAAAAACGTGGTTTCCTCAAAAAAAGTCTTTGTTTTATCATATATTTGCAATGGATTGGAATAAAAAAGTAAGATCTGCGGCATTTTGCTACATGTTTGATGTATTTTCACCCAAATGTTTTTTATACACTAAGAGATACTCGCCCTGTATAACACCGTACCTTTGTAACCTAAAATCACGTAGAATAGCGCTTGCCACTTTTCGGTCAATTTTCAAACTTTACTATTATCCACATACTATAGCCTTTTAGAAAACAAATTAATTAAATATCAGCAGATTTGATTATTACTCAACCATTCTAAATCTATAGAGATGATGTGGTTAAAATTTGGTATAGATTGGTTCAGTACCATAGTTTTCGCGATTAGTGATTACAAACGAATAATGGCTTGTCCTTTTATATAATAGTATAAATAATAATCAAACATTAAGTTTACGATACTTTGGAAATAATAATTATTAATTAGATATGCCTAATCTTATAAAATTAAGAGTGTTATGCAAGAAAGAATATTTGGTCCTATCCTCTGTTTTTTATATACAGACATTCCTTTATTTAACAAGAATGAAAATTGTATCGTTTCACAATAATCGTGGACTAGATCTAATGATAAGAAGAAGCAAGATTGAAAGATTTCTTTTCGAAAAGGGGATGAAATCTTTGAAAAATAATAATAAAGACATTAAAAGAACCAGATCCCCGGATAGTGCCAACAGTTTTGGATACAAACCTAATCTATTCCTATTCTGAATAGATAATATTAAAACCTATAATGACCGAATTATCATTCGAATTGAAATTCCAATTCTAGTTTCGAATGTTAAACATTTATCATCAGTTCTTAGGAGGCAAAAGACGGAAGTGTTTCATGAAGCAGGTCCTGCGAGTAAACACTAATAAAATCTAATAGATTTTAATAAAATTGGATAAGTTGTTGTTATCTTAAATTTCAAAAATAACTAATAATTTTGTTTTAGTAAAACATGTAAAAAGGCGCTGTAAAAAAAAGTAATGTATTTTTTTTTTTAAATTGAACACCACACAACGGACAAACACTTATTCTTTTGTAATAAATCCTATATTTACTCAAATCTTTTGGATACTTCACTCGCTAGCTATTCGACAAATTAAATAAAAATAAAAAATAACAATCATTGGTAAATATCAAATCTTTGGTATATGAAAAACATTGGCCAATGGAAATAGGGACAAATGCCCGATGCATGGTAAACAGGTATTATTACAACGGTATATTAAAAGGTCGACAATCTGGATTTATCGAGAAATAACAATACTTAGCACAGTTTGCAAAATATACGCCATTCTACTGCTAAAAATAGTGATGAGAACGTCAGTAATAGTAATTGGCGATTATCTGAGTGGATTCCGCCCAGGAAGATCTAAGATTGACCATGCCTTCACCATCAGGAACATACTGGAAAAATGCTATGAATGTGATGTCAAGGTACACCATATCTTCATAGACTACTGACAGGCATATGATATCATTAAAAGAAATAAGCAATATAGAAATCTAAGGAAGATGATAAGGATATTTTACATGACAGAGGTGTAGTCGTGGTCTAGGGAGAGCCAACCACAAAGAAGTAAATTTGAATACTTATTAAAAAAATGTCTTAGACAAATGCTCAGGTTTAGGATGGATACTAAAGTACAATACAAGAATACTAAGTTACTTTGGAAGAGTTTGCATTAAGTTTAACCAAAAGAATATCCAACGTCCAGAAAAAGAGAGAGGAGTTATGGCTAGATATAGCCACCCCCAGAGATCTCGGGATTAGACAAGAACTGAGGGAGGTACTAGGATTGGAGAGAAGTTCTGAGACTTCTATGACTATAGGAAAAATTTGGGAGATGTGGATCACCTAAACCGAAGGAAGGAATTCTTTTGTGAGGACCAAGTCTACAGCGATGTGTCAGCAGCTGAGAGGTTCACACGCTGCGCTGCGCTCCGATCAGTCAGTAGTGCTCGCTTGCCTTAATACTAACAAACGAGAATGTAAATATTAAATATTAATCGTGAATGATTTCTGAATACCACAATTTATAATTTATTATTAGAGTGAATTGGTCAAACGATACTTTTGGGGAAGGAATTCCGATTAATATAATTTAGACAAATTAGGTGGGGACCTGCTGTATCACATGGACAGGAAATGATATTATATGTTAAATTGTTTAATCGATTCCCATCACGAATCTAGTATATTTGGGATATAAACTAAATGCACTTATACACTCAATTAGGCATTATTGCCCCTAAACTAAGTCCTAAAAAGCTTATTTGATCAGAGGCATAGCATATAAATGGCATCCCTACTGAGGAATTATCCAATTCATTAATTAGATAATCATTATTATTGATTTAGATTTCAGCAACATATGAGTATCATTATAACAATTACATTACATACATTTAGTTTCTAATAGTTATGGTATATGGTATCAAGCTTCTATTTACGTTGCATTTCAATAGTTTAAGGCTATTTTCTTTCTCGAGAGCGAGCGAAGACAACGGAGATGCTAGTATGGTAAATGAGTATAGTGTAGTGTCTCATTCAGCTTAACTAACAAGGTAGTAATCGCATAAGATATGGGAGAAGTACGTCATGAAACTTAATAAATTAATTAAGAAAATCAATTGATTATCGAAAAAGAAAATATTGAGTAATTTTTTTAAAATGCGAGTAAAGTAATGAAAATTCTGATGATCGGGAGGCCACATAGATATGAGGACCATTTGAACTGCGCAATCGGAATGCTTTATTGCTTTGATATTATGTTCTGTGCTCAAATAGGGTACTTGACTTATATACTCTGTACCCAAGAGTACAATTTGCCCATCTCCTGCTTTGAATAAGAGGCCATAGAATTTCGGTAATCTTCTTACTGGGCCATTCAAATGACGAGCTGATTATTTCATCACAGAAAGTAGCTTACCTCCTTATATGGCGGGTTTATAACCTGAGCATTAGGATTCAATGGGACCTGCAGAATTTACACTGTTTTTAATGAGTATAAAAACTTAAATGGGTAGAGGTAATTCTAATAGTTTTAAATTAAAAGGACAAACCAACGAAATTTCAAATAAATTATTATATCATTGTATTTACTTTGAAAGACATACTACCTTTTCGGTACATTCAGATAAGAAATTTAAAATTGTACGGACTAATTCATTCAAGCTCGATCACATATTATTTCTTTATTTCTCAAGCTAAATATTTATAAATGTGTTTTTAGGCCGCCTTTACTCCATGGAGAATATCTAAAAATAAAAATTGTATTTTTGTTTTTTTTAAGCACAGAAAAAATAAAAAGATTTTCTTTTCGGAGAAGGTCAAACGTTTAAAATTAATATGAATTTTTCCCTCCTCCGCAAACTGAATTCATGCTGTATATATTCATGTTTAAAACTAAGTAGTATATACACTGAACCCCTAATATTCACTTAGCGCCCACCGGCGAGCACAAATTGGATATTCGGTACATCACTCCAGTTGCTCAATTTTACCCGACATCGTTTTTTTAATAACGTTATTAGAGATCATAATGGAAACATTATTAAAATAAAAAAAAACTTCAAATGGAAATTGCTTTTATATTAGAGATATTGTGGCTATTGTAATTAACAAATCTTAGACGATAACTTATTTTACTTATAGATGACTATAATACATTAACTTTAATAATTTGAATTATATGGTAGTATATTAAGTTCAAACTAGCTCAAATAGTAACATAGTTTTTATGATAAATTATCAAATTTATGTTATGCAAATAAAAACAATCACCATTTAGGAATAATAGTAATTAGTACTCATAATAAAATAAACTTCTATGACATTCTCAGAATTTTTCGTTTTATAATTTTGATAATAGCTTCATATAATTACGACAGAAATTGATTTACCCTAAATTTTAATTCTTGGCCAAGCAACCAGAAAAATAAGTTAAAGATATATGGAACAGGTAAAAATTCATTTATTAACACGCTCCAAATTTTCCAGACTAAAACATTCAGACCTTCTACGAAAACTCCCTTGTAAGTAACTCCATACCGACTTTCGCTTGTTAACGAACAAATATGGACTACCAACAAACGATTACACTAAACATTGCATACATAATGATAAACGACACGGCTACCCAAATACCTAAAAACACCCAACAGAGACTGAAATGGAGCTAGATAAAGGATCTTGCCAAAAAAATAATAAGATGAAGAAGTCAAGACTGGAGGAGGTTCCTCTGCATTCTGTTCCGCCTCATGCCCTTCAGACAATGCATATGTGTGTGTGTGTGTGTGGTTCAAGACAATCAGATCTTGATTGTGCTCTAGTTTTTCTTGAATTGCGTCTCTTTCCTTACCTGAGTCGGTTGTAAATATGGTCTATTCTTTTTTTAATGAATTAATGAACCGTGGACATTAGAACATTTTTTGGATAATAGGATATAATGGCATTACAGGGAACGAAAGAGCGGACGCATTGGCTAAAACAGTAGCTAACAATAAAAAATTAACTTATGAATACAATACAGTTCCTTTTAGCATTACACTAATACATTCTATAGGTATATTTATAACTCTACAAAAATATAAAATTCCTAAAAGTACTCATTACAAACTAATTCAATTACAGAACACGGACCAACCATTTACCTGAAACGATTTCACTTACAAAACTCAGACGCTTATAAATTTGACGGACTAACTCGACAAACATTCTTGCACGTTTTAAATTACTGCCACTTGTACGAAGACGACAGACATAATTTAGTTTGGGCTTCTCTAATGGAAAGGGGTACATGGCCTCTCCAACAGGCTTCTTTATACCAGAAGTATAAAAAGGAACTTTTAGAATATGGCAATATTTTAAAGTTATTTATACTTAAAAAAAAAAAGAATGAAATTGTTAAAAAAAGAAAAGAAAAAAAAAGCCAGTTAAAACATTGTATGCACAGCAGTCCGGCAGATGACTTTAGGATTTTTTAAAGGAAGTAAAAAATCCTTAGCTATGCCGTCCTTCGGAAGGGACATAAAATGGGGGTCCCGAGCCTGTGCGATGTCAGGTACTCGTTAAAGATCCCTATCCTAATTATACCTGGACAGGCAAAATTTAGGACTCCCACTGTAGCATCGTCCGATTAGCCATAGCAGCATAAAGTGACGTTAAACGAAATAAACAAACAAACAAACAATGTATGCTCATAATATGCTTTATAATTTTAAAATAAACGCCTCTTCTTCAGGGTTACTTCAAAAGAGGAAAAAAATAAATAAATATAATATATATATATTAGTAATGTCTACTCGAGTTAGACTAAAGAAATTTCATGGTTTGGAGATTGAATAAAATTTATAAATTACTTAAAAATAATAATTTTTAAATAACTGTGTAAATATTGTTATTAAATAGGTAATAATGATAATATTTAAGATTTGCAAAAAAGAACAATCGATCATATTCACATTCTTTATAAACCTTAAGATACAAGGCTCGGTCAGCGATTGTCCTTGCTTGATACACTGAACATTTTTCGCTTAACAAATTCGAGACTTGTTTTCTTCGAGACTTTCTCGTCCGAATGGTATCATGTAGACAATGTTTAGTTACATTCTATATGTACGCACTGCAGACACAAAAGAGCCAGAAATGGACTGTCTTTCTCGAAAAAAATCTGAAAATTCAAAAGTTACCAAATCATCTTCTTTTACCAATCATTAAAATCATCACTATTTTAATAAATTATAATATAATGCTCGTAAAAATATAAAATAGGGAAATCAGACAGTTGTTTACACCCTGAAGGAAATATTTGGAAATATCTATACAAAAATTATAGAAAGAAAAGTCCCATAAAGTTGAAATTTGCAGTAATTTCTCATTTATTACTTTGCATTAAGCTAAGCAAGACAATTCGCATCAAACAGTAGTCCTGGAACGTATTTTACAAGATAATGGCAGTAAATAATAAGTTACAGAAACCCAATGGGTTAAATACGGTTAGAATTGAAAGTACTTTCACACAGTTTATTTATTTATTTATTTGATTGATTGCCTCTACCCTTCAGGGTCATTGGCAGTCCATCTTCGATTATTTATCTCCTATATTCGTCCATAAAACCTGATAGCCTTTTAAAAAATCCAATAGAGACTTCACTGATTTGTTATCATCTTGTAAGATTTCTTGAAGTGTGTTTGAAATTTTAAATCTCTCCCTTATAGATGAAAGCTGTGGACAGTCTACTAAAATGTGTTGTACTGTCCTGGGTTCCTGACAGTTGACGCAGGTAGGGGGCTCCAAACCGCGGAGAAGGTAGCCATGTGAGAATTCACAGTGGCCGATTCTCAGGCGGCACAAAATTATTTCTTCCTTTCTGGACGTCCTACAACTTGTTTGCCACTCAGCGGAGCAGTTCGTCTTTACTTGTAACAATTTAGACCTATTTGTTTTCCAGTTTTCTTCCCACTTGGCTTGGATCGAGCATCTTACATGCCTCACCCAGTCTTCTTTAGGTGTAAGGTTGATGTTTTTAACAATATCACCGTCACTAATTCTTGCTAACTGGGCTGCAGAATCAGCTCTTTCATTTCCAGAAATGCCACAGTGGGAAGGAACCCAAATAAAAATAATCGTATTGTTTTTCTATTGAATTTTCCAAATAAGCTCAATAATTTCTAAAATTGTTACATGTTGAGACTGATCATTTTTTATTGCTAGTAATACACTCATTGAATCCATGACAATTACTGATTTTTCATGTTCGGCTTCCAGGCAGTGTAGGAGTGCTTCCTTAATAGCAGTTGCTTCTCCAGTGAAAAGCAACTATCGATATACTATATGGATATACTATGGACGAACCATAGTCCATTTTACTACGTAAAGTGGCTTGATATATGTGAGTATCGATACTAGATATCGATATTCCGCGCTGTCTGGGGGCAACACAGATGAGTGGAAGGTTATATATAGGACTGCTATGAGTTTTTTTATTGTTTTGGTGATGTTTTATAGTCAAATTGTTTATTGTTAAGTCGTGTTAACTAATCTTGTGAGATATTGTATCTTTAAATAAAATTTGTTCCATTACAGTTGATAGTTATTCTGACACCCCTTACAAATTTGGTGTCAGGTGTGGGGTGTCAGCTTGGAACTTAGAATTGGGGTGTTGTATCGACTATGGAACAGCAACTTAAGTCAGAGGTTGAAGAGTTGAAACAGCTTCTAGAGCTGGAGAGGCAGAAGAGCGAAATCTCACGTCTGAAACTCGAGAATGAGGAGCTAAAACTTGCCATGCTTGGAGCTGGACAGGCTAACCCTCACCGGGATCGTCTTTTTACCAAAGAGATTCACGATTGGAGTGGTGAGGCGCTGAGGTCTGGCGATGCAGAACTTTACCTGGAGCGCTTCGATCGTGTCGCGGACAGATATGGTTGGACGGATAGTGACCGCAGGGAAGTCCTTATTTCGAAGCTTACTGGTGCAGCGGAACGGTATCTTCGCATACACGGTCGGGAGTTGAAGGAGGCCAAAGCTTGGAAGACCGTTAAAGAACTGTTCCTGAAGAGGTTTGGGAGGAAAAGGGATCTTCTGGCAGATATGCGGGCTTTATTAAAATTAAAAAGGGACGCCGGTGAAGACTATCGAACGTATGCGGACCGGTGTGAGGAAGCAGGTATCCTCGCATTTACCATTGAAGATCTCGACAGTAAAGTGCAAAGGACAGGAGCAAAAGCAGTAATGGAGCGAGTAGTACTTGGTATGTTCCAGCTAGGTACAGAACCATCAGTTAGAAGGTACCTGAAGGGCCAAGATGTTAAGACTCTCGAAGATGCTGTTGCCCTAGCGGAACGAGTGTCGCCTGAGTATGACCTCGGAAGTGATAGAGCGGTGAAGCTCGTCACCGGGGACTTTGTAGACGATGACTCTCAGAGTGGTTATCAGGGCGATAAACAGTCCATTCAGGATGGAACTTATATACGCGGAGTTCGCTTCAACACACCTCGAGCGACTCGCGGTGCGGGCTCGCACTATAATGTGGACAAGTCCAGACTTCCGCCTAAAACGCCATGTCCGAGATGCTCCGAAAGTGGCCATTGGATGCGGGATTGCCCAACATGGAAAAAAAGGTGTAAATTATGTGGAACGGAAGGTCACTTATTTGAAAACTGTTTGCGAACTAAATGCTTCAGGTGCGGCGAATTCGGTCATGTACGCAGAATGTGTCGTAAGGAGTTAAGAGATTCAAATCAGCGGCCTCAGGCGGAGACGAGTGGAATCAGAAGTGAAGGAAGAGTAGAGGACGAGAGACCGGCTTTAAACAGGGTCGCCACCGAGACGAGGCCTCTGCCTCGGTGAGTGCGTCAGGGTCAAGAGGCAACGTTGGGATCCTATATACAAGCTCCCCGGAATCTGAACCATTCGCAGTTTTCATCGGGTTTGGAAGGTGCCAGAGGAAGGTCATCGTCGATACTGGTGCTGACATAACTTTGTTAACTGTGCCTGTCCCGGGGGTGAGTATCGAGCCAGGAGGGAACAATACGATTACAGGAGTTACCGGCGAGAAGCGTCTGGTAAAAGGCAAGCAAAATCTGGACATTTCTATCGGGGATGCAACTGTCAACCACTCAGTCTGGATTGTCTCCCTCGAGGTGGGAGCCGAGGGAGTTCTTGGCAGGGACGTGTTGAAGAAGGTGAAGGCTACGATCGACGTTGCAGATAGGATCATGTATATTCCCCCACAGGTGAATTCGAGATGCAGGGAGTTGCAGTCAGACTCTAGCGGAAACGTAGTACCGGAACGGAAAGGAGTAAGACATTCCCTCGTGAAGATCCCGGGAAGTATTGTGGTACCAGCTTTCAGTCAGGTCGTGACTGATGCGAAAGTTCATCCGAAGTTGATTGGTAATGACATTCTCATCGAGCCTTCAAGCCTTCCCGGAGGATCGATGCGCGTTGCCAGAGTAGTCGCCACTCCGTCCTCAGCGGGGAGAGTTGGGATAAAGCTGGTGAATATCTCTGAGGAAAATATTCAGCTACATAAAGGTACGGTGGTTGGTGAAGCTTCCCCTATCGAGAATGATGAAGGGAAAGGAGTTGGGCATGTTCGGTTCGTTGAGCAGAGGGATGATGAACTTAAGGATCTCCTCACAATCAAGCTTCAACATTTAAAAGAGGATGACAAGAGAGCCATAAGGGAGCTTCTCAAGCGCTACGGAGCGCTCATAGGTACCTCGGATGCAGGTGAGTTAAGTTGCACTGGAGTCGTGGAACATACCATTGATACACGAGAGGAGGGACCTATTGCTGTTCGCCCCTACAGAACTCCCCATACACTCCGGCCGGTGGTGAAGGAACAAGTTAAGGATTTGCTAGAGAAAAGGGTAATTCAACCGTCGACTAGCCCATGGTCGGCGCCAATAGTTATTGTGAAGAAGAAATCGGAACCCGGGGAGCCCGCAAGATATTGCTTTTGTACGGATTTTCGTGGGTTGAACTCCATCACAAAGGTGGCTTCTTATCCCCTCCCTAACATTAACGAGACCCTGGACAGGTTGGGGCAGAGCAAATTCTTCACCACCCTTGATCTGGCCAGCGGATATCATCAGATTCCAATTCGCGAAGAAGACAGGGAAAAAAACCGGGTTTAGCACAACAGATGGACACTTTGAGTATCGGCGAATGGCTTTTGGCTTAGCTGGAGCGCCTGCCACCTTTCAAAGACTGATGGACTATGTATTGGCCGATGTGTGCGGAGATGAATGTCTCGTTTACCTGGATGATATAGTTGTGTTCGCGGCGACCCCCGAATTACATCACGTTCGGCTCGAGAGGGTGCTCGACAGATTGTTAAAGGCAGGGTTACGAATTAATCTAGGGAAGTGCAATTTTATGAAAAACGAGCTGATTTATTTGGGGCACCTGATTTCTCAGAAAGGGGTGAAACCTGATCCTAAAAAGATAGAAGCTATCGAGGAATACCCCCTTCCCAGAAATGTTAAAGAGTTACGGGCTTTTTTAGGGTTGTCCGGGTATTACCGAAGATTTATTAAAGATTACTCCCTGCGAGCACAGCCCCTTACTGAGATGACTAAGGAAAACGTCACGTTTGAGTGGACTGAGGGATAGACTCCAGGCCTTTCGGGAGCTGAAATCGTGCTTGAAGACGAATCCGGTTCTGGTCTATCCAGACTTCAGCAGAGACTTCATTCTGTCAACCGACGCATCGGGGGTTGCTCTTGGGGCTGTCTTGTCGCAAGAAGTTGATGGAGTCGAAAAACCCGTTGCCTATGCGTCGCGGCAGCTACAAAAAGCTGAAAGAAACTACTCGGCCACAGAGCGTGAGCTGTTAGCTGTTGTTTGGGGCGTCCAACAGTTTAAATGCTACTTGTATGGACGTAAGTTCGTGGTGGTTACGGATCACGCCCCGCTGAAATGGACGTTGGGACTAAAGGAACCGAGCTCCCGACTGATGCGCTGGCAGATCAAACTGGCTGAATATGATTATGAGATCAAGTATAAGCCAGGAATCTTCACAGGAACGCAGACGCACTCAGCAGAGCAGTTCGGGTGATTGAGGGAGGACTTGATAGAGCCATTGACAGGGAGGAGATACTACGAGCTCAAAGGAACGACAAGGAATGTCAGCAAATTCTGGCTCGATTGAGGAAGCCATTTACAGTCGACGAGGAAGGACTGATCTTCTACGAGGATGGTGGATCTTTTAGGTTGGTGGTGCCTCGAGTCTTGCGCCCCGATTTCCTAAGATGGCTACATGATGAGCCCTTCTCGGGTCACGGAGGTATAAGCCGTACGTTACAGCGGGCAGAACGTTGTCTTTATTGGGGAAGCCTTAGAAAGGATGTTGAGGAGTACGTGCGGAGGTGCAAGGCTTGCGCCAGTAGAAAGTTGTTACCTAAGGTTCCCAGTGAAGCTCCATTCCACACGACATACCCTGGGCAAATGGTGGCGATGGATATTCAGGGTCCATTTCCCAAGTCGCAGGTGGGTAATAGGTACCTTCTTACTTTCGTTGACCACTTCACAAGGTATGCGGAGGCCATACCCATCAAGGAGCAGAGCGCGGAAGAGGTGTCTCGGGCATTTGTGGAAAATATAGTCCTTCGCCATGGGGCACCGGAGGTCTTGTTGACGGACCGCGGAACCAATTTTTGCTCAGAACTCCTAAGAAAATCTTGCAGCAGGCTAGGAATCAAGAAGATACAAACCACCGCTTATCGGCCCAATGCCAATGGACGTGTTGAGCGCCTTCATCGAACTTTAATTGATAATATGGTTCACTTTGTCAATAGGAAAGGGACTAATTGGGATCTCTACGCGCCGTTTGCCTTGGCAGCTTACCGTAGCTCAACACACCGATCCACCGGATATACCCCAAACTTCTTAACATATGGGCGAGAGATTACCATCCCGTTCCATTGTAATATTAATCCTATTCTCGACCAACAGCCTGTCACTTATCCCGATGAGATGCTGGATCGGTTACAGGAGGCCTATCAGATTGCAAGTAGCACCAGCAGAAGGATCGAGGAGGACAATAGGTCGCGACTAAACCGTGGACGACGTAGTCGGACTCTAAAAGCAGGGGATCTGGTGTACGTGAAGAAATCTGGACCACCGCCGGGGAGCTGTCGTAAATTTTATCTGCCATGGGAGGGCCCCTGTAAGGTTCTTGAGAGTATGAGCCCTGTAAATTATTTAATCCAAAGATCCGACGGCAAAAGAGATGTAATGCATATTGATCGACTTAAGTTCTATTACCCCTCTTCAGAGGACGAAATTTCAGCACCGGAGACTGAGATCGGTTCGGATCACAAGAGAGTGGAGAGTACCGACGAGTCAAGCGCCACGGATGAGGAGTATATTTACCCCGTGGAATCAGAGGGACGAGGTAATTGTTTCTAACACATCCAGAGGTTTTTCGCCCCGAGTTCTAGAGCGCCGTTCAGAGCGGCGCAGGAAGCCTCCAAATCGCTTTACCCCAAGTCCTTCGCCTCAAAAGATAACAGATACTGAAGGAGTCAGGACTGAACCCAATATCGTAGAAGCCCTAGAGGAGGAACCAGCTAGATTGCAGCAGGAGCGGAGTGGCTTTGAGGCCGAGTCCGCAGCAGAGGATGAGCAACAAGAAGAAGACCTGGAGGATCCCTTGGAGCCAGCAATGACGTCACCACATCGTTCTCACCTACCGACCTCGATCATAGAGGAGCGCACTACAGACTCGCCTAGCGTACGGAGGCCTCAGCGAGATCGAAGACCTCCCAGAAAATTCTCCCCGTAGAGTATAAACGGGGGTGGTCCCCCTTTTAAAAAGGGGGGAGTGATGTGAGTATCGATACTAGATATCGATATTCCGCGCTGTCTGGGGGCAACACAGATGAGTGGAAGGTTATATATAGGACTGCTATGAGTTTTTTTATTGTTTTGGTGATGTTCTATAGTCAAATTGTTTATTGTTAAGTCGTGTTAACTAATCTTGTGAGATATTGTATCTTTAAATAAAATTTGTTCCATTACAGTTGATAGTTATTCTGACACCCCTTACCTCTTCAATAGACACTGTCTATCAGCTCCCCAACTTGAATGCGAAAGGCATTTCAGCAGTTGAGTTGTAGGATTAAAATGGAATTTTATAATTTTTTTTTTTGGATACATATTTTGCTTCTGATTTTTAAGATAGGGTGCCTATAACTGTGTGGGGTTTCAATGACTGTCTGGTTTACCCTATATGTCCTTAATCAAAAGGTCGTAGAATTATTTTAGTAATTTAATAACATTAGCTTATTATAGCACAAGTAATACTCATAGACTCGTTTAGTTACGAACATATGGAGAAGTTATAGTTTTGTATTATAACCTTCCCTAAATAGCGAGGTAATATTTAGTTCTGTGTGTTTAAAGTGAAACGTTTCTGCCAAACAACAATACTACTCCAAATTCGATGATGTTTGAAAGAGCTCGATGTTATTTGGATATACCGGAGACAGTAACCTAGTTTTGGATTGTAGAAAATGATTGCTTATGTCATTGGCGAACATTGTGGTAATATCTAAGATCTATTTTTATCTGGGGCAAGTAGAATTTTACAATTTCTCTATAATTATTCTTTTGTTGAAGTAACAATAAAAACATATATTACGACAATGCATTGTGTCATTACTAGGGCTGTGAATTATATGCAAAAAAAAAACTGAAAAATATGCACATATATATGCAAACATATAGGGTAAAATATGCATTTAAATACCGAAATATGCAACTATTTACATTACTTGTTTGGAAAAAAAAAATGCAATACATACTTATACATAAGTACAAACTCAAGTTTAAGTAACTAATTGTGTTGAAAGGGAAAAAAATCTAAGAAGACTATTAAAAAACAAAAAGACAAGGCGAATGTTAAGAAAGAAAACACGTATCGAAGGTTATTTCGGCTGGACATAAATCAGTACCGAAACCAGAATTTGGAGAATCCAGCGGCAGTTTGTGTAACAAAAGTTTTTTAAAATTTTGATTTCTTGCCTTTGTGTTATAAGTACTTTGCTGTTTTTATGTGCAGTAATTTACGCAACTTTATCAAAAGAAACACAATTTAAAACATCAATATCGCACTTAAAAGTCTCAATTTTGAGAACTTAGATTCTTTCCAATGAGATCTTTTGTCTTTGCTAGAGTAATTTTCGAGACAAAATAGAAGTAATATTCCAAGTATTTGAGTAGAGCAAGAACAAGAAATTAATCTGATTAAACAATTCCAAGAGAAGCAAATACGATCCAAAGGGAAGAATCAGCATCTGGATAAACACGATCTTATTCAATAGGCGAAAAAAAAATAATAGTTCACGTAGCTAATTTTTGGTTTTTATTTTTTTATCTGCTCAGAAACTTAAAAAAAAAAAATCAAAAGTCAAATGCTGATATGCCGAAAATTTAGTTAAATATGCAATTACAGTTCAAAATATGTATTTATGACAAAATATGCACAAATATGGAAAATAAAAATGCCATATATGTAGATAAATATGCAGTTGAAGGTCCAAATATGCAAAAATGTGTATTTATGACAAAATATGCACAAATAAGCAAAATAAAAAAAACTCAAAATGACCCCAAATGCGTCAAAACATATACATAATGACGATATTAGACGTTTTAGTTGGCTAGGAGAAATATGCAAATGCATATATTTCACAGCCCTAGTCATTACATTACAAAACATCGAACAAAGTACAATTTTTTAATTTATCTATTTTTTTGAGTAGAATAAAAAAAATCTATAATTTAACCTAACTTACCATAATCTAAAACATAACTATCCTGATAGAACAGAAAAAAAACAACAACTGTTAAACAACTTCCAAATTGTCTCATTGTAAACTTGTTCAGGGTTCTTTTTATTCCTCAGTTTATCTAACTTTAAGTCTGACAAGGGGACGTTTGGAGTTGTAACTGACAGATTTGAATGCCGATTTTTGTTTGGGTAGTAGGGACCTGTAATAGTGCAAAACTAGAGTTATAGCCGCCAATGGGCATTAGGAACCGAGAAAAAAAATAAGATATGAAAAATCACGTTTAATTTTTTTTCTCAGCTCTCAGTCGAGATATAGAAATAATTCTTTCACGTTTTATTGCAGTTATGTATGCTATTTTATATAAAAATACTTTCGTTAAGCTCAAGACACTACCCGGCTTTAGGGTGCTCAAAAATGACAAAAAATCGACAAAATTCCAAGGAAATCCGCTGTATATCAGTGGAAACTTTTTTTCATGAGAAACTGACTTTTAATCTCGATTCAACGCACCACGAAACCCTTATATGTGAAATTTTATCAAAATAAAAAAATATTGATTTTTTTACCCCTTTCGAGGAGGTTAAAATTGAGATTTCATCAACGATTTCCATAACAACTGCTGTGTTTAACCGATTACAATAGTAATAGCATCACTAGAATCAGCATACATTCTGATGTGAATGAAAAAACCCAAGGTCAGCTATAACTTGAGATATTTCAAAAAGGGGAAATCCTGCGACCTCCGGATCTGGTCTAAACTCTGCAATTTACGGCTTCTAGATGACCTTAAAATTTGGTCTTAATCGGTGACGAAATATGTAAGATAGCGCAAATTAATTACATTTTTTGAGAAATTTACAGCTCCTTGCCTTCTAAAATCCTACAAACTTTTGAAGGTAAAAAAAAAAATAATTTTTGATTTCGACAAAATTTAGTTTCTACATGTTTTTTGAGATGAGGAATTTGAAAATAATATCAGTTTTTAGTTTAAAAATCAAAAAGCTCAAGACACTAGCTTAACGAAAGTATTTTTATAAAAAATAGCATACATAACTGCAATTAAACGTGAAAGAATTATTTCTGTATCTCGACTGAGAGCTGAGAATAAAAATAAAACGTGATTTTCATATTTTATTTTTTTTCTCGGCTCCTAATCCCCATTGGCGGCTATAACTCTAGTTTTGCACTATTATAGGTCCCTACTACCCACACACAAATCGGCATTCAAATCTGTGAGTTACAACTCCTTGTGAGTTTAAGTTAAGTCTGAGAATAATTTGTAGATTTATTCTATGAATAAGCCCTTATCCAGCAAGTGTTTCTAAATATCATAAAAGTTTTAATTCACAGGGAGCAACAAGTGACAGGTCAATAACCGTTCAATGATATAATTATAGCCTTCGATTAAATATTATTTGTTTATGAATAAATTTATGTCATTATTTAATCAACATAATATTATTCGAGATTATATTTATTTATTTTTGGACACAACATCAAGGTCTTCAGTGTCCTATTTTTTAATTCTTCTTTTTGTTATTTTCTTTTTTTTTTTTTGCGGAAGAAAATACTTTTTTTCAATATTGAATTGGTTATCTCCAAGCATTTTCCTTCCAAACCATTCCTGCTGGAAGTAGTTTTCATACAATGGACATTGTAAGATGTCTAATTGTTTGTTGTTTATTTATTGGGGCTTGACTCCCTTATGTACTCCAATTTATCCAACTTAGGTTATCCTACAGGTTACTAACTTACTACCTGAGACCCTCACCCCAACTCGCTTGGCCATCGAGTTCCGTATCTTAGAGGACTCTTGCAACACATACACTTCGGTGATGCTTCTCTCTTTATAAGGTAGCCATGTGCAAGTCTATTTTTGTAATGGTATGTTTTCCATTGTTTAACGTCATTTTTAAAGGTTTTCAATTTATTATCTCCATGCGTTTTTTCCCATAACTCAACCCAAGTATTCTTGGCACGATATTTTAAGAAGTTACATATGTCTTAAGAGGTATAGACACTTTTGAGATCTAGTGAGGAAATCGCTGCTTCTTTAGTTGCCACATCAGTGGTTTCGTCCCCTTTTATTCCCATGTCCATATCCAGAAAAGCAGCCAGATTTTTTGCAATATTATTTGATTAACACTCATTAAAATTTGTTTTTGCAATAGTATTTTGTAGAAAACAACATTTTTTTCTATTTTTTCGATTTCAATCTTGTGTCCCATTACCTACGAATAGAGTACCAATTATTTTCCTGACACACGGGTACATCGGACTTTTCCCATTTAAATTTTCAACTATACAAAAATAAAAATAGATATAGGACAGTGTATATACACTATGTGAAATAAACATAGTGGATCGACTTCAAAATCGGTGGAATGTTTAAACATTATAACTACATTAAGCCGTTCGTATTAGGCTATTAGACTTTTAAGCATTTTCGTATTCGCAGCGACAGCTCAAATCCGGCTGGGGCTGGTTAAAGTTTATTTCGTGACAGAATTACGACCTACAATATGTTGGTAACCTATAGAATCAATCGTCCTTCTTGCTCTACCAAGAGAATATAACGACGTTAATCCCCAATAAACAACAAAAACAGATTCAATATTTACGGATTATGTTTATCAGCAAAATAAGAAAATACAAACAGCAAAGAAAGCTGAACATATTAATAATTTGTTGTGGCGTTGATTTATTTTAAAAAAATAGAAAACAACGATATAAATAAGCCATGATTAAGTGAAAAAATAAATAATTATTCAGAGTTGGGAAAACTTTAATCATAACTAAAATAATTAGTTTTGATTAAATTTTGCCTAACTTTCTACTTATTAATATACCATGGATAAATAATAAAATTTAATTACTATAGAGGTCTGATGACAACCTTTGCCACAACACAAGATATTGAAAACGACAGGTCGATTAGTTCTTATGAGGAGGTGTTGAAGAAACTGAGTGATGAAATAGGAAAGCAAGAAATCGAGAAGAGAGACAAAGTGCGCTTTTTGGAGTACTTACAACAAGCAATAAAAGACAAGCAGGTATAAAATAAGATTTTCATTGAACATTCATATTATTATTTTTTTTTAGCTCAATTCTTTTTTTTTTCTTAAAAGTATGTTGTAAGTAGTAATTACTTTACCATATTTCAGTAAAACATGCACTTTTGCCTGGGAAGCTCACTAACTCATTCTATTGAAATCATTATAAGGTCACTTGCAATACACATCCTAGGACTTTCTTAACTAGAAGAATATCACGAATATCCTCATACATTAATTCTATTGTTTTGACTTTTAAGGCATTTGACCTACCGAAGGCACTCGACCTGCTGAAGGCATCCGGTGCAAAACTGTCTGAGATGGTTTAACAAACTTGCAAGATGTAGGCTGAAATATTTACATACCAGATTTACAAAGTAGAGTTTTGGGGAAAAAGGAGAAAAATGGGGACTAAAGGGAAGAACGTGATGATATAGGACCTACAGAAAAGAGGCCCTGAGTGGGCCTCAGTACAAACAGTAGAAAGCCAGTGATACGGATGATTGACTATGATGATAATGATGAGGAATGATAAGTAAATTGATTATTGTTAGATAAGAAAGAATTTAGAGTTCTTCATATGCTTATAAACATGAATAATGAAATTCCTTCGTTGAACCAAAAAAGAAGAAGCAAGAGATGGACATTTGAAGCCAAAGTTGTGTCATTTTTCAGATCCAGGATTTTCAGGATTGCGTGGAAAAAATGAGAATAATGATCTATAAAATAAAAACGAATGTTTGAAATGTAAAAATTTAGAAATAATTTCAATGAAGCAAAGAATGGAATTAATGTTCCATGAGCACAACCCAAGGAAACATAAATCCACATTAAAGAATGAGGCTTGACAGACAAAGGGATTTCAGAAGAAACATTCACATTTTAGAAACGATTATATACTAAATATTGCCAAAAAAATAATTAGTAATACATTGTTAAAAAATCCTAAATAAATCAAAGATTGCTGATACGCATAGTAAATAAAAATCTATGCTAATATTTAGCCTAGATATATCTTAAATTATTACTTTAAATATACAATGAACCCAATTAAAACTTATTCTCTATCCATACAACGGATACTCAACACATACCAGAATAAAATAATCTGATCGTGATATTCCTTTGTCGCTTTAGGTAGAACTCCGCTTGGAAAACGAGGAACTGAAGTCACGATACGCAGAATTGAACAAAACAAAGCATTATGTGGAGGCACCACCATTCGCGGACATGAATCTGTACGACGAAAGCACAGAAGCAGACATCCTTGCCAACAAAATCAAAGAGCTCGAAGCTAAGATTAATATGCTTCAAAACTACAATACCTCATACCCCAATTCCTACGCAAACCAACAGTATGTTTATCCACAACTTTTAGGATCGCAGCACAACCGTGTAAGGTGCTTGGTAATGGTTAACTTATATTAAAAATTATTTCCTAATATATCATGTAAAATTAATTATTTTAGAAATTCTCCGTGATGGGTGAGGGTAGAGCAATGGTTACTGTAGGGGAATGAAAAAAGGGGAGACCGTTCCAGGGACCGTTTGCAAAAATATCATTTCTAAATACAAATCAAAAAATGGTAATCAACAAAATCACAATTTTATACGTGAACCACAACGTTCGTCCGATTGTCTTGGGCATGAATGGTATATATCCATCCGTTATTTGGCCGTAAAATCACCCAGTCTAGCTTTTGCGGTAGAAAGTGCCCTCTGGCGGTACAGCAGGAGGCAATAAGATAAAACACATCATTTCGGGTATTCTTGGCAAGAGTAATTATAATAGTCTTTATTTATATCTATATACAGATTTAACTTCCTCATTATTTACAATTTATATAAATTTTGTATTTATATATAGACCTTCCTCGTTGGGAGATTAGAGTCTTTTGAACGGAGACTAGCCGAACCTTACGGGTGAAGTTGCTGGCATATGCTCTTCCATAGGTACCTGCCTCGCGCTAATCGCACCCAGAGAGAGCTACCGCACATCTTCTTGAATTCGTCGGCCCATCGTTTGCGTTGCCGGCCTTTGCACCTCTTCCTATCGCGCGGTATCCACTCGGAGAATCGCCGAGCCCAGCTGTCTTCGCCTTGTATCATCACATGGCCTGCCCAATTCCGTTTCATTCTTCTGGCTTAGGAGACGGCGTCGGTGACCATGGTGTACTTTCTAATTTGGCGTGAATTTATTTTTTTCCTTCAATGATATTCCTAGCATTATTCTTTCCATCTTGCGTTCCATCCTCCCTAAGGCTTTAGTAAGTGATGTCTATGTCTGGCAACCTTAACTCGGGATAGGGTTTATGCAGCTGTTGAATGTGATCGTTTCAAATCTTATTTCCAGCTGTGCATATCTTGGTGGGAGTGATGATTGACAATTATTGTAGAATGTTATTTGTTTTGTCAGTGAGAACCATGTTGATATGAAGAATGATTTCTATTAACGATCTACGATTTAGGTTAAACCTATCAGAAAGGACCTATAACAAACATTTTAAACAAATGATAACCCTACTGTTCTATTTAGAATTGGAAGACACGGTCGTTTAATGTAAAAAAAAGCACTAATAATTTCACCAAAAATAATATTACCAATGTTTTAATGTCTATCTGACCCTCATGCAATAACCTTTCCTATTCAGAGATCCTTTTCTGTTCAGAACAATTTCTAACAAAAGGTTATTCGGATAAAACTTTGAATCTTTAGCCTAGTCACCATTTAAAGTTAGTTTATCGGCGGACTTTAATATTGCTATATTTAGCGAAAATATGCTATATTGTATGGAGTTATTACTGATTCATTAACATTACAGCTGTTTACAACTATCCACGCTCGCTCAAGAGTAAAACTTAATGGCGCCTTTTGAGTGGAGATCGGAATCTTGTCTGGAAACATAAAATTTATTATTAAAATTCTGAGTGATTAAACATCTCTAAATCATCGTTATAATAATTAACATTTAAAAATTTATCATAAAAGTTGTAACATTTTGTTATTACAGACGTTGCCACTTTTTTGTAAGAAAATAAATGATTAGTAACATTTTCAATACCTTAGAAACTAACTCGACAACGTTAAATGCACCCCGATTGTCACGATGTTTTATAGTTTATATTTTCTTAAAAGGATTATTTTAAATTTAATATTTTTTACCAACGTAAATAAAAAGAAAAAAATCTAAACTGGGTCGTGCTATTTTTTCATGTTGAATTGGCATTGTTCAAACTATATTTTCAAGATAAGAACCGTGGTTTGACGTATATTTCAAGGGTTCACTAAAATATTAAATAAATCATTACAGGATAAATCAGTTGATTGGAGTACATTGGTGGCACTTATGAACACACAACCACGCCCGATATCCGCGATGTCCAGATTCAGGCAACTTTATCAGTGTCATGCTCCTAGGTACTTTATAGGCTGTTACAATAAATTTATATTTAAGTTTTATATTATTTATTTATTAGTTTAGAAATACATCTGTATTAAGAATACAACTGAAGTGTATCTGAATTTTAACAGGCAGAGCCTTCCATTCTATCCATTTTTCAAGCGTGTGCCTTTCCAAAGGCCGATCTCAATGTTTCCAGTCTACATGAATTGAATGAAGACACAATGCATAAAATAAACGTTTTGATTCTGGGAGTTAATCATCACTTGAATGCAGAATAAATATATACCTGATTTTTAATAAGTTTCATTTTTACTATAAATAATAACAGTTTTTTTATATGTACAAGACCTTCTTGGTACAGGATTTTTTTTCATAACCCTCATTCCCTCTCGACCTCGCTTAGAATTGATGACTATAGCTCTATTTTTGAATATGCAACTTGTCTTACACGTCATTCCACCACCGCTATACGAAATTATTAAGATTATAAAATTACATAAACAGGAATGGTTAGTAAAAATATACTTGAATGGTAGAGTAGGTCTACAGTAGTGTGAAAAATAAACGCAACACTTTTTAAAATTCAAATAATATTCATTCAAATGATATTTATACTGTTTACTTACTCATTAGGTCTTGTGGGATTGCACTTCGGACTCTTATCGCTTATTTTAGAGGCAAGCATTGTATACTAATGGTAATCCAAAGTTTAGTTCGAAAATAAATGAAATGAGTCGAAATTACAGTGAACTATGCAGTGAAAAAAACCAAAACAATAATCCTCGCTTTAAGTGAAGATAATTTTTCTTGCCGTTATATTAGTAATAAAGTAGGTTGTGCTTCATCAACTGTGAGTAGGTTTTTAAAAAAAAAATATCGGTCTTCTGGCACTTTAGGAGTCAAACATTTGTGTGGTCGCAAGAAAAAAACAAATGAAAGCGAAGATCGCGTGTTGCAACATGCCGTTCGAAAACATCAAAACTGGACGCAAAAAGATTGGAGCTCTGTCATATTTTCTGATGATTCGAAATTCAACATACATGGCACATATGGTATTCAGCACGTGAGACGAAGAAAAGGTGAGGCCTTAACAACTTAAGGTTTAAAATCGACAGTGAAGTTTCCAGTGAACTACACTCGATGAGACATTGCGAGCCAATGGCTACTTACGTATTCAAAAGTAAATACAGGTTTTTAAACAGTTGCATCTATTTTTCATACTATTATAAGTAAAAAAGCTTTGAGATAAAAAAAACACCGTAAGAAATGACTCGTAAAAATTAAAAAGGAAAGTGAATTAAAGTATTTTGGATAAAAGCAAAAAGTACTTAGCAATATCAAGTTTAATTGTTTTATTAAAATAAAAAAAAATTTGTATTACTATAGGTCACACTATATTAAAGAACGCCACATTTATTTATTATTCTTGCAACACGGGGTTTCCCAGGCCAGAAAGATGAGGCGGGAAATTAAGTACAATTATTTAATTCTATCCTGCCACAGACCGGATTCGAACCTACAACCAGTGGTTTACCAGGTTGCTTGGACAAGGCCCTTTACAGGTGCGTTACCTCTGAGCAATGTCTCCCCTCTCCAACGTCCCAAACAAGATCTCGCATCGTAATCATGCTTAAGCCCTCAACTATATATCAGACAAAACCATTCTAATTCAAAGATCTTCCATCTTTATCCAGCTCTAATCATCTCTGGAATCCTTCTCAAAAGATAAAACGGCGGTGCCGTGGAGACTAATTGTAAAATTCAATAATGGAGTTCAGGCAATGGACAGATTCTTCTTTCATGTTTAAAGTTTTTGTAGGAGATTAGAGTAGATTCAATTTCTTTTGGACAATAAACATCGAGGGTCTTTAGTGTCCAGTCTATATTTCTTTCCTTCTAGTTTTAGGCAATTTTTTCAGATTTTATTAAATAATTTATACTTTCTAAGGTATTGTATAATTTTGTCTATATTGTTACTATTATCAAGTATAGCAGAGATGTTCCTCTGTAAACGTGCTTCCTGAAAATAACTATCCCATTGAGGGCAGTCCTCTAGTATGTGCATAATTGTAATTGTATATTACTGCATGTCTCGCACTTCGGTGGACTGTCTCCTGTTATAAGGCAACCGTAAGTAAGTCAAGTGTGGCCTATTCTGAGTCTAGCTATAACAACTTCCTCTCTTCTCTTGCTACGGTTAGAACGTTTCCATATTTGTGTACCCTTTTTTAATAGCTTTAAGTATATTTAGTTCTTCAATATTTTCTCAAGCCTGTGTCCAGGTCAGTTTTACTCGAAATTTTAAAGTGTTCAGATGAGATGTTAAGATTTGTAATATCATTTTTTGTGTTTTTGTGGGTCTGGCGTTCTTACTCAAACTAAACTTGATGCTAACACTAACAACCGAACATGATGGGAGGAAAGTTAATTTGTGAATCAGCCAAAACACAAATATTGTGAATAAGTATGAATACATGTTATTTGATTTATTCATCCAATGTCTTCATCGTCGATTGTTTTTATAATTTTCTTTTATTATATTTGATTTCTGATTATTTTATAGATATATTTTTTATGTAAATAGGCGATATATATATGTACAGAGCAGTAGTGGCGTTCATATCAAAACGAGTTCGATTTAAATTTTTTTCTTTAAATTGTCTGTTCTCAATTCTTTTAAAACACTAGATCTATTCTATAATCCATTTGAGTATTTTTTTTTTAAAAAACAGCTTTCCAGTTCTTTGTTGTTGTACCAAAAACATCTACTCAATTTCAAATCTCTAGAAATCTTTTTTGTCTTTGCTGTAATATTTTTGAAAATGGATTTAGCTGGTTTATAAAACGCCTAGACTATCTTTAATAAAGACAGCCTTTAATTTTTGATTTTATTCTCTTTGTGTTCTTGATGAGTTGGAGCTAATATGAATTTAATAAAATTTAAAGAAAAACTGATCTGGGCTAGACGAAAATAAAAAAAGGAATTTGAATATTATTTTCTTGTGTGCCAATATTTTTGCCTAGTTTGTTTGCCGTCATTTAAACAGGACAAGAAATCTTTAGTATAATCACTACAGCAAATAGGATCTCATTGTCATCATGGCTTGAACAGTTGATTTCCATGTATAATTTATAAATAGTTTAATTGATCTAGGATCAACAATTTCTATTACAAGTCTATAATCACAAATGGTACATACAAGTCTTAATATTGACCTACATACCGTAAATTTATCGTTGTTTTTTTTTTTTTAAATCTAAATTTCAAGACTAAAACGACAAGAAACTGCCCGTCGTTACAGACTACTTCAACATTTACTAGACAAACGTTCAAAGCTCCCAATTAATTACAAAAGACTTATTTACATGACTGTGATTAGACCTATTTGGACGTACGGAGTTGAGCTTTGGGGCTCTACTAAACCATCCAATTCATCTCGTATCCAATCCTTACCATCCAAAATCCTTCGAAAAATCCTCAATGCTCCTTACTTTGTGACCAATAAACTTATCCATAAAGATCTTAATGTTCCATATGCTTCTGATTTAGCCCAAACCAGATACCTATCCTTCCATAGTAAGCTCCATAACCACTCCAATCCACTAGTCTCCCAACTTGCTTCCTCCTCCATCCCTGATAATCCTCAGAGGCGTCTGAAAAGAAGATGGCCTAGAGACCTTTTAGTGTAGATTTTATTGAAGTGCTACTAGTGAGTAGTTCTTCACAAGTTATTTGCATGCCATTGAATTCACTGTCAACACATTTACTTGTATATTATTTTGTACAGTTGTAAATATCAATAAATGGAAAAAAAGAAAAAAAAAAAAAAAAAATCTAAATTTGTATACATAAATTTATCAAAATGAAACTGTCTACACTGTTTTACAGTGCAAGGCGAAAATATTTAATTATGAAATCTAATAAGAAAATAAGAGTTAAAAAAAAAAAAAAAAAAAAATCATTTAATGAACGAATGCAAACCAAGCTTATTTAGTGATCGTCAGAATGTCTCCAAATTCATGTGAAACGTATATACGTGACTAAAGGTATTGAAGTTGATTGGCTTTATCAGTTAATCAGTGTTTTGTTTTCGAAAATAAAAATCGCTCGTGACCGACTATAAGCCTCACTGGATCGTCCTGTTAATCAACTTAGTTCCTTTGGCTCACAAATGGATTACTAAAGGAGTGTGCCTGTTTTCTCGTTATAATAAAATTAAATTTTGAGTTAAAAGCAGTTTTGTTCTCCATCAACGTTGGACCGCAAGGCATAATCTGTGGCACTTGTGAACTGTTGGTTAAGAGCATAATTCATATTTTAAGAAAAACTCTAAAATACATTTTTTTCCCCACAATTATTAGTATTCATCTCTGTAATAGCCTCATAACTAAGTCCAATAGGCACAATTAAAGAGAAAAAATATTGCTTTCTGATAATACCTTTTAACCAAAATTTACATACAACGCACAAAATGGACTTACAATGGAGGTACAATCAAATACGAGGCAGCTTCGATCCAATGCCGAGTTGAATTCCTGGTACAAAGAAGTAAATGTGGTCCCTTTTATTAAAATAAGGTTTGGAATGAGTGGGTAATATCATAAGAATGCTCATATAGAATGCCGAGCAAAATTTTGCATGGCTCTATAATTGGCAAAAGAAGAGTTAGCCGACCAAGAAGACGATGTCTACAGGACCTTGAAGAAGATCTAGGGATCCTCGGCGTTACAGCATGGAAACAGAAGGCTAATGATAGAGGCACATGACAGAACATTGTTTAGGAAGCCAAGGCCCACACCGGGCTGTAGGGCTACGTAGTAAGTAAATAAGTACTGAGAAATAATAGAGATACCAATATAATACAAAGTTCTCCTTGTAGAGGAAACCAAGTAGAATAGAGGAATACTGAGAACAATTTGAATCGTTGTAAAGAGAAAAACGAATGATTTCCAGTTTTTCATAAAGGTAACCGAAGTCAGATTCGTTCAATCATATTTTACTTTAATAGTCATCGTCCTCATGCGCAATTTTCTCATTTATTAAGCGAAATTCTCTCATATCCGAGATTTAATAATTTGTTTCGAATCGTTGGCCCAACAAGAAGTTGAGGCGAAATGAGTAATTTCTCTGGAATTAGTAATCTCCCCCCCCCCTCCTCTTTCCCTCCCTAGTAGAAATGGGGAAACGCTGCCACTGTGATCTCAATTATAACGAAGGCCTCAAGACCTCATTCAAGGGTCTTATCTTAACACCACTTTTAAGGCTATGTCTTACTAACTTTATAGTTTCCATCTAAATCCTTCAACTTCTGACTTCTGAGATTTAATTAAATTTCATAAATCGTTAATATACATGCAAAAAAAAAAGCCGTCGTAAGTTATTATTTTTCTCGAATAAAAGCTTCATATTTCTTTAGGTGCTGACGTCACTATATTCTTTGACCACGACTTAAAACTTACCAATATTGTTTAAAAAAAAAAAATAAATGAAAACAAGCAGCATTTAAAACAAACTACCAATAATTTTAAATTTTCTTTTTTTTTTTTTTATCAACTAGTTTTATATCCACCACTTGCTTCACCCCATGTGTATGAATGTCTTACATTCAGTAATAGGTCTTAAGAGATTTTGAATAAATCCTTAAGAGAAATATCATATAATATATTATAAACTATAATAAAGCATTTTAATTTAAAATTCTGTATTTTTTTTTTTTTTTATATTCTTAAAACTGTAATAAGTAAACAACTAAAAAGAATGAAACTTTTAACCGAGAAAATAAGGCAAAAATTAAATATGAAATACACACACACAGACACTATATATATATATATATATATATATATATATATATATATATATATATATATATATATATATATTCCATATGTGTGCTTGTATGCTAAAATCTAAGTTATAGACCTTAAAACTAGCGCTTCGACTAATTAAGTGTCTTTCAACCTTTCTACCTTTTTCTACGCTTTACCAAAATATCTGCTGAACGGTTGGTTCTAAAGAAAAACTGTTGATATTCAATATTACACTGAACTAAATTTTCTACAATTTGAGCGAAAAATAAGCTCTGTAGGTTGAACGGAGACAAAGATACAGGCTTTCAAATGTCCCTTTAATAAAATGGCGAACATTGTGTTTTTTTATTTAACGGTTTTTTCTTCATACGTCCTTAAAAAAGACGTCTATAGCAAACTGTATTATGAAAGATTTTAAAGGTGAGTTAGTCAGTGTTAGTTGTTTATTCCAAAAACCATAGATAAGTTTCATTTGATTCAGTTACTACGACCTTCAGTGTACAAATAGCTGGCTAAAACATATCGAATATAACTATACGAACTATAACTTTTAATAATATGAAATAAAACGAAACTTAAAAAATATAATTATAATACAATTTCAACTATAAAAACCAGTTAATCCGACGTTTTGGCTGTTACGTCCTATCCTTTGGTTCCTTAGAGATCGGATATTGCATGAATGGATACACCACTATCTCTATTATTTATTGTTCTCCATTGAGACACATTGTAATATTTATAGCAATAAAAATAGATTATTAGTTAAGAACTAACAAACTATTCTTCTATTGAAGGATATTACTTACATCCTAGGTTAGTTGTAAATAAGAAGTAAAATTAATTTTCTGCTGTTTATTCATTAAATTGACAACGTGATTCCCATTTTCATTAACTTCAATTTCTTTTAAAGCAATTCCAGGTCTTTTTTAGGACTGAATAAAGTAATATTTCTCATCAGTCACTGTCGCTGTCAGTCTGTTTGAATATCTGATTAATGATTGATGCGAATCGCTAGATTGAATTTATAATTTAGAGCTCTCATTTGGCTCAGGAAGTATAACTTTTACCTGAGATTGGTCTCCAGATTATAATGCTGATCGTAATTTAAATTTCCATTATGATAATGAAAGAAGAAAGTTAAGGTACTCATGATAACATCGTTGGATCAATATAACTACCAATCGAAAAAGGATTTACCTCTTCTATTGGTATTTATTTAATTGGAGGAATATTTCGATTCTAATAACATTCATCGTTAGTTTTAAAAACTTTATATATCATTAGAAAGACCCTTGCTAATATTGCTTATCCTTAGCTTGAGGGCCCATTTATTTATTGGGATTATTTTTTTCTGTTTGGCAATACACCTGCGAAGATTGCAACGTTCACAAATGGTGAGTACGCTGACATACATTTTTTGTATGGTTTTTGTAATGGAAACGCGAGTGCAGCGCGGCGGGAGTACCAACTTAGGTTTCCAGATAGGCGCCTCCCCTCTACGATAGTGTTTTCACGAACTCATCAACGTTTATCTGAAACAGGTTCCGTTCATAAGTTACGTCAAGAATTGGGACAAGTTCCTCATGATGTTGAACTCGAAGAGGAAATTATTGATATAGTAAATGAAAATCCCAGTGTTTCATCAAGAGACTTGGCCCGTGAAATTGGTATCTCCCAAAGGTCAGTTATCAACATTTTGCACCGAGAACATTTTCACCCATATCATTTCACACAAGTACAAGGGCTAGAACCTAATGATCATGTACATAGAATACAATTTTGCCGCTGGCTTTTAAATAGAGACATTCAAGAACACCAGTTTCTGAGGAAAATTTTATGGACAGATGAGTCTCTTTTTACAAGGGAAGGAATTTTTAACGTCCACAACCGGCACTACTGGGCAGCTGAAAACCCCACATATGGTTCAAGAAGCATCTTTCCAGCATCGTTTTACAGTGAATGTGTGGGCTGGGATAATAGGGGACCGACTCATTGGGCCACATTTTTTGCCCAGCAGATTGAATGGAGAAAGTTATTTGGATTTTTTACAAAAATATTCTACCACAACTTATTCACGACATTCCACTTGATGTTCAGCAAAACATAATATTCCAACACGATGGTGCTCCTCCACATCATTCGGCAGCAGTACGGGAATGGCTGAACCAACGATATTCGACCTGGATAGGTAGAAATGGTGTGATACATTGGCCAGCTAGGTCACCTGACTTAGCTCCAATGGACTTTTATGTGGGGGGCTACATAAAAAGCGAGGTATATGCCAGAGAAGTGACCAGCATTGAGGTCCTAAAGACGAGAATTCTGGAGGCCGGAGCCAAATTGCAACAGCGTCTGACTTTAGCAGTGACCGTAGGGGCTGTGAGAAAGAGAGCAAGAAGCTGCATTCGAAATAATGGAGGACATTTTGAAAATTTAATAAAATAACGGACTCTGGCGGCGCTTTATTGACAGTGATTCTTTTATTTTCAAATTAACAAATTTTTTCTTTGCTTTTTATTCTAATGAAGTGTTTCCTTTTATTTAAAATACAGATTTTCATCAAGCGATTATCATAATGTCTTATTTACCAAAGTACCTGATTTGTATGCTAAATGAGAACACCATGTTTTTTCGGTTTCAAAAGTAAATTTCTCCATGAAATTAAAACAAAATCATTACTTTTAACATATCATTTGAAAGCTTATAAATTTGCAAGTTTTGAGAGCTTTGCAGTTTTGTGGATTGTTTTTATGAAAAGCAGTGAGCGCTGAAGTATTAATATAACATAGCAATGGTATTCCACTACCTAAAGCTGATACAGTTCCGTATCTTGATTTCTACCTAGACAAAAGACTTACATGAAACCCACATACTCGACTCAAAAGGCAAGAACTTAACAGACGCTTCGGCCAATTGTATAGACTACTAAATAGGACATCTCATCTTTCCTTTAAAAAATAAACTTCTCCTATAGAAAACCATCATTAAACCCATTTGGACTTATGGAATTGAACTGTGGGGAACAGCCAAAAAGTCGAATATCAATCACATTCAATCCTTCCAATCCAAAATCCTCCGAACTATAGTATATGCTCCTTACTATGTTTCCAACAAAACCCTACATAACGGTCTCAATATACCATATGTCCTCGACCTCATACCCCTTAATTTTTTTTAATTCCATCGCAACCTTTCCTTTCATCCTAACCCTCTGGATCAATTTTTATCCAGCTTCACACATCCTGATAACCCACCTCACAGACTAAAACGGCAGTGGCCCCGAGAACTTTTATAAAATTTATATATTATGGAGTTCTGGCAATGGCCAGCTTCTCAACTCGTGCCCGGTGTGAATGTACTATAGTGCTCTCACGCAGCCTCCACTGGGTTTTTTTACACTAGTAAAGCAGCTGAGAGAGAAGAGATAGAACCTCTTTTTGCCTGGCTTGTCCCTCTACATGTGGGGAGGGATAGGTCTGGCTGGGGATCCCTAGGATGAGTGTGTATTGTAAATACGCAAGTATAAATTGTAAATATTGTAAGTTCGAGTGTGTTTTTTAATTTTAATTTAATTTTGTTTTATTCTTTATTATTAATATTTATTTAATTGTTTTTTATTAACTTTTACTTTTTTCTTTTCTTTTTATTTATTTATTTTTTCTTATTTTACTATTTTATTTTATTTATAAGCATATTGTATACTTGGTATTGTTTATATAATTATTTAAATATTTATATAATTATATAAAATTATATTATATTGTTCATGAATGTATCTTCTGGTCTCTTTTTATTTATGTTGTTTAATGCATTTGATTTGTTTTCTTACCTTTTAAATATGTTATTGTATACATACATATATTTATATATCAAAGCTGTAAATCAATTTCTATAATTTTGGTAATTTTTTAGAACTGACGATGTATCAATATAACAATAGCTGATCTAGCTTAACAGGCGCATACAGCGGCCCCTTGATTTTTCAACTTTACCTTCCAATTCTCTCCGTTCTTTGCATACAACCAATTGTATTGCATCGCTGAAAACACAGTGGTTAGATTATTTCATAAGCAAACGAAACTAAATAGCTTTGATTAATGTATTTTTAACACATACAGATAGGAGCAGTTGGGTAACAAAGGTATAACGAAAAAGGATTTTGGTCACAAACGATAAAAATATTGTTATTTCATTCCTATTTTACTAATAATGTCCTTCAAGAATGGTGTCAAAATTGGAGAATAAAAATAAATCCGGGCAAATCCTATCAAATATCCTTTACTCTTCGTCGTAAACCTACGCCTTCTTGTCCTACAGTATCCTTTAATAATATCCCACTGATCCCTGTTGAACAGATTCGCAATCGACTCCAACTGGAACGTTTTATTCGGAACCCACATTCGAGAGTAAAACGAGGAAATTTCTCGTAGTTTTCGACTTTTCCAACATTTACAAGACAAACGTTCAAACCTTCCTTTACTCTAAAACACTAATTTACATGACAGTTATCAGAACTATTTGGACATATGGAGTTTAGATTAGGGGCTCAACTAAACCTTCTAATTCTTCCCGTATCAAATCCTTACAATCCAAAATCCTTCGAAAAATCCTTACTGCTCCTTACTTTGTTACAAATAAACTTATATATAACGATCTTAATGTCCCATATGTTGCTGATTTAGCCCAAACCAGATAACTATCCTTTCATATTAAACTCCATAACCACGCAAATCCACTAGTCTCTCAACAGGCTACCCATTTTATCCCCGATAACCCTCCAAGGCGTCTGAAAAGAAGAGAGAGCCTAGAGACCTTCTAGTGTTGAATTTTTATTAAAGTGCTACTGATGAGTTCTTTTCAGGTTTTGACATGTTATTGCAATGATTATTAACACATCTACTAGATATATATACTTTGTAAGGTTGTAATTTTTAATAAATGAAAAAAAAAAAAAACTGTTAATCTCTTGATAGTAGATATTGTCCAAGAAAAATAAAAATGTAACAGTTGAGGATTAAGTATGAATCTCTTAAGACAAAATAATGAATACAGTAAACAAGAATTCTTCTTTGTATCTGAGAAAAGTTTTTAAATTACTCCTGGCTCCTAATCAGATAAAGTGGTTATTTGTTGCAACAGAAAATTGTAACAGTTTATATTGTTTATTTTGAATAGTAATTTTATTTATATATACATTCCTTTCCGTATCGATAATTTAATATTGTTTGATGTTTTACAGAAACATTGGTTTATTTCAAGAAAAAACTGCCGAACTTTTATTCTCAACGGATCCTTAAGGGTGCTGAATCCGAATCTCAAGTTTGCAACCACGGCAGGCAACGGCTTCATACAAAAATTGCAAAAAAAAAAAAAAAAAAAAAAAAAAAAAAAAAAAAAAAAAAAAAAAAAAAAAAAAAAAAAAAAAAAAAAAAAAAAAAAAAGTTTTTGTAAATGTTTTACCTATTAAACGGCTACGAAGAGTTTTTGGGGAAAAAATTACGTACATTAATTGTTGCTGGAACCAATACCTCGAAAATCGGACCATTTCTCGGGAAGTAATGGTGTTGGGAAAAATTGTAGAAATTGGCTGTTAGTCAGATGAAAAAAAAGAAATTTTGGATCGGACAAATAGTTTTGGAGTTATTGGGAAAAATATGCAAAAAGTTAGATTTCACATTACGGGATTTTTAGCGTGCTAGCATGTTTATTTTAAGGGACATTATTAAAACCTCGTTTGTAATAGTCTTAAAGCAAATTTAACCAAATTAAGATGAGAACAAGTACTTTTAGATCGGACTAATAGTTTCGGAGTAATAGCCAAAAGAGTACGACAAACGTGTTTTCACGGAGAAGCGAGTTGGTCAATTTCTACAATTTTTCCCAAGACCATTACTTGGCGAAAAATGGTCTGATTTCAGAATAGTATTTTTTTATTTCGTAAGTACTGGTTCTAATTACAAATAATATACATAAACTTTCTTTGAAAAATGCTGGTTGGTTTTTGCGATTTAGGGTATGATACCTACGGCTGCCGTTGTAGTAAACTTGGAAAGCAGTTTCTTGGAACTACTAAGTAGTAATCCTCCTATAAAACTTTATTCTTTATAAACGTACAGTAAACTCTGACCTCTATTGTGAACAGCTAGAGAGAATGCACTCGAGTCTATCGCAGCGTTACCCAGCTATGGAATAAACCAAGGAAAGTTTGAAAATCTTGAAGGTATCGAACGTCTTTCACACCCTTCATAGAATCCTGACCTTTCACTCAGATTTGTATTTGCATCGATCCACTTTATATCTGAGAAGACTTTTAATACTTTCCGCAAAGGTTATATTTCAATTTTTAATTTTATCACTTGAGGTACGCATGATAATATAGAAGGATCGATACAATTAGGATTGAATTAGATTTATTAATAGTAATTTTTAATTGATTAAAAACATTTGTTTGAAAATTATTTAGTCGCATGACCATTACTAATCTTGGCTATGACCATAACCGGTACAACTTGCCCATAACTGATATTTCCAGCTCTTTGTAAAAAATTATAAAAATTTATATAAAAGAATTTTGAGTGTACTTGTCAATTTTACGTTCAATATAATATACATTTGAGAATCTAAATGTATAACCAAATGTACTATTTTACAAACTGTATCTACGAAGTTCCCTTAACGATGACCATATCTAGTGATTTACCCTAATTACGGCATAATCATATCAATCAATCATATAAAAAGTTCATTACGTGAATCAGTGAAATCGCTAACAGATAACCGTTCACAGGAACTGCCTCCAAGGAGAGACAAAAGGAACTGTTAGCAGTGAACGGTTTAACACCTGTGGCTCGCCGGCCGCGGACCTGTTGCTCCCAGCTTCCTGGCAATATTAATAAATTCTATCTCCTATCCTTCCAATCTCTAGCCCCAACCCTCCTCCCTGCTTCACCACAATATTTATTGCTGTTTATCCGCGGCTATTCAATCCTGAAGGGGGGATATCGTTCATGTTGAGTTAGCTTGAAATCTATATCACAGCCTGCTTACTTCAGATTTCTTCAAAGGATAACGTGTATCTATCAATATGTCATATTCAAATATATGTCATATTCACTACGGTTTTTTACATAGGTCATGATGTTTTTTTGTTTTTTTTTTAAGGGATCAGCCAATAAGAAAAAATATATATTATTTTAACAAAACTATGAATGGAGGCTTTAGGGAGGAACTTCATAATGCATACATATAAAAAGGAAATGGAAAGAGAGAGTGTCCTTAATAAAAAAAATTACAAGGGGACGTTTGCAGTTGTAACTCACAGATTTGAATGCCGATTTGTGTGTGGGTAGTAGGGACCTGTAATAGTGCAAAACTAGAGTTATAGCTGCTAATGAGCATTAGGAGCCGAGAAAAAAAAACATGAAAATCACGTTTTATTTTTTTTCTCAGCTCTCAGTCAAGATAGAGAAATGATTCTTTCACGTTTAATTGCACTTATGTATGATATTTGATATAAAAATGCTACCGTTATACCCAAGATACCACCCGGCTTTAGGTTGCTCGAAAAATTCCCAGGAAATCCGCTGTAAATCAGTGGATATATTTTTGAGGAAAAAGAGGCGAGGGTGAGGAAAATTTTTTAACTAAAAAATGATATTATTTTCAGATTCCTCATCTCAAAAAACATGTAGAAACTAAATTTTGTCGAAATCAAAAATAATTTTTTTTTTTGCCTTTGAAATTTTGTATTTTGTATTTCAAATTTTAGAAGGCAAGATGCTGTCAATTTCTGAAAAAAAATGTAAATAATTTGCGCTATCTCACACATTTCGCCACCGATTAAAACAAAATTTTAAGGTCTTCTAGAAGCCGTAGAACTGCATAGTTTATCTCTAATTCGGAGGTCACAGGATTTCTCCTTATTGAGATATCTCAAGTTATAGCTGACCTTGGATTTTTTCATTCACATTAGTTTTTGTCCACTAAAATCTGGAGTAATGCCAATGTTATATGCATGGATAAAAAGCAGAATGTAAGCTGATTCTAGTAATGCTATGACTATTGTAATCAGTTGAACGCAGCAGTTGTTATGGCCGTTAGAAATTGTTCATGAAATCTCAACTTCAAAATTTTAACCTTTAAAATATCACATATAAGGGTTTTATGGTATGTTAAATCGAAATTTAAGATCAGTTGTTCATGAAAAAAAATTACACTGATTTACAGCGGATTTCCTTGGGATTTTGTCATTTTTTTAGAGTTTTTGAGCAACCTAAAGCCAGGTGGTATCTTGAATATAACAGAAGTGTTTTTAAATCAAATATCATACATAACTGCAATTAAACGTGAAAGAACCATTTCTCTATCTTGACTGAGAGCTGAGAAAAAAAAATATAACGTGATTTTCATATTTTATTTTTTTTCTCGGCTCCTAATGCTCATTGGCGGCTATAACTCTAGTTTTGCACTATTATAGGTTGCTACTACCTACATAAAAATTGGCATTCAAATCTGTGAGTTATAACTGCAAACGTTACCTTGTTAGTAATTCATTTATTTTTCGAAAACGACAACAAAGGCGGAATAACCTTGCGCTATCTTAAAAATCATTAGATCATGGAATTCCTTAAAAAAAATAAAATAAAATCCTTAAGTGTCCTAGGAAAAAGATTGAATGGGAAGAGAGAGTGTCCTTTTAAAAATTAAAAATATTAAATCAATTTTCAAAAGGACGAAAACTAATTTGTCGTGAAGGAGAGTGGCCAAGGATTTTCTTCTATGATCAAAAATCGGTAGATCTAAAACCAGTATACTTCAGTGGTTTTTGGGCGTATTGCAGTGTATTTTATATGTATAGCATATACCTGCATATCTTTGTCAATTCACTTTGTGAATTTTTTTTGTTTTTTCCCCTATTTTATTTTATCATTGTTTTTCATACTGACTGAATCGGTCATTATTGTTATGGATTATTGTAACTAGGAATATAAATATAAGTTTTTGAAATTAGCATTTTTTCCTTATTGACTTATTCCTAGGAGTACATGAGTACATGACTGATGCCTAAATTCTACATAAACTGCCATATTTGTTGGCAGTGAAAAATTCACCTATTCTCTAAGCAAATATTTGTCTTTTCCAAAAACTGTTTAAAGCAGTTTCAACTAGTTGAAGAATCCCAGCAGTTCCTTCTTGTATTTCTGATATAGTGCTTCTTGTCATAGAGGCAATATGCCACCTTGTACAATCTTAAACCAAAATATGTCTCTTGTCTTCGCACAAAGTGATACTCATTTAAAATGTGTAAGATTGTAGAGTTTTTGATCTTCTGTGTATATCATTAATATACATAATCATACTAGTAATAAGTATTATAATATAAAGAACATAAATTGGATACCTGAAGGAGAACTAAGACTGTATATGCATTATTCTCAAGATAGTTTTATACAAGTAACGATTTAATTCCGTCAGACGGGACCAAGTGGCAAGACGTACTAACAATATAAACCGAAACAAGGTTTTTCAAAGGAGGTGAATACACCAGTCGAGAGTTGTTTTTTTACATAATCCACTCGATGAAACCTACTGTTTCCCAGTATGTAAGATTTATTAGCCAATTCAGACTAATTTTACAATATGTTTTCTATTTAAAGGACTGTATTAATTTTTTTAAAATACCTTTTCTGAGTATTGACTAATTAATAATTTGAAAAATAGGAGGTTTTAAATCTCTTCGATATCTTTAGACTGATGACAAGATTTTCAATTCTGATAGCCACATACAACTTTCCCAGTAGTTAAACTTTGATAAAATTGTAGTAATTATTCAAATATTTTTAAGTGGTCTTTAGCTGTGAAAGAAGAAAGAAAGTAGTTATCCTTGAGTATAGCAGATTTTTTTTATATTCACGGTTAAAAGTTTCATACTTCTTCAGTGCCTAAGTTCCCATCAGCTTTAACCAAGGTGTATAAAACGTATAAAAACTGTTAAAAAATTAAATTAAATACAGCTTGCTTCATTTAAAGGAAGGAGAAACCGCAGTTTCTTGTTTAGCCGAGAAAATAAAAAAATGGGTTTAATCTTCTGTATATCAAAAATAATCAATTTTTTATGATATACACTGGTAACTGCGGTACTTATTAGAAATGATTTCGATTTCAAGAGTAATATCTAAACTACCTACAACCCATACATAGTGATGGTGGGATTTTGATAGCTCATACTACTGCTGCCTCCCGAACTTAAACCCACATATCATTGAAAGCAGCAAAGGAAGCTAAGTAAGAAGCTTTAGTCGCAGTGGATATTCAAGCTGGAGCTAAGACTCCAGAGGTTTTACTTCACCAGATATATATATATATATATATATATATATATATATATATATATATATATATATATATATATATATATATATATATATATAATTTCTGTTCAGTAAAACAGTTGTGACGTAACATTCAATGAAAGTAAATATATTTAGGTAGCAAAAAAAAAAAAAAAAAAAAAAAAAAAAAAAAAAAAAAAAAAAAAAAAAAAAAAAAAAAAAAAAAAACTAGCTGGATCATAGTATTATATTTTGACAGGGAACGCTGGAAAAATGTTTGGATTGGATTTATTGTTGGTCTCACTGATTTCACTGTCATTATATATATTTATTAAAAGATCTGGCAGAACCCTGGTAAATTTGAAAGTCAAACTGGTAGTAACAGTTATGAAACAAGACCTCATGGCAAAGTTATATAAGCTTCTTATCGATAAGTTGATTTAATAAAACCCGAACTTGAAGCCGAGCCGCTTCCAGCGCAAACTGTTATTTTCAAATCACTCTTAGCACATTACAACTTAAAAATATTTTTCTTTATTTATCGCAAAACATGGAGCACATCTTTTTTATGTTTTAATTATTCAGGAGCATTGACTACTGTGATTGCATTTTAGAAGAAAAAAAAATGTCCCAGTGACATGCAATCGAAACATTACTGTAATCCCCTTAGATTGCATAATCATTAAAGCTATACTTTATCGCTGGACGTTAATTCAACGATCCACCATTATTCAGCGATCCTTTGGTTTTGTTTAAATGCACAGTTAGCCGAAAACGACAATCGATGGTTAATTCATAAAAGGTGGTTCGATTTTAGACGAGCGGATAGTAAGCAACATGTATTATTTAAAAATAAGTTATAGACATACGCAGCTAATAATATAATGCTCTCAAGATTTGTATATTCAATTAAGGATCACATCACGAGATGAATCCAAGCATATGATCTTGATACATTCCAGTATATGTTCTGCGTGTACGTGTATATAGCATATTACTAGTAGACTCGTACTTCAAAATAGCGAAAATAAAACTCAATTTCTCCCAGACTGAGAAAACAATAGATCATGGATATGTCTATATATAATATACTGCTTTTCTGAATTAACGTTTTAATATAAAAAACGAGTCTGGTACCCAGGACTGCTTTACAAGCTCCGCCAATTCCTTCGTTAAACATACTTCTGAATTATCCGTTCCTATCACAGTGATAGAACTTACAAAGTAAATCATCAGTTTCCCTATTCTTCCCTCTTTACCCAATCTACCGGTGTTCCTTAAGGTAGTATATTAGGTCCTATCCTCTACACGGTGTATACCGGTGGCTAACATCCCGACTCATTATACCACTGTTCTCACCACTTACGCTGATGACACATGTTTGTTATCAGTAAACAATGATTCCTTCTTTGCCTCCCAAACACTCCAATTCCAAATCCTAAACCTTAAAGAATGGTGTCAAAAATGGAGAATCAAAATAAATCCAAACAAATCTACAAGAATCGACAAATCGACAAGAAACTACCCGTCGTTATAGACAACTTTAACATTTACTAGACAAAAGTTAAAAGCTCCCAATTAATTACAAAAAACTCATATACATGACTGTGATAAGGCCTATTTGGACGTGTGTAGTTGAGCTTCGGGTTGAGCCACTAAACCATCTAATTCTAACTTACTAAGTGCTGAGCAAGCAATGGAAAGAAATCCAATGGTAATAATGCTAAAGGGCTAATTATTGACAGAATATATAGTAAACAAAAACGAAAACAAAAAAAAAAGTTTTTATAGCTAGATTTAAAGCAGCTATAGCGATCTCACTCAGCTTCTACAGGATTCTTTCACCAGTAAAGTGGTTGACAAAACAGTGCCTGGAATATCTCCAGTTTGATAAAAGTGTATGTATCCACCATTCTTTAATATGTTGTAAGGATCCATTAGGTTCCTAACAACAAGTCCTTTTCTTGGTAAGATAATTTTTAAAAGTTAAAAAAAAACGACCAAAATTCCTTCAATTGAGATCAAATAAGACATTCATATAAAAACATTTTACCAAAATTTATTTGCTTTTTTTTTTAAATTAAAAATTGGTATCTCCTTACACAATCAACCATGAATAAGGTTCTCAATCACTCATAGTATCTCAGTGATAGTGAAATAATGGTAAGGAACCTACAAATGCGTCATAATATGTCTGAAATTTTTGGAAAACACTTACAAAGGGTTAGTGTCTCAAGGGAAACCTTCCCAAGAAAAGGATAAATTAACTAAAATTTTCAAAAGTTATTAATAGCAACATTCATTGGAGTCTCCTCTCTGCTTCCAACAAATGAGACATTTTTGAATAATTTGGCTTTTGATTTATTATTTCAAAACCTGGTTCGTTTTTTTTAGTTCTCAAAACACCGCGAAAGTTAGCACTATTTTAAATTTTTTACTTATACCTCGAAATATGTAAATTATTGAAATGTCATTGTTATATTTTCCCATAATTATAAATCATAGTTTATTATAGTATATAGTAGCTCATTCCTTCCTACCGTTTCCAGGATTTCCTGGCATCCTTTCTCTTTCAAACCGTCCAATCCCATCATTCATTTTACATTTCCGAACTCCTTCTACTCAAACCCCCAATTCTTACCCGCCCAACTCGTTCCCGTCAATCAGATTTGTATACCTCTGCTCATTGCTCAGCTACTTTCGACAGATCTTTCGTAATCCGATCCTCTTCTCTCTGGAACTCCGTCCCTCTCAACATTCGTTATTTAATTACCCTTTCCACTTTCATACGCCATTTCTTTAACCACCTACTGCCCACCCAGATCCTGTCCTCCAAAAACTGTCAAAGAGCCACTTTTTAGTTGATTAAAAAATGAACAATGTATATTCAAGAAATCTGTTCTTTATTGTAATTTTTTTTTTTTCTGTTACTTTTTATTAATACCTTTTATTTTTGTTTTTATTTTATTATGATTATCTGTTATTTGATTGTAAAAATATTATTTCATCTTAAGGATCTGAAGGCCCTTGGTTGTACTTTATTTTTTATTCTTAAAGGACTTCAGGTCCCAGAATAAATAAAGGTTTTTATTATTATTATTATTATTATTATTATAGAATGTATACAGTTGTAAATATTCATAAAGTATAACACAAATGTGAAAAAAATTATTTATTTTACCTTATACCCAATTTTTTTATTTTTTTTTATTTCTTATTGTGCATGTAGTGCGATTGGAATTATAAACATCCAGATTGCTTATTGCCGTTAATTGAAGCAGATTGTTGTAATATTTACTTGATTAAAGATTGACAAAGAAAAAAAGATTATTATGTTATACATATGTAAATTGTTTCAACAAAAAAGAAGATATTATTAGTGTAAATATTTTATCAAAATTAGTTTTTGAATAAAAAATAACAACTAAAGTATTGACTAAAATTGAATAAAAAAAATTGAATTAAATTGATTAAAAAAATATAAAGTATTGACAACATTCTCTTACTTTTTTTATATGTTTAAATAATAAATATAACAAAGCAATCGTCCATTTGGCAAAATCATCTCATCCTAATATCCTCAATTATTTATTAAGCCGCAGTAGTATTGACTGATTCAGGGCTAAATCCCTCCGAGAAGTAATATCGGGAATGAACAGAGCAGCCAAGAGCTCATTTGGCCAACTGATTGAGCGTTGACAAGGAATTATTGGAAGGAGTTGAAACCAGGCCTAGGTGGTTGGTATTTGTGAGCTGTTAATAGCTGTTGAAGGCTGATCGATACGTTATGTTCCCCTGGCACCTGTCGAACACCACCTGGCCACGAGCTTCCAGTCTTGGGTTTACTGTCCTCCTTCCTACCTCGGGTTCCAAAGTATTGGAAATTCTAATCAGCAGCCTCAACTTTAAAGCTCTACTTTGCAATTCAACTCGTTTTATGTTATATTCAAAGTATTGATGGTCTTTGCAGTCTAGTTTAATGATAATATCATCACAAAAAGCTATCCAACACGATAAGCCTAATATGGAGGCTAAACAAATATTTCTAAAGATTTAACCAGAAGCAAAGTGTTGACAAAAAAAAAGTTAATCTCAAAAACCGATTTAAAAGTGAATCGCAATTAAGATCAGTTGATCGTGTTCAATTTTTCTTTGACATGGATCTTTGTCTGGGAATCAACAGTTTTCTTGTGTGACGTTTTTTTCACACTCAAAAATTAACATTTTGATAAGATTAGATTTGTCGGTGTTGCTGGAACCGCAAATTTAATAGTAATTTACCTTATCAGAAATTTAATTGGGTTTTATTTTGTTTTATAACTTTTTTCGCAATGACCTACCGTTAATAAACTATATTGGTTTGAATGTAAAAAGTCATGTTTGAAATCATATATACATGTACTCGTGGTTTAAAGTGATACGTTATTGGGGAACCCGAGGGATTTATGCGTAGTTTGATACGCTGTAGCTCTGTTGGTTCTGATCGGATCAAACATTAGACGGCAGTTTTCTTATTGAAAATTTAATAGAAACTATGTTTTTTGCAGCTTTCTTCACCCTCAAAACTTTTCACACACAAAAATGTAACAATGCGATAATATCTGCTTGAATCGAAAATTTTACAGTTTTCTTTTTGAAGTTAAATAGAAAATATTTTTGTTATACCTATAGCATTTTGCTCTATGAACTACCGTTTAACAGCTATATTTGTTTGAACAAAAAAAAGTCACGTTTTGACTACATTTTTTAAGAGTAGGGGTTTCTTTTTACAAATTTTACGACAGTTTCCTTATCTGAAGCAGTAGATATAAAAGCAGTATATTTCACATAAACAAATCCATGATCAATTGTTTTTGCCAGTCTGGGAAAAATTGAGTTGTTTTTTTTTGTTTTTATATTGATATTTACAACTCTGTACAATGTATAAAATGATGACAGTGACATGTCAATAACTTGTAGAGAGCTTTATAATAAACAGTATTTTATTATAACACCATATAAAACCGTAATAAACAAACGAATGTCGAATATCGCACTCCGTACATGTGCAAAAAATAATCTAAGATACATAAGATTTCAAAGAACACAGAAAATTAGAGTATAACACATCTAGTTACTTGAAATATGTAAATATAGTCAGTAAAGTGGCAGTTAAAAAGTCGGTAGGTAAAAGACATTTGTTTTTCTGAAAATTCGCCATTTTGCATGCAACCAATTGGCAAACGGAGCGGTAATTGGGCTTAAATTGTTACAGATTTGGTGCATCTTAATTATGTGAATATGTCCTATCACCTTAAATCACATAGTTCACTAAACAAAATCTGAATATAGTGCTAATGTTCGCCTCACGAATTGCACTAGGTATTGAGGGTTGAAAACTTGGATTTCAACTACCCTGATGGGTGCTAACAACATACGAAGAAACGGCCAAATTCAACTGAAGTATCATTGTTTGTTTGTTGGTGCTACAACTCGTGCAGATTCAAGGCCTTCCTCAGTCTGAGCCACCAAATTTCTCTGTCTTGTGCTGCTGCTCTACAATTCCTTATTCTTAGCATTTTTTCCGCTTCTGCTGCCACACAATATCATTTCATGTAGGAGCCTTTGGGGGATTTCATTACCCCTCATTCCAGCAACATGCCCTGCCCATCTCAGACGTCCGGATTTAATAAACTGCAAAATATCAAGGTTTCTGTAATGATCCATGAGCTCAGCTTTTTTCTCAGAATTCTACTTTCAAATCTCACAAGGGACGATCCTAGGTCTTTAGTCATCGCCCAGATTTCAGATGAGTATGCGAGAACGGGCATGATCACGGTTTTATATATATTTGTATCTTTGTTATTATGGAAAGAGATTTGCTATTTAGAAGCTTCAGAAGTCCATAGTAACACCTATCAGTAGCCATAATCCGACGCTGAATCTCTGGTTGCTTATAATCAGTGGAGTATCATTGGCTTATCAGTTGTGTTTCATGGTAAATAAATTCCTCAACACGATAGCAGCTGGAATGCTCAATTTTTACAACTCCTCCTAGATGCTTTACTTTGTTAGAATCACAGAGTATATAATTTGTTGATTTTTTCTCATTTACTTGTAGTCCAAAAAGAAATATTACTCCATTTAACATTAAAAAATAACCGTTGTTATTATTAACTTCGAAGAAGTATTGTGTATCTGTAGATGTTTACTTTACTTGAATTGACAAATTATTATAAATTTAATCTTTTGAAGTTTCAGTTACAAATTCGAAAATTAGGTAAACATATATAAAAAGAAAAATCTTTTGAATTTTATTTGAATGATCTTGTAATGCCCTGATTGGAAGTGCAAACTAAATAGTCTCTAGGCCCCTCTCCCCAGCTCAATGGTAGGGCTTAATCTAAGGTAAGTGCTGCTATGATTCTTCCCCAAAGTGCTTTCCTTTTGTTAACAGATTAATAGGAGCTCCTCCGCTTTTTTAACGTACCTCTTTCAAAATTTACTTTCCCAATATAACGCTTATGTTTTGAGGAGACCATTTTTGTTTATTTATATTTATTTTTTCATTCATGGACATTCGGATTATCAATTAAACAATTTCTGATGATAAAATTGAATGTAAAAAAAAAAAAAAAAAAAAAAAACTAAATCATTTACGCGAGTATGAAATGTGATACTATTCATGGTAATTAGGTAATTTAAAAAATATAAAACTCAATATCTCACTGACTGGGGAAAACTATAGATCATGGAAATGCCTATTTATAATCTACTGGTTTTATATCTAATGCATCTAATAAGGAAACTATCGGTAAATTTTCGATCCAAGCAACACAAGCACTTACCGAAGGTGAGGGATGATTATTGTCAAAAAAATATCAATATTCAGTTTAGGGAATATTTTAATATGGGTACCAAATATATCAGTTAACACAAATATAGTTGCGCTGTTATATCAGGATTTTTTTTTTATTTTATGAAATGCCATTTTAAACAGAGCTAGAACGTGTCACAAAAGCCCCAACAAAATGTATGCAAAATGAGACTTTTTTAGTTATAACCAATACAGCTCTTAAATGGTAGGTTCTAGCGACTTAATTGTATTAATGGATTAATATTACAATCTTTATAGCAATAAGTAATATGAATGACGAGGAATCTATTCACACAGTTAAAAAAAACAAAAAAACTTTTATCTACACAAAATTAAAAAAAAGAAAAAGTTATTTAACTTTCGCTCAACATCATAAATACTTATCATCCGCTCATATTTCAGTGATAGAACCTGCCAAGATGATTATAACTTTTCCTCTTTGTCTAATCAGGAGGTGTTCCTCAAGGAAGTATCCGAGGTCACATCCTCTACACGATGTTCAAAGACATCATGTCGACACATCCCGACTTATCATAACACCGTCCTCACCACGTACGCGGATGATACATGTGTGTTACCAGTTAATAATGATCCCTTCATTGCCTCCCAAACACTCCAATCTCATATAAAATTGATTCAAGAAGGGGTTCGAAATCAGATAATTAAATTAAATACAAACAAATCACATCAAGTAACCTTTCCTCTTCGTCGTAAACCTATTACTTCTTGTCCTACCGCATCATTTCATGATATTCTATTAATCCATGTAAAACAGATCCGTTACCTAGGACTCAATCTGGAAAAATGACTTAGTTGGAACCCACATAACAAAACTAAAACGACAAGGAACCGTTCGTCGTTTTCAATTTCTTTAACATTTACAAACGTTCAAAAAAGAGACTCATTTACATGACAGTAATTAGACCTCGAGCAGATTTTGAGCTTCAAATATTAAAGAATAATATACCGATGACTACAAATATCGATACAATGATATTTCGGGCTTTTTATGTAATAACGCTATTTTTTCAATACTACTATCTTCAGCGCACTTGGTACTGAAGAACGTAGGTTCGAATCCTACCTAGGCGGATTAAAATTCGTTTCGTGGCGGACCCACCAAATAAATCTTGACCTTCCCACCCTGGCCAGAATAGGTTAGTTACATGTAGGATATCCCATCCTTCATGCCCTTGTACATATGAGTCGTCTAGTTGCAAAACTGACCAACTCCTTAATTTTGAGAAATACGTCTTTTCTGTTTTCTGAGTCTTGAAATACATTTTTCACCTATTAGGAGCAAGTCAAATCCTTGTTAAACCTGGGTTTGAAAATGACAGAGTGCTGCAAAACCGGCCAAATCCTTTGGTCAGTAAGTTTTAAAACCGGCCATCTCCACATCCGCTAGATCGCGCTGTTGTTCAAGATAAAGAAGGCCTCTTATCTGGCATCTTTCAGCCTGCTCCTGCTTTTCCTGTAGTTAACATTTATGGCTTTATTGATCAGTGCACTTTGTTTTCGATCTTAATGGAGAAGTTTGTAGATGAAGTTCCAGCTAATTTAACAAGAAAGAGACAAAGAGACCCTGCAACATGGAGAAGAAACAAACCTCTCCAAAACTGCTATTTCCCAAATGGAGAAAAAGTTAAGGAAAATCGATACTCTCATTCAGTCTTCAGAGTTTGACGGTATTATATCAGAAAGTGGAACGGTGTTCAAGCCAGGAAGAGACTACACAAATCTTGACTGGAAGAGTCCTAGTAATGCCCTCCTCAAACCCCCTGCACAATGGTTCTTCAAATTCGCCCCCAACGAAGAAATTTTTCAAAACAAAACAAATTAATAAGGCGCTAGTTCAAGGGGAGGTTTTCTACAGATCGTTTAATATTTTTACAAGAACTTCGTAGCATCAGCTGCACAAGAAGGAGGAAGCAGAGCAGTAGATGAGAGGGATGAAGAAGAGTATCAGGAAGAAATGTGTAAGCCTGTTGAAGACGATAATGCCGCAAGAGTATAATTTTCTGAATGTTTATATATTTCTAAATTAAGTTTTTCGGAACTTAATTCCTTTAAAAACAATTTTCAATTCCGTCTAGATGCTTGAGTTACACCACATCATATCAGTGTTTATTTTTTTCAAATAATATTCACTTATTAAAGAAAGTTTTGTTCATTTGCATAAAAAAAAAACACCAAAATTTGCATTAAATTTAGTGATTTTTCAGTTCTAATTCGTTGCAAAACCGGCCAACTCCAAAATGGGTTGCAAAAGTGGCCAAATCCAAAATAAAAAATTGATTAAATCACCCCCTCCACTTCCCCCTTCCATTTCAAAATTTTTTGGAGATGGCCGGTTTTGCAACTAGACGACATATATGAAAGTTAAGCCTTATTGTGTTCTATGATAATAGAACCAATGGCCAACCATTCTTCCCTCAGTGTGTTCATAAATCTGACTGCAACCTAACCACTTTATTCATTATTTTGTATAATAATTCCTAAAAAGAACAATATCATTTTTTATTCAATCCCACAATGGCATTGGAATGCTTTCGGAGGTCGTCCTGAATTCCCATTTATTTTCTTCAATAGCTATGTAATGGAAGTGTAATAAGACTGATAGGAAATAAGAGAATCTTAATAGAAAGTTAGCTGCGGGAGAGGAAAGAATGCCGAGACGAGGTATATTGGAAGGGTTAGGAGAACTCCCTCGTTAGGCCAAACTAATTTCCGCTCTGGGGAGGTGAGCCCTTCTACACTCGTTAACCAGATCCCCTCCCCCATCCACCTTCCAAATAGCCCTACATAAATAATTCATCCATCCCTTTCTTCACTAAACAAAATTTAACAGCCTAATTTCATCTATATAGGAGCTAAGAGTTAGCCGAGTAAATTATAAAAAATAATTATTCAAACGCAAGAGCAAAGATTTACAGAAGCAAAATTTTTTTTACTCACATTGAGTGATGCGTGTGAGAATGACTGTAAAGCGGTTTTCCACTAAACGGACAGAACAAAAATAAAACACAAACTCGTGTCGAATAAAAGAAAACTGTAACGTTTCACGCGCTTCTCGAAGACTGGCGTGTTTGTTGACTGCTTTGCGACTGGAATTTTGTTTTTCGGGTCCCGTTACACAGCGGACACATCAAAAGGTTTCGTGTGTTTTAAAACCGAAGTGTGTTAAGAGAAAATGGTTGTGTCGTGGTTTCTATTCCGCCTTGCTAATCTGAATATGAATTTTGTACTAAACTAGTCAGGAAGTAAATAACATACTATTTTTTATCTGCCATAAGATCATTCATTAGTTACTAACGCCTCTCCTGTATGATACTACACCTGTGACTCCAACTATAAAAAAAAAATTGAAAGCGTACAAAACCTAAGTATGGGGATAATAAACGACTACCCCAGATATACAAAAATAAAATACATGTTACTCGAATACAAGAAGATACATACACAAACGTAGAAACCACATACTACTAGAATAATATTTGTAACTAGTAAGACATCTAAAAAATTATTGGTTCAGTATGAAATTTAATTTATTGAAACAAAAAGAAGATATAAATTAGTTATTCCTAAAAGTTAATAAACTGTACTGTGCAATTATTATTATGTATTATAGTTTAGTAACTATTTATTATCCATTTGTTTTTATCAATTTTTATTTCTTATTTTGTTTTTTAAAATAATTTTTCCTTGCAGTTAAAAATGCATTCCAACTTATATCCATTATAGCTAAGTAATGTGTAAATTGTTTTATTACCAAAACATATATTAATATATAATATGTTACAATTGTAAACTGTTAAATTTCATTTGAATAAAACTTTTTATTATTTTATTATTATTACTATTTTTTTATTGATAAAAAATTTGTTTAGAAACGTAGTATAAATTTATAGAAATACATATAGCAGAACATATATATGTATTTGTAAAGAAATATATACATACATTTTTCAATATAAATATATTAGGGGGATATATACCTTATTTATTGGTTATTCCAGGTCTTGTCTGAACGTTTCAAAAATGCAGCGGACTACTGAAGTGCTTTGAGAAAGAAACACATTAAAAACTTCGCCGCGACAATTAGTGAAAAAAAAAATGAACAAAATGTAGTCCGCTTATGGAAACGAGAATTTTGGGTTTGTTTCAGTTCAGATTCCAGAAATAACAAACGAAACATAAACTCAACTGCCTGTATAGTGGAAAACCGCCTTAAGATTTCTTCAAAATGTCCCCACAAACAGATATGGGACATCTGCTTATAAAATATCTTTTAATTTTTTTAAATAAAAAATTTAAATGAGTCTTATATTATTCATAGTTTTTTGTCGGATTTAAAAATTCGGAGATTAATATAGCAATGGCCTCGAAACCTATTGTAAATGTTAATTTTTGTTCTCAGTTCTGGTAATGGTCAGCTTGTCAACCCTGAGAAACTCAGCTATAGCGCACTCACTCAGCCTCCACTGGGTTTTGACAAAAGTGAAGCAGCTGAGAGAGTAGCTTGGCTTGTCTTCCAATAGTGGAGAGCAAGCTTGGTTCGGGGATCCCTTTTAAATATAGCATATATAAAATTACTGTAATTAATTTTTTTTTCTTTTTCTATTTTAGTTTATTTGTTTCTACAACTATTATCCTAACTAATTCGTATTATCATTTTTAATATTTTATTTTATAGTTAGATGATGTTTATTTATATTTTATGTTTATTTCATTTCTTAAATTTAATTTTTATTACTATAATTGTACATATACACACAGTAGTTAAAAGTCCAGTGGCATAAAAATCCACACACAATACAAATAACGTGCTCCTATAATTAAAACATACTGCTTCATAGACCTAAACTCATACCCTATTATATGATAGTAGTAATATAAGATATTAATAAATAATGCTGTCTTTAAATACTGCTAAATAAAATTTTATTAATACGAAATACGTAATTTATGAAACTAATTATTTTATTTTTAACAGGAAAATAACTTATTTCGTCCCATTAATTTTAAATTAAGAGCATTTTCAAATTTTATTATATTTTAGATCCTAAAATATAGTCTCTAAAAAAGGAGCAACTTGATATTATACAAGTTACAAGCGATTTATCAACATTAAAAAAAAATGTCTTTAATAAAACAAAACTTTAAGTATAAAAGTAGATTATAGCTGTTTAGTGCATAAGTCTATATAATCGCTTTAGCTAATTTAAAATATATCTAGTCCTTTGGCTATATTATCTTTATCAAACTTTTTTTTTTTTTTTTTTTATACAAAAACATATATAATCTCAATTTTATTCCTTTTAATACTAATTTAAAAAAAAAAAAAAAATCTTTTTTTTCTTTGCCTGAAAATGAAATAAAATAAAATATTTTTTGCATGTTATTTATTATTATTTTTTTTATTTTTGGCGTAAAGCATCTTTAACATCAATGATAATTAGATCTTTTTTAATAAATAAATAAATGAATGAATCAGTTGAAGAGTTGATGATTAATCTATTATGATTAATCTGTTATTATAAAGGCACTATATATGTGAACAATACAGGTAAACAATTTAGAATTCGTTAAAAAAAAAAAATCAATTTTTATATATTTCTCTATTTTTATTGCATTTATGTAAAAAAAAACAACTTTTATTCAATAAAATCATTGTCTAAAGAAGATCCAAATGTAGGATGCCTATTATTTTTTAGTTTAGTAATTTTATAGCCACAGTTTTTTTTTTTTTCAAAAATCAGAACATAAAATGCCAATATATTACAATACCTATATTTAGAAGTCACAGATACTCAGATCAAACAGTTTATAATAATACAAGATTTTACACAAGAAACAGAAATAAGTTATTTTATTCCTTTAGTGTTCAACTCAAGTAATAAAATATTATAAGTTTACAATGTTTTTTTCCTATTCAAAATTGTTCGGCGTAAAAATAGTGTTTTTAAATTAGTGTTATTAAATAGTGAGTTTTTAAAATTAATATTGATAGATTTATACAAATTATTACATACATTTTTCTACAAATAACACATGATTAAGGCATTCAGTAGGAACCTCTGCTAGATCGTTTTAATAGAAATATGTAGAATTGCACTAGTAACAACAGTAATACAGGTAACCTTAAACCCATGTATCTCTAAAACATGCCTAAATTGGTGACCTTGAATTGTGATAATCCATGAACCATGGCTGATTACTCACTACGCTTGTTCGTTTTTTAACGTTTGGCGGTCTGAAGAATGATTTTGAATATTTTCTCAAGTGGTTTGTGAACTATGATTAGACAGTTGTTACTGCTAGCAGAGATCAAGGCAAGTAGCAACGTTGGTCTAGATGGTATAGAATATGAGCTCTTACGAGATATGAATGTCGGTTGAAATTCTATCATATTTTCATGATTAATTATACCAATAGAATAAATATATATGTCTTCATTTATTAAAAATCATTTTTTAAGGAGGTTATTGGAAGTCTGATTATCAACTTTAAAGACATTTTGATCTTACCAACCAGCTGAATTAACTCCATTATCTGGTTCTAAAACTGGGGCACAGGAATCGTATGAAAAATTATAGTGCTTCATATAATCGTTAATATTTATATTATTCCAAGATGTTTTTAAATTAAAACTTAAAACTGAACATTTTCCCAAACCATTTGTAAATTCATATATGAAACAGACGAAAATTCACCTAGATAGATTTTGGTAGTTTTCATACAAATCATTTAAGAACAACCATTTGACAGCAACTTGACATAAATAGCTTACATAGTTAGCATATCATTTGCATCATAGTTTTCAAAAAATGATGCTACATTGTTTCATGTTTAGAATAAAGGGAAACAACACAAAACATTTTTACTAGTATATTGCTAAATAAAATGCTACGTAATCAACATAAATCTCTATACTGACATTCGTATGCCAACTGTTATTGAACAAATACGGACGACTTGAAACCATTTCACGAAAAATTACATGGACAAACACAGCTCTTACCTAGACAGCATCCAGAGAAGGCAGAAGAGGAGCTGGATGAGGGATCTCCTGACTTAAAAAAATAAAGAAAATCAAGTCTGGAGATGGTGCCGCAGGGTTCTTCTCTCCTTCATGCCTTTCACGCCAGGTAATTCAGTATTTCATCAAATTCTCTTAATGTTAGTCGCTTTGATTGACAGATGACAATAGAGATTTGAAGTTACTAAAAAAAATATTCAGAGAACAATGTAGGGAGCACCTTTGCTATTTCCCTCAATCGCCTAATTTGGCAATCCTAATAATTGATACATAATTTTAATTTGCTTAATTTGTTATATTGATGAAATTCTATAGTCGTTATCAATCACTAAAATATTTGTGAAATTGTACCTAGAAGGTAAATATGATTAGTAATCATACAAATTCATCATACTAGGAAAACATATTTTTACAGTTATTTACTTCTAATTTGTATATTTACCTAATAAACGTCTAAGTGGTATTTTTACTGGTCTATAAACACTAAAGTTAAGATCACTATTGATCTAGTACGGCAGTTCACTTCTACCTGTGATCACTTCGACTACGGCTACCTGGTAATACACTACAGGATCTATATTCTATACCAATTAATAGTTATTGTCAATTGAATTTCTTGTAATAGGTTAAACTTTGATAGTGTATAACTATATTGTAGCCTACAAGGGTTTATATAAACGTTGTGTGCAAGGGTGGCAAAAGATATTCGATATATACCTCAGCTTCAAGGATTGCTGACGTAGAGATGGAGCCATTACCGCTGCCTGAAAAATAAATATAGCGATTATTCCGAAAGTCGTGAGAGTGGTGAGACCTTAAGTTGTGAATTGAACATGGGGACAGCTCTGGAAGTTTTGGGAGGGGCTGGAAATGGGACGGGTTCCGCCGAGCCTTAAACAGTTCCGGTCAGATTTATTGTGCTGGTAAGGGGCAGATAGGAGAGCGGACCCCCACTCTACCCTCCCCTCCTGTCAGATAGTGCCTTCTCGACAAAGGTCCTGTCAAAATCTTCCTTCGGCAGGGTGAGAGTGAGGGGGGTGTGTGTCTCATTGTCTTAGTGACCGCTATTGAGGAATCGGTGTCCATCAAGCAGAGGACATTGCAACATTGATAATGTTTAACATTAGGTAATAAATAAGAAAAAAAAAACAATTAATAGAAACTTGAAAAAGAATATTAATTTTCAATGTAATTAATGAGCCACACTTATACAGTAAATTACGCCATTAAATGTTTTTAAAAAAAAAAAAAATTATTTATTTATTAATTTAATTCACAACTAGATGATTCCACATCAACACAGAGTGTAAATAAACCTGAACACCTCTGAATTTGGCCAAATTTGATATAAACGTTGTCCTCATAGAGATTAAGAAAAATGTTTTTTTTTTTTTAAATATATCTCAAACTGTTTCTTAATCATGGATTCGTGAAGAATTTCAAAATCCGTGTACAACTTTTCTCCTAATTGACTAAAAAATTGGCAGTGGTGTCATTTTACTCATAATCAGTTTTAATTTTTTTTTTAATAAAAAACACAATAACAATATAATTTGGTATAGTAAAATAAACATTGGAATTTTATTTTCTCAAAAAACTACTTTTTTAATGATATAAATAATTCATAATTTTAGTAAGTGTTTCTCGAAATTTCGAGGCTAATGGGTTCATAGTTAAATAATAATTTTAAAAATGGGAGTTTTAAAATTTTCAGTATAAGTGGTAATTATTACTATAATTAATATTTACTTAGGAGGGTTGCCCCTAAGAAATCAATTTATTTGCAGTAGATTGTCGATTATCCGAACTAATGTAGTCAGGGGTGCTTTTATATATATATTTCTAATTATGTGTAAAATGTAATTTAACTATCCTCCCGTTTCGAAATGTCGAGAAACGCTTACCAAAAGTATGAACTATTTATAGGAATTTTTAGAAACCTTTAAAGAAGACACTTTTTTAGAAAATTCAAATCCAAATTTTGAAATGAGACTAAAATGCTATAAATAAGAAAGTATGTTGTGCTGTACACCATAGGATTTTGCAATTCTTTACGTAGTCCAAATTATGAAACTTATAGAAATATTAAAAAAAAAAAAAAAAAATAATAAAATATCATTTTCCTTAATATCCATGAGGACAACCTTCACACCCAATTTCATCTAATTCTGAGATAGTAATTTTTTTTTCATTTGTGTGTGTTGATTTTATACGGAACGACCAAACTCCCCTTATAAATCTAGTGGATGATACATATATATGGTTCATTAATTTGGCTTTTACTCTATTATTTTTGAATTAATATTGATAAAACAGATTGTGAAGGGAAAGAAAAAGGAAAAAGAAAAAAAAAAAAAAAAAAAAAAAGAGAGAATCTAACTAGACGAAGAATAAAAGTTTATCTGACAAGAGATCTCTTGGTGGGCGGACGACGGAAACATACATATTTTTTTCCATAAAAACACAACCATAACGATTATTATTTTAAAAAAAAAATATAAGTGAAAAACATTTATAGAGTGTCGACGTTTAAACTTCTTTGCAGGTCTTCTTCAGAGCTAGAATTAATATGAATCCAGATACGACTAAATGATAACTAATAGATAAATTAACAAATGAATAACAAAAAAGTTAATAGTATGGTAAAGATCTATTCTATATGCCATTCTTTATAATACTCCAGCTCGGACCTACAGCATTTTTTTAAAACTAATATATAAGCATTTATCTTCTTTTTTCTTAGTTTATAATATAATTAATCAACTTCATAAAAAGCTTTTAAAAAAATTGAATAATAAACTTTTCTAAAAATTAGTATCATTCTTCAATCTAAATCCTTTGTAGCTGTTAACAATTAAATTACTTATTTAATTTCTATTCAATTCATGGACATAATAACATACTTTTTAATCACATGGCCAAGAGTGACATACCTGGAAATACTCTCAGAAGGCTTTAAAATAAGCTGGATGAGAGACTTGCTCAAATAAATCCCTTTTTTTTTTTTTAATCCATTCCAGGAGGAGGCACTGTTGAGTCCTACTCTCCCACACATCTATAAGGCCTGTATTATTATACTATGAGCAAATTCACTTATTAATACTCCAGTAACAGGTGTGAATAAAAATTTGAAAGAAACAAAATTATATATAATAATTGTAATTATATATAATTTTATTATTCTAACAAATGTTGTTATATATTTATATTGTAGCTAACTTTACGTTTTAAAATAACTTGTATAACTTATATAATTTTATTGTAACCTCTTTTTTTTTGCTATAGGGCATGATTATGAGACCAAGTTTCGAAACGTCACCAAAATAGTTGTTTTTATTTATTGACTGAACCTCAAGATTCTTACTAAACATTTAATAGTAACAGTTTATTACTAAACATTTAGTCATAAGTGCATAGGCAGTAATATAAAAATCTTATCCAAAGAATTTTATAGATCAGAATCTGCAATTTCCATTATTTAAGTAGTGGATTTCACCTTCCAGTTATAAAGATAAGAATAATAACAAGACTTAATATCCATTATAAGCTTTATAGAGTTAACTGCACACGAGCCGAATAATTTAATAAAGGCGGGATCCAGGTTTATAGAAAAATCTTGAACACCTTATCGTTTCAAGTGCCCATACAATTGTGTAAAGCCTGATTTGTAAAGGACGAATTTAATTTTCTCAAAGATGTTTTAACTTGGGACACGACTTGCAGGGAAATATAAGTGTTTTTTCCGTTTTAGACATTTCGATATCTGTACACCAAAATCGAAGAACCAACACATAAAGGTAGGAGAGAAAAACCCTTTATGTACTGCCAATATCATGATTCTCACTGTTACAAGATGTGTTCAAACTTACCATATTCGTTTGTAACGACATCGGACATGTACGAAACAGTGGAAAAAGCACTTAGGTAAACTTTATAGTTATAAATTTAGAACTAAATATTTGTCAGCTACTTGACTTAACATAGAAACTTTTACACTAGATAAAGAACAAACATATATGGACCTGAATAATGCCTTTTATCTAGTTCCATTTTTAAGGTTAAGAGGACAAATGAATCGTATATAAAATTATAGATTATCAAGTATACGTTTTTCGAAGGAAAATTTAGTTGGACTAAATAGGACACGAAGAAACCAATTTTAGCCACTATTTATACCTCGTCTTTGGAAGAGAAATAATAAAAATCAAATACAAGAAATAAAAATTAACATTCCTTCAGATATTAGTATGAAAACAAAACCCACTGCAGTAAAAGAAATTACAAAAGAAAGTACAATATAATATCGGGTACCAAACTGGGAGGTTGTTTGAAATTGATCTATAACCGAATTCGGTACTTAGCGCTAGGAAGGTTACTGTAACCAACAATTATCTTACATAATTCGATGGTTAAAAATAGGTTGAAAAAGTGGCAACAAATGTTAGTCCGTAACAAGATCACCAAACCACGAAATTATATTGGTAGTTGTTATTGTATTTACTTCTTGAAAGGTGTTAAAAATAAACACACAGAAACTAGACAAAAAGGCTAACGCACACTACTAACGGATCGTAGCACATATTTCTCTAACGTTGGTTATACTGGAAAATGTGCTCCACTCTTAGCCTTGTGTGCGTTGTCTCACACTAACGTGACAGTAAACAAACACACTATGGTGACGGATAATCCGCTTAGATCCGTCAATGATGTGCGCTTTCCTTCACAATTACTTAGATAAACCTATTGGAACCGCATCACAGATGCAGGACAGACAAAAGAAGCAACACATAAATAAATTTCATTTTTTTTTTCTTAAACATTCAGAGCAGTCAGCACGGTACGCAACTTGTCTTAACATAAAAAACTTTACATGCCTAATACAATACATACGTTTTGATGACAAATTACCAGGACATCCCAACTCTCATACATTGAATAACCACAACTGAAATAGTGTATGGATCTGAAAAAAGTAAATAACAGATGAAATAGTAAACAATATTAATATCAACTGACTTAGAGATGCCACTTGGAACAGCTTCTCCTAATCACAGCTATTTAATGGTCTAGAAATGGAAATATATCGTTGAAATATTATTTTTTTTTTTTGCTGTTGTGAATTAGGAAAGGGATTCACAAGGAAGGGCAAATAATTTATCAATAAATGATACAGCTATATAGAAAAAAGTTCAATTCAAGTTGCCAACTCATAAGTAAGTAATGGTCTCTTCGGAAAGACCCTAGAGAGTCCGAAACCGGACAAAGAAAGTTATAAAAGTATGAACTTTCAACGATGGAGTTCTGCTAAAAGTTGCGAGAAAACATGAAGGATCTCAGTTGATGAGGTGGAGTAAGGTTGTATCATCCACGACTGCACACATTGTACTTTGAATAAACAGTGGGATGAGTGACTAAACTGATTTTCCAACTGAAATTATCATACTTTTATAATCAATCCTTTTTGAGAGAGAGACGCTTTAGGAGGGAGGTTAGGGAGTAATAAATTTTATTTCACTACATTCTACTTGGATAGGGTTGAGGATATCAGGATGAGGTGTAAATCTATTATACTGTTGTTCCCCAAATACTTGTGATATGAATTAGATTTGATCTAGGTTTGAGCTGGATTAAGGTGAGGATTTCTGAGGGCATTGAATTTTAGAAGTCTAGATTGCTTGTCCCTAATGATCTGTCGGAGTCGTAAAATAGTTTAGCTTGTTTCTGTAAATTTTCAATTGTTATTTTTTGTAAGTTCTGAATAATGTTTTTAGTCAGTTAGGTAAATATTTAGTTATTTCTGATGTACATCGAATTCTATGTCTATATCTATATCTACACGTTTTTCTACTAATAAAATGTAAACTAATAATAAGGCGTAATAACTTGTGAATTTATAATTTTATTTGTGTGGGATATTTTCTATTATAAGGGTTTGAGTTGGTTTTTGTATCATGTTTAATTGCCAAACCTGTATGTTGATTATTATGTAGTGAACGTTTTTCCGGTATAAATGTCTAAAAGAACGTGAGAGAGGTTTAATAGGAGAACATCAATAATAAACTAAATAAATAGCAACATAATAAAAGTATGAAAAATATTTGACTCAAAACTGAAAAAAAAAAAATAAAATAAAAGATTTTAAAGGTATCAATTATTCTTATTCTTATTATATTCAACGCTACAGCCCTCATCGGGCATTGGGCATCACGAAGAATCGACAACACCACCCCCCATATATTATTCCGCCTTTCTTCCTTCGCACCCTCTCACTCCCAGTCTTAGGTCGTCTTTGATGTTGGTTATCCACCACTCAATCTCTTTCCTTCCAGCCGTCCGTACTTCATCTTTATCGGTAGTCTCTCTTCTCGCATCCTTTGCACGTAGCCAAACCACCGAAATCCGCCCTCTTGGATCATATAAACATATTTGTTTCACCAAAAACCTGTTCTTGTTCCATTTTTTATCTGTTTCTCAAAATTCCGTGCTTGTTCAGTGGTCTAAAGATCTTCCAAAGAACCATTCTTCAAATCCTTAGTATCCTCTAATCCTCTCGACTCAAATCCCAAAACTCACTGTTATACGTCACTACCAGCATTTGCTTTGTAGGTTTTGCAGGTCGAGACCTCACTGATTAGAGACCCCAAGTATCTAAAAACAATTTGTACTCCTTTATCTCTTCTTTACCTTGTAGGAATCTTGACGTTTTCATATATTCCGTCTTTTCACAATTAATTCTCAATCTCTTGTTCACTACCACCAATGAAATTTATTAATATGAATAAGTTCCGATGACTATAAGTAGATTTATAGTATGGAAATTTAATTTTAATCAACTCGGCAAATAAAAAACAAAAAAATGGAATAGGCAAAGGACTCCGAGCTAATGCAGAATTCCATGAAAAAATAATTGTCCAACATTAGACAAATAAATGTACATAATACAACTACAAGACTATACGGATTGAAATATTTCACTGAACTGACCCGCAATGTAATCTACTGTGATTCAACTAATTGCAAATCACAATTACACCGGGGCGATGCATTCCAACGTTGGATCAACAATCCCCGAGTTATTAGCCAGTAAGCGGTCAGAGGAATGTGTTTATTAGTCTCCTCTAAACTGAACTGGAGAAGGGGGGGGGGAGGAGTTTACAGGAAATCAATAAGGATAATTCTTGGCTTACCTTGGATTAAAGTTTCAAGTTTGAGGGACTTACGTCGAACGTTATTGAAGATATTACTTTGCCAAGTCCTCAGACAGGTAGAGTATTATTTTCACAATAATTATTTGAAAATTAATATTCCTGGAATACCTCGAGTTCATCGAAAGCTTAATAAAACCCATATTTAATAAACGGCAAAATTTTAATAAAGATTTAATTTATAAAAATTAACAGTCAAATGAACTTTGTCTTTAATTTAGAGTTAAAGTTTATTTTCCTAGTAAATAATGGCGTTAATGATCTTTACTAGCTACTACTTAGACCAGGGTTGATACAATATACAAAATACAATAGCAACAGAACACAATGGAGCTCCAAACTAGAGAGTTTCCTACAAAGACAGTCCATCTCTAAATAACACAGAAATTCACAATTACTCCACTCACAATTCAAAATTTCAATTGAGAAACAACCAAAGCCCTTGGAAATTTCACTTTACAAGAATCAAACTTAAATAAATAAAGAATTTATTAGAAATTAGTTATTCCGATCAAAATTACAAGAATTAGATATTTCCAATAAGGATAAGGAGGAATAAATTCAACACCACCGTGTAAGGTTTTGTATTTTACAGTATTGCTGTAAAATGCAATTTTTCCTACCGATTATCTATGGATCATTAACCGTCAAATTTATTGAAAATTTGATTACGTTTTTGTTGAAAACAGAAAAATTAAGTGTAAAAGAAAAATTCACGCTTAACAGAGTATGAGAAAGAAGTTCTTTAAATGTTGTTCGTCCGGAATTGCTGAAGTGGAACCTCAATTGATGCCCTGATTTCGATAGTAAAACAATAAGTAATTGACAGTAAAATCAATATTGTGCTAACATTCATGGAAAAATAAAGTGAAAAATTAAAAAAGGCGACAACATTCAACAGCATTGAATGTTATGAACTGTAAAGTTTTATTACAGATAATCACAGAATATATATTTTAACATTAAGTACAGATTCACTAGTCATATGTCTATCATAACCTTCTCCCACTGCCATCCTTCTCCCAATGCCATCCATATCTCCTAACATCTCCCTTCTTTAAGTAAATCCAACTCTCGCCATCTCGGTCTTCTTATAGTTCTCCCATACCTTGTCACATAACCATTTCCCTTGCTTTCCACCAGGTCGTTCTCTTCGTCCTGTCCACTTTCATCTACCTTTTCCATACAGTCCTCTTCATCCCTACTTTCATCCTCCTCTCCATCCCTTGAGGCTTCTCCAGAGTCAGGTTTAATCATCCGCCTGTTTCTTTCTATCAAACCTGGACTCCCTTCCACCTTCAAGCTATAAGAGTGTGGGCGATTCATTTTCTGTTCCACTCGTGCTGGTACCCATTCAGAACCAGGTGTTTTCTGAAACCTAACAGTCTGACCGGTTTCTAGCTCTGTCAGCGGTTTCGCACCTTTATCATAATAAGTTTTACTCATCCTTTGTCGATCCTCTAAGACCTTCTTAATAGCTTCTGTGTCAACTGCAACCGGGCGTAAAAAATCCCTGGTGACCGGCAAAACTCCCTTAAGACGTCTGCCCATGAGCATTTCAGCAGGGGATGGCATATCTGAAAAGGGAGTATTATTTAGTTCCAGTAAACATAAAAACGGGTCAGTTCGGGCTTCCGATGACTTCTTCAAAAGTCTTTTGACTGTCTGGACATAACGCTCAGCCAAATCATTGGCCTGTGGGTGCTTCGGGCTAATCAAAGTGCGTTTAAAGTCCCACTGCTTTGCAAAGTTTAAAAATGCAAAACTAGCAAACTGAGTTCCTTGATCTGCAATCACCTCACATGGTATCCTATGTGTCGAGAAAACACCCTTAACCGCATTTATGACTCCCTGCGCACCAAAACCATTTAATTTTACCACTTCACAAAATTTCGAAAAATAATCTACCACAATCAAATATACAAGTCCATGAAGTTCCATAATATCCATAGCTACTTTCCTCCAGGGTCCTTCCACCACTTCCTGTAGTATCATTGGCTGCTTACTTAGGGACTTGGAATATTTTAAACACAACTCACATTTCTTCACTTGGTTCATAATGTCATTTTTTATACCAGGCCAATAGAGACATCCTCTCGCATTCAAAATGCACTTTTGTGCCCCTTGATGAGTACGTATAATGAATTTTTTGCAACATCTCCTTTCGCATGGATTTTGGGACGACTATTTGACAACCTTTGAAAAGGATACCTTCACAATGGGTCAGCTCATCTTTGACTGATTCGTATCTTGCAAGCAAAGGGTCTTTGATCTTCGGACAACCTTTCTCCATTCAGTTTATTACAGTGCACAGTTCTTCATAACTTCTGGTCGCTTCTTGAAATAGAGCTATCTTTTCTTCAGAAACTGGCATATTTTTAATTATTGCAATGGAATAAGGATCCTCACTCTCCTTTTCCTCTCCCTGAGCTAATGGTGCTCTTGATAACGTATCTGCAACCCACATTTCCTTTCCTGGTTTATAAGATAATTCAAATTCATACTTTTGTAATTTCAATAACATGTTTTGCAACCGAGGAGGACATAAATGAATAGGCTTCTTGTGAATCATTCCCAAAGGCTTATGATCAGATTCGACCCTTAATGGCCTTCCATATGTATAGCTGTGAAAGCGCTCGCACCCAAAAACAACAGCCAACATTTCCTTTTCAATGTTTGCATACCTTTTCTCAGTTTCCGTTAAACTTCTGGAAGCATAAGCAATAGGCTGTCCTTCTTGCATCAGCACTCCTCCCAAGCCATCACGAGAAGCATCCACCGACACAGTAACAGGCAACTTAGAATCATAATACCTATAATAATATCATAATGTCAATGCCTTTTTAAGAGCTTGGAACGAAGCTTGCTGGGCATCACCCCAGTGCCATTCAATATCTTTTTGAAGCAATAGTCTCAAGGGAGCTGACAAATTAGATAAATATTTAATGAATTTCCCAAGGTAATTCACAACACCTAAAAATCTCTCCAATTCCTTCTTAGATGTAGGGATAGACATACTATCAATAGCCGCTAGCTTTTCTTGATCCGGATGAACCCCTTTTTCTGAAAGACGATGTCCCATGTACACTACTTCCTTTACTCCAAACTTACATTTTGTCCACTGAAATTTTACATTTTCCTTCACAGCTCTATCCAATACAGCCTTCAAATTATTGTCATGTTCTTCTCTTGTTCTACCCCAAATAAGAATATCATCAACAAAAATATCACAGCCAGTCAAATCTCCAAAAATGTCTTTAAATCGAGCATGAAAAATTTCCGGAGCACAGTTTATCCCAAAAGGAAGACGTAAAAATTTATACCGACCCCATGGTGTATTAAAAGTACATAAATCAGAGCTCTCTTTGTCCAATACCATTTGCCAAAACCCTGACATGGCATCCAACTTACTGAAGTATTTGGCACCTGCAAGACGACTGATCATTTCATCAATAGTAGGAAGAGGAAAATTACAGCGCCTGATGGCCCGATTTAAATCTTAGGCAGAGCCTAACATCCCCATTGGTTTTGTAAGAATTTACCCAGCTTGTAGGATATTCACCTCTCGCAACAACACCTTGCTGTTCCGGATTTTCAAGTGATTTTTTAACCCTATCTCTCAATGGAAAGGGAATTCTTCTTGGCGGATGCACAGTCGGCACCACAGTCTTATCAAGCTCGATATGAATTTTAATTTACCGAGACCCTCAAACAGATCCGAATAAGCATTTTTTACATTATCTGAATCAATTGAATTTATTCTAGTTACTAAATGTAATGCAATACATGCAGCCAACCCCAACAATGGTGCCGCATAAGGGGTCTGTACTACTTCAAAATTCAATTCATAATCTTTATTTTTATATGTACAAGGTAGTTTACACTTACCAACAACAGGTAAAGGCTCACCTGAATATGTAGTTAGCTTCTTAAAAGATGGTGTAATCAGTACACCAAGTTTATGAGCCAATCTTTCCGGTAATACATTAACTTGAGCCCCTGTATCCAATTTGAATTCTAATATGAACCCATTAATTACTAATTTAGCGTTCCACTCATTTAATATCATTGAATTATCTTCATTCACTTTATTGACAAAAAAGTCCTTGTTAGCCGTGGTATCATCCTCCTGTATATTCTTCACCACCTTAGGCTTCATCCTACACTGAGCAGCAAAATGATTGACGATTACAATGATTGCAGGTTTTACCATAGGCAGGACACTTACCAAAGATATGTTCATATCCACAATATTGACATTTTTTAATTTTTTCACTAGCCAGATCAGACTTATTTGAATAATCCTTTGATTTGCCTTGAGAGTTCCGGCTTTTTGTATAATAAATATCAGCTGAAGAAGCTCTTGACATCTCCTCTCCCTGCTGTTTTGTAACAATTGCTAGATTACTCAGTTCTAATACCTTGTCAACTGTTAGGTCCTTCTCCCACAACAAACGTTCCCTCAAAGCATTGTCCTTTATACCAGAAATAAAACGAGAAACAATAAGTCCATCCGATAAGTCTTTGAACTCACACCGTTTAGTAATTTCCCTTAATCTTACTATATAATCACCATAAGAATCAGATTCCAACTGAGAACAAGTTATTAAAGTACTGTAAAGTTATTAAAGTACTGCAGGGCTTATTTCAAAAAATATATGACGAGAAGAGCATTTCGAAAGACTGGGAATACAATGTCATTATCCCAATTCATAAGAAAGGAAGCCAAAGCGACTGCAACAACTACAGACCTATATGCTTGTCCCAGGTTGTTCACAAATTATATACTTCAATCCTCGAGAAGAGACTCAGAGATGTAGTAGAAAAGGACCTCGAAGAAGAGCAAGCCGCGTTCAGACCTTTTAGACAAACCCAAGATCAAATATTCTCACTAAGGACCATCATAGAAAAGGCTTGGGATAGGGATAGAAATGTATATTTGGCTTTTTTAGATTTGCAAGCCGCTTTTGACTCAGTACCAAGAGTCGAAATATGGAAAGCATTGAAGGCAAAGAACGTCCCTGTAGAACTTATAGACGCCATTAAATCCTCCTATAATGGCTCAAAGGGTAAAGTCAGGATTAATGGTAAGGAGTCTGGAAGCTTCGACATGAAGAGGGGTGTCAAACAAGGAGATAGTCTAAGCCCTCTTCTCTTTATTATTCTGATGGACGAGGTCTTAAAAATATGTAAACGAAGGACGGCACGCACAATAGTGGGGAAATGGAACTTAAGAACAGTCCTTGCTCAGACACTTCTCTATGCCGATGATATAGTGCTGATAGCGGACTCCGTCCAGAATCTTCAGCAAGCTGTATTGGAATGGGAAGCAGAGCTGGAAAGGAAAGGTATGATTATAAATGCAAGCAAAAGTAAAGTCATGCAAATAGGACGCGAACCAGAAGATGTGCAGATCACTTGCAGAGGAGAAATCCTTGAAGCAGCAGAAGACTGTACGTACCTAGGCACAGTTATTAGTAGAAATGGCAAAATACAACAAGAAATATCCAATATGATTAAAAAAGCGAACAACGTATATTACCAGATCTGCAACACTGTTGTTGGGAAACGTGAAGTTGACAAAAAGGTAAAACTGCACATTTTTAATGCAATTTACCTTCCCACTACCATTACCAAATACAATATACCAATTTACCACCTTCTACTATACGGAAGTGAGAGCTGGGTCCTTCTCGACCGATTGAAAAGGAGAATCACCGCGTCAGAAATGAAATATCTAAGAAGAGTTGCCGGCCGAACACGGAGGGAACATGTCAGGAAAAGCAGAATAAGAGAGGAGCTAGGGGTAAAAGCACTAACAGAAATTATAGAGAAGAAGCAGCTAAAGTGGTTCGGACATGTATGCCGAATAGATGAAGATCGCGGACCACGCAAGTTCTTCGAAGCCAGACCAACTGGCAAAAGACCAAGAAGCAGGCCAAGGATGTCATGGTTGGATAGCATGGCTCAAATAGGAGAGAAAAGAGGAAAGAGGTTGGATCATATGAAGACATTGGCGAGGGACCGGGACAGTTGGATTTCTTGGATCGAGGCACCTCCACGCTGAGAGGCACTGAGGAGGAAGGAAAAGAAGAGAAGAAGAAGTGAAAATATCATTGAAGAAATAATGCTAAATTCCATACTTCAATACAAGGTTTTATAAAACAAATATAATTTATAATGCGTTGAGTAAAATAATATAATAAACTTCTATTGTCAGCATTGGTTTAACATGCTATAATATATTTTAGTGAAATGTAATTCGCTTTGTAGATACTCTCGAATTAATGTCACAAACCAACTATCAAACTTAAACATTACGTTTGCGGTGCTACATTAAAAACAATTCTAGACTGCATTACAGCAAGAGGAAATGCTGTCGACGATTTTCCTCAAATTGGTAAATGAGTCACGGTAAGTGTTCTCGACACGGCAACTCGTTATTTATGTGACGGTGACATTCTCAAAGGGCACTCCTTACAAAAGGTAATGCTATAAATTATATAGCTTGTCTTACACGTTATTGAGAATTATTTTCCGTACATCAGATAAAAGGTGGTCTCATGAAAAGTCAACTAATATTTTATGAAATTTATATTATGCCCACAAATAATTTTTATTCCCCCAATAAAACTATTGCAGTTATTTAAAAAGCTTTTTCTTTCTTTTTTTATACATAATCGTGTTCATTACGAAACAAACATTAGATTAAATTCAAAACTATTTGGATCTAAGAAGTCAAAATGTTTCTAATTTCTCACCAAACATATATCCTAGGGTTTCATATGTAACTTGGTGGTACAAATGAAACACACTTGACAGCTGGAGGACTGTTCGTCACCAATATTGGTCTATTTTTTTTTTTTTTTTTTTTTTATTCGATATCACATATTTTAAACATTTGGAAGAAAATAAATAAATCATGGTGAATATTTACGTGGTTCTTTCACCAAAATATTTCTATTACACAGTGAAATGAGAGCAAAATTAAAATACTATATCTTTACCGTTTAGGAAAAACTAGTTCCAAAAAAGGTCAAAAATCACACGTTTTCGGGTAGAGCTTTGATATTTTCTGTTTACAATCTAAATTGAATTTTTTTGAAAAATTATTTTTATGACCGCCATCATTTATATTTGAGGAGGTAACATATTTTGTGACAAAAACGTGTTTTGTTACAAAAAATGTTTTTTCGAGTTTTTGGTATCACTAGATTTAATATTATCCATCAAAACAAGCTTTTTCCAATCCAAAATTAGTAAACAAAATCAGGGTTTTAAACAAAGAGTGTTTTGTCCATAGCCTGTTTTTAGTTCATACCATGCATTGTCAACTAAGCCATTATTGACAATAATGGCTTACACTGGTACAAGGTTGTACTTTTTGACTCTCCAAGTTTGAAAATGCTGTGGAAGATGATGAAACTTGTGACTGTTCAGATAATGAAAGATGTGAACTGCATATTTAAAAACTAACGACGGTTAAGAAAATGAAAATATTCCCTGAAAATTATGAGTGTAATTAATATCCATCATCTATCATGTAATTATAATTTTCATTTTGTGTACTTTTGAGCAAAAATTAACTTCTGTAAAATAGAACATAGCCACTTCAAACAGTGTTATGTCACTTTGTTATTTCATCAAACCGTGTTTTGTCCACTGTGTTCCTTCAAAACGCGTTTTATCCATATTTAAAATTAAAAATGCTAATTTTAGGAGTAAAGAATATTTCTGATCCTTGTTGCATTGTGTTTTTTCGATTCCATAAGTTTAATGAAGACTTTTTTGTTTCTGAAGGGTAATTACATCTCATAATATACGTTGTTTGTTATTGCTGAAAAGTGGGATTACTGTGACAAAACACGTTTTGAAAGTTACCTCCTCATTTATATGTTGGACATATATATTGGAATACATATATACATATAAAAATGCCCAATGCGTTTTTAAAGATACCATTGTCATTAGGACTTGTCTACATATTAACGATGTTTAAATAAGGGTCACCCAGAGTATTTATATCATTTAGAAAAAAAAAAATGTAGATATATATAAAATCATTGAGTAAACAAGCCTTACTTAATGGTGTCTTATGACAGAGCATGCCAAAATTCCTTTATTTTTAAATATATTAATAACTTTTATAAACATACATTTAATTATTATAAATGTCTGTAATTCGTGGGATATCTAATTTATATATATATATATATATATATATATATATATATATATATATATATATATATATATATATATATATATATTTTATTCGAATTTATAATTATGGTTGAGCTATATTGAAACTACATCAGGCCAAGGTTAAAAAAGTTAAAATGATACTTTTAAAATCAATAGAAAATAATAAAAACTATATCTATAGAATTATGTAAAAGGACACCACGAAACCTACTGAACCGATCTGTACCAAATTTAACCACGTTATCTTTGGAGTTCCGGGAAGGTTTAGCAATAATAAAATCTTCTGATTTTTATTAAATTTGTTAGTAAAAATACGGTAATATGTGGATTACCACGAAGATTGACAATGAGGTTACAAATTTACAAAGTGTTATTTGAAATTGATAACGAAATTCACCTGTATTCAATTAAATTATTAAAATAAGATTTAAACATTTAGATCTCATTGAAAGTCGACCGATATAGGGTTAGCAACATTCCGCAATAAAATTTGCAATGGTAAAATTACTGAAAACATTTGTACCAAATTTTAACTGAATTAACTTCATATTTCTAGGAAGGTTTAGCAATAAAGAACTTATTATCAATAGTCTCTGCCCAGATGGATTAATAACCCATACATCTAAATTAAAAATTGGATGTCAAATTATTTTTTTTTTAAGTTAACTTATGATACGTTTAACGTAACCACCTAATCTGTACAATGGTATTAGGTTAAAAATTACTGCTTTGCATAAAAATATTATTTGGACAAAATGCTTATATCATGGAAATAATGCTCAATTTCATACTTTAATGTTAGATTTTCACCAGTAAACAAATAGAACTTTAATTATTAGTTAAAATTATCTAAGTTCTTTACTTATGAGATCGGGCGAAGCCGTGACGGGGGAAGCTAGTTATATATACTGATTAGAAATAATTCCGATTCCCGACCTTGATACAATTCCAGAAACACAACGCGATCCATATTTCAACGAATACATTAAATACAATTTTTCATATTTTTATCTAATATTCACGGGTGCTATTCATGCTCTCTATATTCCTACATACAACAACAGTATACTTATTAGTATACTCAAAAAGGCTTCAGTTTACACAGCCGAACTATCAGCGGAATTAACTGCTCTATATTACATAAAATGTAGCCCCTTTAATAAAACTCTAATTCTAACTGACAGTCTAAGTGCCACAAGAAAAATAGAAAACTTAAATTTCAACTTCAAAACATCTTCTTCAATAATCTCGATTTTGGAAAATGTTCTTATAATTAAAAAACAAGTTAAAACTATTAAATTTGCATGGATTAGGTATTAAAGGCAATACAGGAATCGATAGCTTTGCCAAAGAAGCGATAAAAAAAGCGATTGATAAATACCGTATACCATTTTCAGATATATTTCACGAATTAAAAATTTCCATGAAGACGGAATGGAAGAAAAGTTATGCAAAAGAAGTCAAGGGATTGTTTTTTAAATCTCACTGCTAACTGGTCTTAGTGGAACCATGGTTTGGGAACAGCAATGCTCCCAGATCATGGATAAGATCAATGTGTAGATTGAGAATTAATCAAGTTATCTCTGGTACATACTTATACAAGATTAAATGAAAAGATATGGATTACTGTTATGCGAAGTTAAAGACAGTCCGAAACATATAATAATGTCATGCATAAAATATTCTGCCGAGCGATATCATTTTATTAATAAACTTAAAAATATAATAAATAAAGACAACCCTTTTTATATAGAGATAATATCAAGCCCTAATTCTATAGTAGAAGCGTTAGGCCATTTTATGAAATCCACTGGCATTAAATTATAAAAAAGTATATATTTTTACTAATTAAGAAAAAATAAAAACAAACAATTATTTTTAATAAATATTATTTTAAAGTTGGCCAATGGTGTCTAGTTAAAGCCTAATAAATATAAATAAAAGAAACAATATATATATATACAGATCTAGAAACTATATTACTAAGATAGAAAATATATTATATATACAGATCTAGAGTAGAAACTCATAATTAAAATCACATATACGCCTCATCACAACCCCCTCATTAGTGTTGAAGTGAATGGAAGCAGAAGTAAGGCGGTATAAACCGCAAGCACACACGTCATGAGTGGAAAAGTTAGCTACTGTCAGAACTGCAATATTCATATATATATATATATATATATATATATATATATATATATATATATTATATATATATATATATATATTCAGACTTCGGTGGCACTGCTGTAATTATTTCCTCCTAAGGCTATATCCAAAATTATCTTGTATATACATTTAAAATACATAAATATCAGATGTTGCGTCAGATTTTAAAAAAAAGATTAATTTAAGAAATTTTGTTACAGAATTGAAATAATATGAAAAAGATAAATATTGGGTTCCAATCATTTAAAACTGTTATTTATTCTATAGCATCGAATAATTGTTGTGCCACCAACAAAAAAATGTATGACGATTAATAAGTATATTAGATATTAATAAACTGGTTATTAATTCTTAACGATATTTTGAAGAGTTTTTATTAGTTTATGATAAAATGAACAATAAGATCGAATTTAAATTATCGAATGGTCATCATAAAATCTTTTTGTAATTTTAATTACACTTTTGTATAATTATTGTACAAGTGCATATAGTTTATTTTTATTGACTTATAGTGTTTTATTATTATTATTGGTATAATTCTCATTATATTTTTTTCAGTCATACAAAATATTTCAACTGAATTCTTTAGTGGGTAAGAGTTGGTAAGTGATTGAGTGAGTTCTTTTTCTACAAACGATGTAAATTTTTCGCAGGTCGGCCAGATTAAAAGGGTCCCCCAACAAACATCGTAAGAGTGACACGGGCATCCATTAATCATACCGGTACCATTTTTTATATCAGTCCTGCTTCAAGTTAGCAAAGGCAATTTTTTTTCCGCACTTCTCTTTGAACAGTCCCTATATTCCTCTCAACTCAAGTATCATTTTGAACAAACAGTTTTGAGCTTTTAGACTGTTTAGATCCGATATCAGGAAATTTGTGGAATAGAAAAATGCGTAATTCAGCAATAAAGTTATAAAGATGTTCAATATCTTAAGGTAAGCTTATATGTTAACACATTAATTAAATAAAGAAGCATACTTTGGAAAAAAAAATATGAAAATCCCCAATTAAAAGAAATTGTTAACTATGATCAAAATTCCCTCAAAAGATACACGCACAAAAGAACCAAACATTTACTCTTAACATAAACCTCTCCCTTTGATTACTCAACTGCTATGCATACATATACTCATTTATTTATGTATGCTGGTTATTATATATAGATTATTTATATTTATTATTATTGTTTTGTATTTATTTCTTTTGCTATATTTTATTTTATACTATGTAATTATTTTTCTTTTTTTACTTTTCTTTTTTTTATGTGGGTTTTTTTCCTTATTTTTCCCACTGGTCACAGATAATCTTTAAAGTGTAAAACTATTAACTAAACTATAAAACTATGTTAATCATATAGAGGATTTAAGACCGTCACATGTATACTAAATGATTTGTAATTGTAAATATGTCAATAAAGCATTATTATTATTAATTAAATAAAAAGTTAGATAAAATGTTAAAATTAAGAAAAAAGATTTGTACCTACATATACAAAAAAAGAAAATCATAAAAACAAAGATCATTAACCCATTACCGCCCATTGAAGCCATACGGCATCACTTAAAATACTTCTTTACTGTGGAGACTGGCATCATTACTACAAAACCAAACGAATCACTGCATGTCAGAACATGTTACTGCAAGGCTTGAACAAGTCCAGAAAAATCCACAGCTTCTTGTATTTTATTCCAAATGTTCCTATTGTTTCTAAAATGTGAAGTTACCATGCATTTTAAATTTATATCTATTTATAATTTTATTGAAGTATTCAATTTAATTTTTTTTGGACTGTTATATCTTTTGTATTATTCATTTCTTCTTAAGACTTAACTGTATTTTGTTTTTAATATAATTTATGTAATGGACTTTATTGTACTTCCTTAAAAATCAAAAAAAAAAAAAAAAAAAAAGTTAGTGAAACCTCCCATTGATGCCATATGGTATCACCCATTTTCACTATAAAGAAAATATTGGGTATCTCTTTTATTATTTTTACTGAATTCAGAAGGTCAATATTACGCTGAAATCATTTTTTTTTTTTTAATTTCGAAAAAAAATTTATATACTTAATAACAATTCATGATTAGTTATTTTGGGAGTCGGTGCTAAACAAATAGGGCACTTTAATCCTGTCTATGCAACAATCTATCTGCATTCCTTTACAATAAGTTTTCTTTTGATTTCTGTTTGTTTTGGATGGTTGACTCAAAAAATTACTGATTATTAATTGTGAAAAGGTATATAAGTTTCGATTATTGTCATTTTATGGTCTTCGAAGTTATTAAAATATTTTTATATTTTTTGTTGAAGTTTGAACGTGTTTAATCTTGAAGTTGGTTTTGTATTGCTTTTTTTCCTCTAAAATTTAAATTTATTTTTTAATTTTCATTTTATTTTAGGGTGCCATGTACAGCGACATGGCCAGAGGCACCAAATGCAAATCCTGGATTCTAGTTTACTTAAATGATTTAAAGATACTGGAATCCCTGAGGAACTTTAAAACATCGGTTTGATTATTTTGGAAGATTGTGGCTAGGTTCTTGTTAAAGAGAGGTGTTACAGCTGTGGGGTATAGGCTGCACTAAATATGTGCCACACTGATACAGGGACATAGCACCTTGGACACGTGGGTTGTGATGTACCTTAGGTGTTAGTGTAGTGTTTCCGATGCGCAGCCTAATCATTTCAATTTTTAGTGGTAAGTAAGCATATTTTGTTTTTGTATACGGTTTAGTTCAAGTTTGTACATGTAGGTATGATCTTGAAGTTTTTTTTTTTTTTAAGCACTTACTTGATTTCAATAAAAAAAATAGACGAATTGATAACCTCCTCCTTTTTGAAGTCGGTTAAAAATAATAGTAGGCAAATATATATTTGCAATAAAAATGAACTATAACATAAAATCAGCTTCAAGCTCGGATTCGACTCTCGAACCTTTACATAAATAATATTAAAGATAATATTTTTAATGGATCGTAAGGTTTCTATGTTCTAAAATACTTAGTAGCCGTGTAAACGTAACGTTATAAATAAATAAATATGTTAGATGTACACTTCTTCTGTACGACAATGTAGAATCTAAAGGGGTCACCACAAGGACGGATTGCCTGACTGGCGATGGATAGCTTTAATATATGGATCTAGACCGATTTCTAGCTCCCTCAGCTCAAAAGATCAATTTAAAGGGATCTGGTAAAGGTATTGTTAAATCTGCGGAGGAGTTGTTCACATCATGAAGATTCTATATATTTTTGCTTTTTAATAATTTACTTTTTGAATAAATTGTTTTAAATTCTTTATATGGATTATTTTGGGTAATTGATATTGTTTTTTTTTTTTAACGAAAAATATACCTTATTGAATAATAATAGACTTAAGTATCAATAAAAGACTTTTTAGTATTGGCACCTGTATCAATACACCACAAATAAACAAAGATATGTCACACTAAATAGGGAAGAAATACAAGCAAATTAAATTTAACGACAGGTGCAATAAAGGAGTCGGTGCCTGCTAGTGGCCATTAAAGTTATCGGCGGGAGCAGCGAGCTGGTTCGTGCCGCCTTCAGATCGATCCCACCCGGAAGAAATCACGGGATAGCCCTCTGTCTTATCGGCCGGTGTGCTATAGATAGCACATGGCTTTCCCAAGAACGTGCGGTAAAACCTTTAAGCAATGTCACACAACAGAAATTGAGAGGCATTTGTTTAAAGGGAGTGAATCTCAGTCTGAAATAAGGGTGAAAGTCGTTGTAACACCAGTATTTTAAGTTAATTTGAATTTAATACAACCTTACTAAATTATTTTGAATTAGAATCTTTTATTTTAATTTCATTTAAATTACCGTTTAACGGTTTTGTCACGAATATGTATTTTGGCTGGAAGTCTCTAGTTTTTTCTTCTAATTCTTTTCCACTGTCAAAAATGTATCAGATCGAAAATTTGCCGATATTTTACAGATAACGGAAATTTAATAAAAGATAATTTTTGTTACATAACGTATGTCACTAGGGCCTACCGTTTAGGAGCTAAATCGGTTTGAATAACAAAAATTCAGGTATATTTTTTTAAGTGCTGAGGCTTTTTTAACATATAGTCCAGTCAATAAACATATTGTAGAGTGCATGGAATATGCGATGATTTTTGACTTCATAGCATCGTTCGGAATAGTTAGAAGGCAAACATATTAAGTCCCCGCCGCTGGGGGGGGGGGGGGGGGGAGCTAACGGTGGGGGGAGGGAAGAAGTTCCATTTTTTTGTTTTTTCCATAATATTTCGAAAACTGTTGAATCTTGAAAAATATGTTTAAAATAAACATAAAAGTTAATTAAATTTACAATAAAATTGATAATATATACATTTGTCGTAATTCTAACCGTTTACGATATATACGTTATTGAAAATAGGTGATTTTCGGGAAAAAACAAATGTCACCTCACTTTTTGTCAAACTTTTGCTTCTATCACGTTCCACAATCGTTTCTCAGAAAAAACGTCTGAATCAAAATTGTAGAGCAATTAATTTACTTCAATTTCATGTATACGTTTCTGGTATTTGCTTCAAATGTTTAACAAAAAAAAGAGGCAAACATTTTTTTTATTTCTAAAGTTGTCGATTTTTAATAACGTGTATCTCGAAAACCGTTGGAATTTCTATGAATACATATATAATTAATTTTACAGGAAATTTAATGAGCTTTAAATTTAATCTGCTACATATTTTTTATTGAGTCCACCGTTTTCGAGATATAATCGAAAAACAAAATTGGGACCTTCTCCCCTCCCCCACATAGCTCACCCCCCAGGGGCGGGGACTTTTATTATGTTTACCTTCTAACTACTCCTAACGAAGCTATGAAGTCAAAAATTATCGGATATTCCATGCACTCTACACCCCTCATTTCAGCACTCATTGACTGGACTAATACTCCAACTATGATGGTGTTGCTCGAAAACATGCCGACAGCTTCGTTATCAGAAATTAAATGAAAAATCTATTTTATTACATAACATTTGTCACTATTTCCTACCGTTTAGGAACTATATTAGTTTGAACGAAAAAAGTAACATTTGTTTATATATTTTTAAGTGTTCGGGATTTTTTAAACGCTCTGTGTTGCTGCGAGTTTGATTGAAAAACGACGATATTTTTCTTACTAGAAATTTAATGAAGAATATTTTTTGCTATATAACATTTTTTCGCTAGGACCTACTGTCTAGGAGGTATATTGTTTTGAATGAAAAAGTCATGTTTGAAACGAGGAATATATGTTTTACCGGAAGCCTATATATTAGTAGAAACCCTATTTTCTCTCAACTTACTTTGTTTCAAATAATTATCAATTGTTAATTTAATTTAGATCTGCTGTTTTCCCCAGTAAAGGAAACATACGTTTTTAATATTATTTCGTACTAGTTGTTATTTGTTGGTACGTCGTGGTTAGTCTTAATTTGAAGAACGATCTTTAATATGTTTTCACACAGCTTAGACGTTTATGAAACGTTTTACAAGTACTAATACAGACCTTGTCTTTAGTGAAACAAAATCCCCCATCCATTGGTGTCTGGTCTATCTGATTGACTGGAATTCTATCGTTTAGTGCAACCAATACTATTTTGTGTTATCTAGAAAATGTCTAGTAATGATTGCTAACAATAGTTATATATTTTGATATTTTGTTATATTATAATTTTATATATAAATAAAGTGAAATGTTAAATTTTATAATAAGAATGTATAGAATAAATTACAATGAATTTACAAGACAACAAAAAGTCACAACAATTTATTTCTGGAGACTTAATGGCTCTTAAGCTTTATTTCTGGGCGAGGGTTTTAGCGCGCTTGGTTCAGAAGGTCTTGGGTTTGAATCCCACCTGGGCTGGTTAAAATATACTTCGTGGCGGACCAACGGAATGAATCTCGTTCAATCCACTCTGGCTATAGTGGAATAGTAACCTGAAAAATAACCCCTCCTTCCAGCCCTAATCGGAGCACATAAGGAGTACACTAAACTCCAACAAAACGAACAAATAAATTTATCTCTGACTAATTACATTTTTTTTGTAAAAAAAATGGTTTTGTAATACTGTGTGTTAAGTGCCCTAATTTTTTTCAGGATATTCAAGTCACCACCGACAAAAGACCAATGCGGTTCCTACTTACTGCTAACAGAAAGAAAAAAAAAGGTTGAAGTACAAGATTTAATCGAACATTATTTTGGTTTATTTACATTCTGCCCTAGACTTTGATATTTATCAGAGCTCCATTTAATTTTACATCGTTAGGTAAATATCAATATGATTAATTTAATGTCTTACATTTTAAATATTTTAATAAATATATAATCTACACAGCAAAGAGCTGATATTTTGAAAACGTTTATATGACAGATGAAAGTTTAACATTCGAAACTAAACTTCAAATAGAAAAATCTGAAGTATCAAACAATTCATCTATCCTAATATATTTTTTTCTTCCACAGCAAATAATATATAAGTTAGTTGCAATTCAGACAATGTCTGAACAAACCTGATGTTTAGTCCTGTAAACTCATGTATTAAATGTTAAAGATTGTGGATCTGTCCATCATGAAGGTTCCTTTCACTGTGTAGTATGATGAAGCGTTTCAAGTAGTGTAATTATGTAATAAAAGTAAATATACACACACGTGTGTGTGTGTTTGTGTGTGTGTATATTACATGTGTACAATAATGTGACTTAACAGTACCTTATATTGTCAGCTTGGAGATAAAAGTCACTATGTAACAAAATCAAATTTTTCCGATTCAATATGAAAACGGAAATATGCTCATTAAAAATTTCTCAGATAGTAAATTTTCTCATTCTCTATGCACATTAGATATATAGCAGTTATATCCACTTGGTGACTTTTTATACTTATGAGAAATGATAATATCAACACACAAAGACTTTCTGCCGAATTTGAAATAAATTGCACTTAGTGACTTTCACCTTCAAGCAGACGCAATAATGTCACTATTTTAATCATTTAAATAATTAACTAAATAAAAAATCTTTTTATTTAGTTTATTTATTTAGATGAATAATCAATACTTAGTTATTTTAGTGAATATTAAATATTTAGTAAATCAGTGTGAAAGCGTCTGCAGCCATGAAATTATTCAAATTATTATATAAAATCTCTGAAAAACAAATTTATATATAATTTTCTTAGTTACTTCAAAATCCTTTCGTAATTCCTGTCAAAGATCTGAACTTGGGAATAATTTGATTAATAAGTAATTTAATAATTGTACGTTCTTTGAGAGGGATGAGGGATCTTTTTTTTCAGATATTTTTTATATTAAATCCTGGACTCACAATGAAACCGCCCCTACCTTATACACGATTTTATAATTATGAACTTCTCATTTTTTTCTTCAGTCTTTGTAACTTACAGGCTAAAAGTACCTTGATGTTGGGCCGAGATACATCGATCATAAAAAAAAAAAAAAAAAATCTAAACTTTTTTTTTTTTTTACCAACCAACTGGTAAGGTTTTATTAACTATTCAAAACAGGTTGGTCCGTACAGAGCACCTTTAAAATTTTACTAATGGAAGCGTTTACATTAATCTAAAGAATATGCTTTTAAACAACATTTTAAAAATAAAACATAAGCATGAATGAACTATTTAGCTAATTTCTCCTGATAAAAGAAATTCAATTTATTTAGAAGTTTTCTTAATTTTAGACCTTTTTATTTTTTTTTTTTTAATTCCATTTAATTTTTTTAGGTTTTCGTCAAAACAAATCATAGAGAAATCGTTAAATTTTATGTTAACCCAATGATCTACAAAATATAAACTAAATAATCTACTTATGTACAATGTATAAAATATATGGATTTTATTTATTCAATTTAAAAGTTTATTTTAATAACAATTATTATAAAATAAAAGAATAAAAAGCTTTTAATTTTACTGAAGAAAAAAAAAATACACATCAGTAATGAAGAGATTAGAATTCCATCTTATAAAAATTAAACCCACGTCATAATATAGAGTGGTCAGAGGATCCAATCAGTGAGATGAACTTCTAAGGGCTGAAAAAAATTCCAGCTTAACATGGCGAATCCTTAATTAAAGGACCTGAATTTTTATTTTTTTATTTTTTTACTTCTAACTAGCGATTCCTGCTTACGATGAAATATGATTATAACAAAAATGCAACAGAAAAAATACAATATTTTTCGTCATTAATCATGTCAGAACAAATCATTAAACCAACTTGCTTATCCTAGTCATAAATCCTTTAAATAAATATATAATTGAAGGGAAAATATGTTTCCAAAAATAAACAATAAAAATAATACAATATGGGAGTGTCATTTATTTGATGTTGATTTTGATGATTTTTCCATTTGGAATTAAAGTTTTTTGTCTCTATGTAATAAATCGAGTTGAGAATTTTTGAATGAAATGATGAACATCGTCCTCACCACGTACTCTAATGACACAAATGTATCAGCAAATTGGTTCTTAATCACTCAAATCTTATATCACAAACCTTCCAGAATGGTGTCGAAATCGGAGAATTAATATAAATCGAAATAAATCTTATCTAACAACCTTTATCCTTAGCATTAAACGTACGACTTCTTGTCTTAGGACAAAGAAACGAATTCTGCTTCTGTTGAGGAAAGAGTCACTACAGGCTGCTTCTTAGTCCTCCATTCTACCGATCCACCAAACACCTTGATGAGATATCCTGAGGTAGATTTTCCATCTGGGTCTCCTCCCCAATCAGCATCTACATAGCAACATAAAGGCGCCTCGTTGTCTTCAGGCTTAGGATAGAAGAGCTTCCTGTCGATAGTCCCTTTGACATACCTCAGGACAGTCTTCAACCCCTTCCACATTGACTCAGTAGCGTTGCTTTGGTATCTACTGAAATAATTTATCGCATAGGTTAAGTCAGGTCGAGTACATAAAACGGCAAACATAAGGCATCCAATTAATTGCCTATAAGGCTTCTCATCCACAATTGAGGAATCTTCGTTCTTAAGAACTGGAATAGTTGACATTGGGTATTTTGTAGGATTACAGTCACTCATTCTGAATTTATCCAGGACTCGCCTCAGATACGCTGACTGATTTAGATACATTCCTTGTTTGGTTCTCTCTATTTCAATTCCTAAGAAATTATTCAATTGTCCCAAATCTTTAGTAGCGAATTCTGACATGAGTGATGATTTTATGTTTTTTAATTAAATTTAAATTGTCTCCTGCCAGTATTAAATCATCAACATAAACCAAGAGATAAATAGTAGAATTATCTTGTTTTAAAACATATAAACATTTATCAAATTGACTTTGTTTGAATTTTAAGTTAATTAATTTCTCATTTAATTTAGCATTCCACGACCTTGGTGCTTGCCGCAGTCCATATAAACTTTTGTTTAATTTACAGACTAAATCTGGATTTTTAATGTAACCTTGAGGTTGCACCATATATATCTCCTCCTGCAGGTCGCCATGCAAAAATGCATTTTTAACGTCCATCTGCACGGTAAAATAATTTAACTTATTTATTATTGTAATCAGGATTCTTACTGTAGTTAGGCGGGCAACAGGTGCATACACCTCATTGAAGTCGATCCCTTTGGTTTGTGAGCATCCTTTTGCAACGAGCCTTGCTTTAAATATGTGACCTTGTTTGTTTTCTTTGATCCTGAACACCCACATACAATTAATGGCTCTTTTTCCTGGTGGTAGCTTCTGTAATGTGTAGGTTTCATTCTTAATAATTGATTCCATTTCTGCATCGCAGGCTGCATACCATTTATCTGCGTCACCTCTTCCTTTTATGTCCTCATAGGAGGTAGGTATGTCATCGACAAACTCGATAGCAGATAATACATAGTCATATAAATATTTTGGGAGCATTTTTCTTCTATTACCTTTTCTGACATTAACATTAGGATTCGGTTCATCTACTTCTTCCACTTCCTCCTCAGAAGAAAACCCATAAAAGTCTCCTGAAAGGTTGCTGGCGACATCTTCTTGAGGTTCTTCTCCTCTTGTATGGCTGCTGGCGACATCTTCTTGAGGTATTTCTTCTGAATGGTTGCCGGTGACATCTTGAGGTCTTTCTGCTGGTTCTTCTGAAACAATTCTTCCGTTGGTGTTGCCTTCTTTTACTCCTCCAGTTACAATGTCCTCTTCTTTACTCTCAGATGTACCCGCTTCCATCTTCGTTCCCATGTCGCAAAGATTTTCCGTCTTCGATTCATGATTGAGTTTGCTAGATTTCTCTGGAAGAAACACAACATTTCTAGCACTAATCACTTCTTTCTGCCCTTTGATGTAGATTCTGTAAGATTTGGAATCAGTTTCATAGCCGACAAAAATTCCTTCCTGGCCTTTTGGGTCTAATTTCTTCCGTTTTTGACTAGGTATGTGTACAAACACCCTACATCCGAATTCTCTTAAATGGTCTATTTTTATTGGCTTATTGAACCATAACTCATATGGAGTTTTTTCCTTTACAGAACTGTTGCCTGTGAGGTTTATTGTATAGACCGCAGTGTTGACTGCCTCTGCCCAAAAACGTTTGTCCAACTTTGACTCTATCAACATTGTCCTAGCAGATTCTACTATTGTTCGCATTTCCCTTTCTATCTTACCATTCTGTTCAGGACAATATGGTGCAGAAAGCTGATGTCTTATTCCTAATGAAGAAAGATATTCAGTTACCTGTCGATTCAAGATTTCAGTACCGTTATCCGATCGGACAGCTTTGACTTTCTTGTTGGTGTCTCTTTCAGCCATATTAATACATCTTTTCAACAGATCTGGAACAACATCTTTTGATTTTATAAAGAAGCAAAATCTAAAATGAGAAAAATCATCCTTGACAAGTAAAAAAATATTTGATCCTCCTAAACTAGGTGTCTCATACGGACCACACAAGTCAAAAATGCAAAATATCACAAACATCTATTGTCTTTGAATCACTTGGAGGAAATGGTAACCGTTGTTGTTTACCTTGAATGCACGAGTCACAGTTAAATGACCGTTCTTTGTCAGAGCACTCAATATTTAATTTTGATAAGACTTCTTTGACCTTTTTGTCATTTTGATGGGCCAACCTTCTGTGCCACACCTGAAGATCACTCTCAGACCGAGTAATTGCAGCCGTATCTCTAGTATCAACAACCATATTTAACACAAAAAGCTGCCCTTCTCTTTTAGCTTCAGCTTTAACTGTACCATTTTTAATTAATTTGCAAATATTATTATCTGCCATCATCTCGTGTCCCTTTGATAATGCTTGAGAGACAGAAAAAAGATTTAACTTTAGGTCTGGGACATATAAAACATCTTTCAAAGTACTTGGAATATTTTCATTTCCCACTTTACACAGAACATCAATATCACCACAACCACGGGCTTTTAATAACCTGCCATCACCTATTTTATTAACTTTGAGCAAGGACTCAAGTGACTGAAAAATTCTTCATAAGGTGACATATGTTCACTTGCTCCAGTGTCCAAATAAAATTTATCCTTGTCTGGAATTACATTGCTCAAGCAAGCAATGCTAATAAATGCATTCTTGTGGTTATTTTCTGCCTTAGGTTTAACATCTTTATTTTTCTTTTTACAGTATTCTATAATAATATTCCATTAATCCCTGTTGAACAGATCCGTTTCCTAGGACTCCATCTGGACAAACAACTTACTTGGAGGGTTCCACAGGACTAAAACGAGACACTGCCTATAGTTTTCGACTACTTCAACATTTACTAGACAAAAGGTCAAACCTTACGATTAATTATAAGGGGATCGTTTAAATGACAGTAATTAAATCTATTTGGACATACGTAGCTGAGGTTTGGGGCTCCACTAAAGCATCCAATTCATCCAGTTTCCAATCGAAAATCCTTCGTAAAATCGTCAATGCTTCCTACTTTTTCACCAATAAACTTATCCCTAATGATTTTAATGTTCCATAAGTTGCTGATTTAGCCCAAACCAGATGCCCAACTTTCATAGTAAACTCCACAACCACTTAAATCCGTTAGTTTCTTAACTTGCTTCCCACACCATTCCCGATAAACTCCGTGGTGTCTGAAAGAAGATAGCTTGGAGACCTTCTAGTGTAAAGCTTTTATTTAAGTGCTAGTGATAAATAGTTCTTTTCGAGTTTTGACATGTCATTATAATCACTATCAACAAGTTTACTCGATGCTTATATTTTATAACTTTATAATTTTACAGTTGTAAATATCAACAGATAAATAAATAAATGAAAATGTGTTTAATTGTTGAAAAATATTAGATAACTGTTTCCTTTTTTAATAATAAAATATTGCATTTTTTATAACAAAACCTTTTTTCTGCAGTTCAGGACTTTGAATCAGCTAAAATAAGGTTCATTCCATTAAGAGAGAATATAGTCTTTAGAAAAAGGGAATGACGAAGATGATTTTTAATTAAGATACAATCGCAGCTGTCGATAAAAATAAGATAGTCGCGTCACGGAAACCTATCGTTTGTTTGTGAATATGTACGGTGGGAATGCTCTATTTATAACAACTTACAACAATTTTTTTCGGCGATTTAAAAATAATTATTTTAATACTGAGGTAAAATAATATAGAAAAATAACCCAAAACAAATTACTGAACGTTATTGAAACTATCAGTAGTGATTTTTACTGACAAGAACTCATGCGTTAGAAACTAGATATAGAACAAAAACAACCAGAGTAGGGAAATAGTCATAACATTTTTTAATTAAAACGCCAGACCGTGTACTGCTAATGTCGTAAACATATTTAGAACATATTTAGAGAGGACTAAGAAGTGTTTTGGCTCCCATACTCACTGGACATCGTTCCTTCCGATTGATACAATCCGGTAGATGCAGACAGATCTGAAGGGGGAAAAAGTGTGCTTAAAAAATCCAGGACTTCTTCGGGAAAGGAATCTGTAAATTGCCTGAAAGATGGTCAAACGCTGTAGCTGCAGATAGAGCATTCTTTGAATAAATAATCCTTCCATTCTTTTTTAAAGTAACAAATTGATTGTATTTTCACAAAAAAGGCGGAGAATAGAGAATAGATGGTCTTATGATGGAGGAGGTAGATACTGGAGGGACGAAGGCAGTCCTGGAAGAAGGACAAGAGAATGAAACAAGTAGACGGTTGAGACAGACCCTGAAGAGCCCAGTCTTTACTGTAACAAATAACACTTAAGATAAGTACTATACATTATAAATAGTCAGGGATACGTTTAGAATCTAAATTGTGCTTTGATCCACGAGAAGGTCAAGTGTAATTTCCATAGATTTTGTTCTTATTGTTAAAATTATAATAACACTCAATAAAAAATACCTAATAATCATCATTATTAGACAACACCCTACATGCCACTAGATAGAATAGAATAGATCAACGCGATAGAATCAAATAGACCGTGGAACTTAGGCATCAATAGATGTGGCTATGGTGTCGCTAGGGACAAGGCCTGTATTAATAGAAGTAAAACATTCACCAAACCCCCAATCTGAGGTAAGGACGCAACAATTTTTGATGAAGTTTAAAAGGCTGTTGAAAAGACAATTATAACAAATACCGTACAGACCAAATAAATCTTAATTAATGAAAAAACGACAGGATTTTTGAAAGGGCATGGTAATTGACTTTGAATCATGAAGTGGACCAATGGAACCATATCAGGAAACGTAAAATTATCATTGGTTTTTAGATGTCCACAGTCATTTTTTTGGTAATTCATCACCTAACTGTTGCCTTTAGTTAGAGAATCACCCATTGACTCCATACAAACGGTTTCATTTATGTAAAATTATTGTTATTATTTAAAAAATATTTGGAATAACAAAATGTAAACGAATACATAATTCATTCATACAATCACAAAACGGACGTGTAGGACCTGTAGCTTCCCTGACTCGGCTAAACCACGCTGAGAGGATTTGGGACCGGTTTCAGTCAAGTATAATTTTCAGAAGATAGCTGTTTCAAAACACAGAGTACACCTGATGGCAAAGTTACGCGGAGCAAAACAAGCGACAAGCGAATTAGCAGAGGTGGGGAGCTAAACCTGTTTCGCAATATAATCCTACCGTGTAAATTAATGCTAGGCTAGGAGGAACCATCGCTCAAACGAAAACGTAATTATGGTTCGGCCTCAGCCACCGAGGTTTACTATCTCCACACAGCTGCTCATCCCTCGTGCTGCATTCCCTTCGATACCATTCGTCCTAAATCAACAGCTTTTTTTTATTTGCCAAACATCCTACTTCGCCCTGGAGATTCAGTACTATAGAAAAATATATATTTAATAATAAAATCTCAGCTTGTAATTCATTCGCCAAATTTTCAAATATTCACTTTCCCCCAAGGCCTTACTTTTTTAAAAATATTTCTTATATATTTAAATGCTTCATATATAAGCTGATACACTGACAGAAACTTTATGAACGGCTCTTGGTTCAAAAATTAAAGATGTAAAATTCACAATAAAACCTACCTATCTTTCATTTACCTTTTCTAGTTTAAAAAAATAACCTATTTTAAAACAACCATACCAGTTACCGTTAAAAAAAAACGCCTTTTAACATATAAAAAAAATAATGAAAAAAAAATATATAAATACATACATTGAATATCCTATAGTTTTTTTGTTTTGTTTTTTGTAAAATGTGCTATTTCTGAGCTCCTTCTTTACTTTTATATTTTTAAATTACCCCCCATTAAGTTAACATAAATAAATTAAAGGAAAAAGATTTTTTTTTTTTTTTTCCATAGCACCCTTTGTTTTTCCTTTCTTGTAATAACCTTATATAAAGTTTTTCACATTCTCCTCTTACTGCTTTCTAGCATTTTAAGAAGTTATAGATGATTTATCAAATTTTGTTATTCATTAATATAGTTAAATTATTAATTAGGTGATGGGGCTCACCGTTTATTTATGTGTATACGCCTTACACACTAAATAACTTATATCTATAATTTCAAATTTAAAATAATTTTTGCCATCGATTTGGTTCTCCTGGGAATGAAATTTTGCTGTAAGGGATTTGAAATATGTTTTAAGGTATCGACATTTTTTTCTTTTCTATCGGCCAAAAACTTAATTTTTTAAAACTTTTAATTCCTCAGAATTATTTTGAACTAACGAACAACCAATTATGGCAAGATTGTATTGTTTAAATCTCGTGCCTGTGATGACAGCTATAGCAGGTTGAGTCAGTGCGATAAGGGTTTCAATTTCTCCAAGTTTGTTTTCTAATCGTAAAATATATTAAAACAGTATCCTAAAGGACAACAATGGCGAAAGTTATCCTTCGCATAACATAAAAACCGTTAAATATTTCAACATATAATCCCTAAGGACGAAAAACTAATAAAATCGTCAAATTCCGCCATCTTAAAACAGCATCTTTAAGGACGAAAACTAATTCTAATTGTGGAAGGATAGTGGCTAAGGATGGCCTTCGAATTAAAAAAAATCGACAGATCCTCGCAAATCTGTTTTTCAGGTCATTTTATATACCGAGATTAGAGAATGATATTCTCATATTTCTTTGATCAGTTATTTTTATTTTGGATTAGGTTAAAGAAAAAAAAATACATATAACTGAATCAGAGAAAACCTTTCGATTTTATATTACTAGAAAAAAATAAAAATCGTTTATTAGCTGTTTTGAAGAGGGTCAGAATTATGAAGGCATGAATTTAAATCATATCCGGTTCTAAATTTTCTTTATTTGTTGGATAAAAGAGAATTTCCTCTTTTCGTTTGTATATGATACTTTGAAAATTCTATATCGATTTTTTTATTGAACTAATGGTTCTTTGACAGGAAGCGTAATCATTATTAAATTAGGTTTATGATTCCAGGCTAGGATGTCAAATTTCTATAATTAAATTTTAGCTATGAATATATTTTTCCAAATTCTGTTCTAATTGTTCAAGGGTATAATAGAATATTAGGCAAGTTACGCAAGAGGAACCGCTGTTCTAAAATTACTAATGCTTGACGGTCGAAATATTTTGAACAGTCGAAGGATTTGGTCGTGGCTTTCAGTCGCCCTCGTCTTTGGCCTTTCTCAATCCAAAATTATTTGTTCTTGCTTTATTTCTATTTAATTTTTTTTTTAGAATGCAGATATATAGGGCACACGCATGATAATCCAAACAATAGCACTTGAAAACATGAATATCCCAACTCACAACTCGTAACTGAACTAAGTTTATAGAGCAATTCAACGTCGCGCAACGTTCTGTTTAATTTGTTCGATTATGTATAGGCCACTTCAATCCACCTATACATACTTTCTGTTACGTAATTACGTAATTTGTTTGTAGTGAATAACTTAGCTCTTTACTAATAGTAGCTCATACCATTTCATAATAGTAACGAAAATTACTTGTAATTTAATTAATAGGGAGTAGATAGTTGGCGTGAGCAGTATCTCTTATGTTATAATATTATGTATTATATATGCTGTAATGTTAACTATACTTATTTTACTATGCACTAGTTATATGTTATAATTTATTTATCTATTTCTGTTCAATAACTTCACCCATTAATCTTTGGTAATATTTTTTATTTTATTATTTTTTTTTTTTTTGTATTTTTTTTTTTTTTTTTTTGTCTTGTTTTATTATCACTTACGAATTAATTTTCTGGCACAGCTTTTTTTTTTCTTGTCTTGATAAAGGCTTGAAATGTTAACCATAACGCTGGCACAATGAATAAATACAATTTTATTGTGGTTTTATAACAGCACAACTATCTTCTTCCTTGTGTATTTTTACCGTCTAGTATACTACATTAAAATGTTATCTTAATTATATATATTTTTAGTTATAAGTAAATGTTTTATCTTATAATATTATAACTTCCTAACTATATATTTTAATTCATGTATTACTACTACAAATTACTTTACTAATTAATTTACTGTGCTGTTTCTTTTTTCTAATATACATTTTTTTTAATTATAGATATTTTTATCGATATTTCCATTTTACAATATAGAAATACGAAAATTAGTGGAATTGTGAATTATTTTTAAATATTATTTGAAGAACCAGCGGATTCGAGTTGGTTAAGAGCTTACCTTGAAAGGATAGGTAGCTGGTTCAGATTAAATCAGCAACACATCGCACATATATTTTAAAAATGATACAACTCAAATCTGTATTTTTGAGATATCATCATAGTTAAGTGCAATAGTTTTCTACGAAATGTCAATAATGTATGGCATTACCATAAGATCCCACCTGATACTCTCTTGCGGTCGGAATTAAAGTATAATTCAGTTACACTTTTTGAGATTAGTCAATTTTTCCAAATTATTTGTCATTTTTTAAATACATATACGATAAAATTGACGATTGACGATTAAAGGACATCCTACACGATCAAGGGATTTCGAATACGAAATGAATTTGTTGTTTTTATGTAATCCCAAAGCTCAACTCGGTTGTATAAATAAGTCTAATTACCGTCATGTAAATGAGTCGTTTGTTATTAAGTTTGAGGGTTGGAGCATTTGCCTAGTAAATGTTGAAATATTTGAAAACAGTTTGGAGTCGATTTTGCCTTGCATATTATCGCTTTATTTTTTTCGTTTATTTGTGATATAATAAGGAGCACTGAGGATTTTACGAAGGATTTTGGATTGTAAGGATAAAGAGAAGAGTTGGAAGGTTTAGTGGAGCCCCAAATATCCAAATGGGTCTAATTACTGTCATTTAAATAAGTTTTTGTAATTTATTGGAAGCATTGAACGCATGTCTAGTAAATGTTGGAGTATTTGGAAACGACGAGCAGTTTCTTGTCTTTTAAGTCTTGGATGAGGATTCCAAGTAAGTCGTTTGTCCAGACTTAGTGCTTGTATCCATTGAGCACAATTGTCTTCTATACTCAATTTTCTGATTTGAAGGAATAATTAACTTTGATTTTACTGAAAAATAACAATCGATTTTCTTTAATCCAATTCTTGTTTAAAAGCAAATCAGAACCAGAGCTGAGTTAAAATATAAGGAGAAGAAGGAAGGTTATACCGCTTGAGGACTTGGTTGATTGTAACCATGGTCCCCACTTCGCCATGATTGTAGATAGAGCAGCGCTGACTACTTCAAGAGTTTTCTGGGGCAACTCTATTGTCTAGTTCTGAGGAAGAAGTGCAGCCTTTTTTATATATATATATAGTAAATAATAATAAAGGTTAGGAAAAATATTATTTTTATCAGGACATTTTTAATATTTCTTTAATATACATAGACAAAATATAATTGAATGGTTTGGTAGATAAAGGGGTTAGGTCACATGTCGGTTAAAAGTTCAACCTAGTTCATTGGATGAAGAATTTATGTGGAGAAGTGTTAGGTAGCAAAATCTAAATATTCCAAAACAACTAGGAAAATAGGAAAATATAGGTAAAGAAGATGAAGGTAAAAATAAAAAATAAAAAATAAAATAAAATAAAATAAAATAAAAAAATAAAAAATAATTTTTTATTTCTAAATTGAAAAGAAAATGGAGTAATTATCTGTTTCTAACTGATCTATATTTCGAAGTGCTAAATGATTAATTGATTCTAGTATCGAAGAGCCTTCCGAGTTCAATAAGTTTAACTGGAGTATGTTCGCACTGATGTTTAGTGGTTTAACAACAAGAACCACTGTTATAACAGAGTTTGTACCACTGAATAACATTGTACTACGTTTCTACAAACGCCCTTGGACATAACAGCTTTATTTAAGTTAATATATTTTAAAAATGATTGAGTACTTCTAAGTAAAGTCCATTGTATTCTACTATTTTCAACTATCTTTCCAGCCAGTAATTCGATTTTGTAAGGTGCCATTCCTTTGATTTTAATTCAAAGAACTCACACCCATTTTTTAGGTCTTTGTAATTATCAGATAAAAATCTTTTAAAAATGAGCCTTTTTTTCTAAGCAAGCCATCTGATGGTGCATATAATATGTGGTGGTCTAAATGCAGCATGGTCTATAAACAATTGCTCCTTGCAATTCCGCTAATTTTTCCTAAGTGAAAGCAAACCGATGTGAGAGGCATTGTCGTCTTGCAAAATGGCTTGGCAAATTTGTTCATCAACAGGGACAGGCTCGAAATACAGAATGCCTCTGATGTTCTATCAAACCCACCAGTTTTTCCCATACCGATCCAAACAAACAAAACAGGTTCTTTAACAGAAGCAAAGAATACAAATACTACACTAGACTGTAGTGTCTATGATTTATTGATATTTTCCAATCAGGGAGATATTGAGTTTTTTTTTTTTTTATCATGACATTCCAACTCATCCTACCACTGTCCTCACCACTTACGCTGATGACACATGTGTGTTATCATTAAACAATGATCCCTTCATTGCCTCCCAAACACTCCAATCCCATATCCTAACCCTTCAAGAATGGTGTAAAAAATGGAGAATCAAAATAAATCCAAAAAAATCTCACCAAATAACCTTTACCCTTCGTCGTAAGCCCGCGGCTTCCTGTCCTACAGTATCCTTTAATGATATTCCACTAATCCCTGTTGAACAGATCCGCTACCTAGGACTCCACTTGGACAAACGTCTTACTTGGAATCCACATACAAGACTAAAAAGACAAGAAACTGCTCGTCGTTACAGTATACTTCAATATTTCTTAGACAAACGTTCAAAGCTCCCGATTAATTACAAAAGACTAATATACATGACTGTGATTAGACCTATCTGGACGTACGGAGTTGAGCTTTGGGGCTCCACTAAACCATCCAATTCATCTCGTATCCAATCCCTACAATCCGAAATCCTTCGAAAAATCCTGAATGCACCTTACTTTGTCACCAATAAACTTATCCATAAAGATCTTAATGTTCCATATGTTGCAGATTTAGCCCCAAGCAGATATCTATCCTTTCATAGTATGCTCCATAACCACTCAAATCCCCTAATTTCTCAACTTGCTTCCCACACTATACCTGATAATCCTCCGAGGCGTCTGAAAAGAAGATGGCCCAGAGACCTTCTAGTGCTTAATTTTTATTAAAGTGCTACTGATGGGTGTACTTTTCATGTTTTGTCACGTTATTCTAATAGTTAACAGCACATTTACTTGATGTATACATTTTGTACAGTTGTAAATTTCAATAAATTGCTATTAAAAAAAAAATATCATTAATATTTATTTTGACTAAAACTACATTCGGCCGCAATCAAGTACAAGTCGAAATTTTGCTAAAAATTGCACAATCGTATCTTATCTGCAAAGAAACAAAAATAATAAAAAAAGACAAACCAATTGCAGAAAATTATATTATTATTATTGGATTTGATGAAGATAGAAAAAAAAATAACTACACTACAATACAGGCTGTTCAGCATAAGACTGCAGTAACTTCGAGAGGCAATTTGCAACAACAAATTTCATATAAACTATTGCTCGATTTTTATCCGTTTTTTAGATGTTCTTAATTTTATGCTTTTTCAAGGAATTTCTAATTTTTGACAAATAATTTTTTATATTTCCCGAACTATTAAACCTAGAGCAATTTCAATATACTCAAGAAGATTAAATTTCCTCAGTATTTTCCAAAATGCCGATGTTGCATCATCCTGTTTTTTGTAATTAATAAGTGATTTTAGTATCAATTTTAGAAATTATCACTATTCATGGTATACCATTCGAAAGCTGTTTGTGTGTAAAAGTTTTTTTTTAGTAGGGCACGTTTGTAACATATGTAATATTTTAAAGAAAAATGCAGTCAAAGTTTTGGAACGGAATTAGAAACTTGCTATTTCATATGTTTGGATCAATAAGTTAAATACTGAACGCTGCTTCTTTGAAGTCTATTTTAAAGGAAATTTAATATTCTTTCTAATAATTATATTGAAATTTATCTATGTTTAATAGTTCGGGAAATATAGACAATTATTTGTCAAAAATTAGATATTTCTTGAAAAAGCATAAAATTAAAAATATCTATACAAGGAAGGAAAATCGAGCTGCAGTTTATATGAAATTTTTTGTTGCAAATATGCCTATAATCGCTTCTTGAAGTTACTGCTGTCCTATGCTGAACACCCTGTATAGAAGGACAAGCCATTTTTCGTTCGTGATCACTAACCATAAAAACTACCGAAGAAATATGTACCAAATTTTAACTACATTATTTTCGCAATTCTAGGGCGGTTTGGCAATAATTTGCTGATTTTCAAATACCTTTTTTTTTAAAAAAATGCAATAAATATTCCAGAGAAGTTTGAAAATGGCGAGTGTCATTTTGTAAGAGAAATATCAATAGTACGGGGTTTTCTAGAGCTAAAAATTTATAGTAAAATTTACTTATTTTTAAAAAAATTGATATTAGAAAGAGATATACATATCTACACGCAGAGTTTGAAAATCGACCTATATATCGATAATAATGTAGTAAACACTCTGTCCATCTGAGTTATCAACTCATATACTAAAATTAAAAATTGGATGTACCATTACTTATTTTGGTAGTCTTCCACCACCTAATCTGTGCGATGGCACCAGGTTAAAAATTACAGCTACGCGTGAAAATATCTTTGAGGCTACAATTCTCCAGTGACTAGAGAAATCGCATTAATTACTAGAATCCGAATGATTTATACTAATCTACCATTTCAATTTACACCATGAGAAATTTCCATTTAAAGTTTCTTTTGCTATCACAATTAACAATTCGCTATCACAACTAACAAAAACGTTGAGATATATTTTAGGACTATCTCTTTCTATCGCGTTCAATGGTTTGTAGGTCTTTCCAGAAATGGAAGCTATAATAGGAACTATAAAATCATTACATAATATCGGGAGACGAAACTTGAGATATAGTTTATTCGGATGTCAGACTGCTCAGGAAACTGCTCGTCGTTATAGACTACTCATAACTAATATAAAATAAAAATTTACTTAACAAACGTTCAAAGCGTCTATTCAATTACAAAGGACTTATTTTTTTTATTTTCTTATTTTTTTTTTCGTTTCACCCTCTTTGGGGTACGCTGAATCCATCACTTCACTGTGTGTTGTCCTTTCTTAAGTGCCCAGTACTTCTTCATTCTTTCTGATCTTCTTTTTCTTTCTTCATCTGAGATAAAGGGTTTGGTTTTTAGAGTGGATTTATCTTGGAACCTAACATATTCATCTTTAGTTATTAATTTAGAAGTCTGATTAAGTAGTGAATTTTCTGTATTTTTTAATTCTGCTAGGTCCTTTTCAGTTTCTTTAAACCAATGGGTTTTGTTTTGAGATGGCGTAAGAAGTCAAAGATTTGCTTGGATAATCTATTAGAGTTCATTCTGAGAAGATGACCGTAAAAATTGATTCTTCTTTTTCGCATAGTATCAGAGAGTTTTTCAATTTTCTTGTAGAGTGTTTCATTCTTTATGTATATTGTCTTATTATCCTGAAATTTTGGTCCTATGATTATTCTTAAAATGTTCCTTTCTTTTAGTTCAAGTTTCTCCATATGACCTTTGATATCCATGCTTAGTGTTTCAGCTGCATACAAGGCTTCTGGTTTAATCACTGTTTTGTAATGTTTTATTTTTGACCCCCAAGAAAAAGATTTTTTGTCGTATGTATCTTTTGTTAGTTGGAAAGCAAGTTCAAGTTTATTTTTTCTGGATTCCAATGCTTTGTTTTCCTTAGCATTCCAACTAATCCATTCTCCGAGATATTTGAATTCTTTTACTATTTCTATGTTTTGTTCTTGGACTTTGAGGTATTTACGTGGGTGTTTGATGTTTGTCCTGATTTTAGTTTTTTGAAAGGATATGTGAAGTCCTATTTTATTTGCTTGTTTCTCCAGTTCGAGAATTTGTTCCCTGGCTTCCTCCATTGTTTCAGCAAACAAGGCCATATCATCTACAAAATGATTTAAAGGACTTATTTACATGACAGTTATTAGACTTCTTTGGACACACGGAGTTGAGCTTTGGGGCTATACTTAACCATTTAATTCTTCTCGTATCCAACACTTACAATCCAAAATCCTTCGAAAATCCTTAATCCTCCTTAATCTGTCACAAATAAACTTATCCATAAAAATCCTAATATCCCGTATGTTGCTGATTTAGTCTAAAATAGATACCAATCCTTTCATAGTAAACTCCACTCGCACTCAAATCCATTAGTTCCCCAACTTGCTTCACATTCGGTTCCTGATAACCCACCGAGGCGTCTGAAAAGAAGATGGCCAAGAAATCTTCTAGTTTTGTTTTTATTGAAGTGCTACTAGTGAGTAGTTTTTCACGAGTTGTTTACATGTCATTATAATATTTTTCCTTAAATTTACTTGATGTATATTGTATACAGTTGTAAATATCAATAAATAGTTTTTAAAAAATATGTTCCTATGTGCATGCTTTTTATAATACAAGATTGTTATCGATAACAAAATAAAACCTTAATTATTAGTCACAATCATCTAATCACTAATCATCTTTTTCACTTATCAGAGTGACGAAGCCGCAACGGGTGATGCTAGTAGATAAATGATTAAATACTTTAATACACACTCATACGTATTGACAGTATTTATAAAAATACAAAACACTAATTTTTAGCCGGAGTTCAAATCCTACCTGATAAAGTTGATAATAATTGATAAAGGTTTTATAAACCATTGTATTTTATAACGAAAATTGTAGAACTCATTAACTACAAAAAAAATTTAAAAATCTCCGACTTGATAAGTAAATTCGTTACTAGATACTTAAATCGCGGCTGATTGGTGTAATTCGAAAACGAAAACTAGTTATGGTAAATAAGGGCTGTATAACTAATACAATAAGCCTTTCGTTGGAGCCCAGCGGGAGTAGGTTGTTGAAATTCGGGGAAATTCCATTAGGCCGTAGGAAAGGGGTAATTGGCTATAAAGGCTGCTAAATCTGATATAGAACAAAAGGAAGTAGCGATCTGATTAGCGGGTCTCTTTGATCAGCTGATTCCCCCGCGTCCATCAGGGCCGCCTATGATTGGAATTAATCACCCCGCTACTGCCCTTCCTCGGACCGTACTACTCCGCCCAGGGTGATCTCCTTTAAAGTAAAACATTTATGAGTATAAATTCCAACTAAATATTTTTATTATAATTCCAATAATAGAAAATAAAATATAAATACAGCCTTGATTAAATTTATAAAAACACTTACTACGTAGCCAAGTGTGGGCCTTGGCTTCCTGAACAATGACCTGCCATGTACCTCTTTCTTTAGCCTCCTGTTTCCATCCTGTAACGCCGAGGATCCCTAGATCTTCTTCAAGGTCCTGTAGACATCGTCTTCTTGTTCGGCCAACTCTTCTCTTGCCAATTATAGTGCCATAGAAAAGTTTGCTCGGCATTCTAATGATATGACCCAACCACACGTTTTATTTTAATAAAATGGACCACATTTACATTTTTGTACAAGAAATACAACTCGGCAATGGATTGAAGTTTCCACGTATTCGATTGTACATCGTGGACTGGACCATAAATTTTCCTCAAAAACCTACGCTCAAACAAATATAAATGATTTTTCATTACGGTGGTTAAAGTCCATGTCTCCCCTCCATACGTTAGGACTAACCGAGAAAAAGGTTTTATACAGTCGCACCTTAGTGGTTTTATACAATAGCGTACTTTTAAAAAGTTTTACATTTGCGAAGTAAGCTTTATTAGCTGCCATTATTTATGACAAGTAAATTCATATAAATTTATGAAAATATTTAAATGGAATTTCAACGAAATTAATTTGCCCTGAATAGAAGCAGTGCCTGGAAAAAAAACTAAGGTCATATCAGGCTCTAGCTTTCTTCTCAGTCCATACTCTAATTTTCCTCCCCTAATCCTAAATGATCATCCCATCTCTTTCTTCTCCTCTGTAAAAATTTTCAGTATTATTTTTGAAACCCTTTCTTGGAAATCTCAGATTGCCCAAATCTCCCGTCATTTCATAGGTTTACTTAAATTATTCCACTGATCCCGTCACCTTCTTATCCAGTCTTGTAAGCTTTTAGTCTCCTTCCTCTTATTCTCTTACCAGGACTAAAACTATCTGGTTCATGCTGGCCTCTCGACGGTTCTTGAGGACAGACAGAAGGAGATCATGAACTATTTTGCCAAATTTGTCTTCCATATCCCGAGGCATCTCTATATTCCCTACCTCTACTCCGAATTAAGTTGGCATTATCTCAATTTCCCAAGACAATACTGCCTTGAAACATTCATTTACTAAATTATCAACATTGTTCATGTTTCATGTATTTACAATATGCTTCATTTCAGATCTGCAGGCAATCCTATGCCTCAAAAGATGCCTTCTTTTTGATCTGTATTCCTCAATCAACAGAAATACTGCATACCAACGCTCTTTCCTCTTCCGTTCAACCAGTCTCTGGAATGTTAATCCTCCTCAAATCAGACAAGCTAAATCCCTGAAAACATTTCCAAAGTACAGTCTTTCATAGTTAAGCGAAAACCGTATATGATTTATTTGTAGGTGTATATATTTTGTTGAGATTTAGATTTATACAAGAACGTAATTATGACAGATATTGATATACCTGTCTTTTCATAATTTGTTTTTATTTTTTTTTTTTATTTGGGGCTTTAGGTTTTTATGAACTCCAAACCAGGGCAAGGGTGATGGATTATCTAACAGATGATCAACCCTTTTACTGTTTCGTAAATTAATTTAAACACAACCACGTGGGATTCGAACCGATCTTCGGCACCGAGCACGCTGGGACCCTCGCCCCAACTATTTTTTAAAGCTATATTCTACCAATTCCACCTTTTGTTATTTTAACATGTAGTAGTCAACTAATAAACGGATTAGATATATTTTTCTGACACATGCCATTTTAGGAGTTAGTTTGTATAAAAAATAGTCCCTACAAATATATTTCCCATTTTTATTGTTTTCTATATCGCATAAAAGTTCTAAAAAATATGTATCAAATTTAAAAAAAAAATATGTTAATAGAAAAATAAATTCTTACATTAAGGGTTATTATCTCCATTATCCTGTTAATATAGGGGTTAGGAGTTTGTGGTTATTTGAATGGCTATTTTAAAGAAACAACAAAAGCAAGATAAGAACTTTTTCATATGCTTAACCGGCTAGACCATTCACTATCAATTAAGCAAGATTGCGTTATTCATGGCAACTATAAAACAATATTAAATTAGTGTTCTGGGCAAACCGGGTGTAAGCATAAAAAAATTAACCCATTACTTACTAATTACAGTCCTTGTAAGGTTGTGAACCATGCGTGATAGCTGGGTGTAAAAGTCTGTTTTAAATACTTATTTTTATTGTTCTAAGGCACGCCAGTCTGCAAATAGGTGAAGCCCATTCTTAATGAAACTATTTGTAGTGTTACTGTTGCATCATCCAACTATATTGACAAAGGAATATTTCCTAAATCGTTAAATTAAATATTTTATGTTATAATAATTATTTTTTAAATATAATTATATTGTTTTGAAGCTTTTCCTTTCATTTTGTAAATATTGAGAAATCGCTCGTGATTTCTGACTACTTTAACTTTTGCAAGCTGTAATTAAAGCTTTTAGTTAATAACAAATAACCCATTCATCCAACAGTATTTACTTCTACTTGGACTCATTGCCAGGTGTGGAAAATTTTCCCCACTTTAGGATCATTTCTGGTCTTAGAGAGGAGAAATCGGGAATCCAAAGAAAAATTGGGGAATTTTTAAAATCATTGTTAGAAAAAGACATTAGTAAAATTTATATGCTATTTATAATTTATGTTAAGTTTGAACTCCGTTTTATTGATAGAAATAAATACCATCTCCTGCTTTTGAGTTTGATTGTATCAGCAGCTTATTTTTAAATGATGCACCGTTTTGTACAGTTAAATTTTGCCAACGAATAAGGATATTAAAGATGCGCTTTTCCCAGAAAAGAGGTTTTCTCACAAAAAAAAAAAAAAAGTTCAAGGTGTTGTTTGATAGCATCCTGGTTCGCAGATTATTTCCTTTTGCAAGGAAAAAAAGAATTTCGCAGAGATCGGAAAAGGTAGAATCCAGGGTAGGGTCAGACTAGAAGGTGAGACTAACTTCAGGCCCAAAAAATCTAGTGCGCTTTACCCTTATATATGCAATCCATTATCCGCCTCTTGGATAAGAAACAGTACTTTCAAGGGACAATACGTGTATACATAAGAGAATATATTGAATATCATATACTTAAATGTGGGTTAGTGCCCAATAAAGGCTTAATATCTCGTCGATGGGCGTCTTCAAAGTCGACATTTTCACCAAGGAAACTATATTCGTATATCACGTTTTTTAAAAACCTTTATATATAAAAAAATAAATACAATGTAACTCCTATTATCCGAATTAATTTGGGCCGAAATTTATCCGGATACCAAAAAATTCACATGATCAGATTTACTGTAGAATAACAGATAGGGAAATAAAATAATAATTAAAATAAATAAATTAAAAGAAATAAATTGAAATAATAATAATTAAAAAAAAAAAAAAATTAAATAACTACAAAATAACAGAAAAGAAAGAATATGTGTATATATAAGAGAATAATAATAAAGACTAACTAAGTGAATAAAGTAAAGAATACAGAAATAATAAGAAATAAATTGTAGTAATAAGAACAATAATTGGTATTGTAATGAAGAAGTCATGGTGTTTACATCAGAGATCTTGCATAAGCCTTGGTTTCAATCTGCGGGATGTTGTTTTTAGCACCTATGTTGAAAGCTACTGCACCTTTAACCGCTGGTAATTTGCAATGAAACCTGGTGTAGCATTTTTTGATGAAATCGTCTATAGATTCTATGTCTAATTCACGGTGAAGTTGACTATTTCTTATAAACCAGGGAGCATCTACAGCAATTCTTAGGATCTTGTTTTGGAAAGATTGTAGTTTTTTCCGTTTGGTAGAGGAAGCAGCTTATTGAAATAAAAAATGTGGTTGTTTATAAAATTATATTTATGTAATAACAAAGCTTAGCCCTGGAATACTAAACCTCAATTTAGGTACTTTATTACTAAACCTTCGTCATTGTGACGAAAAGTACCTAAAAATCAATTAAGAGGGTTGTAAAGGAAACTAGAAGAACAAATAATTATCAATTTAACATTTTTTATTTATGTAATATTAAAAAGATTTTGTTCCGAATATTATAAAAGTGAATATATAAATAAATTCTTATTCGGACAACATCAATACACCGCGTTTTTACAGATCTACGAAGTTAGACGTTTTCCATTTCTTTCCGTTTTTCCCTCTAATTCTTCAAGGCCTGATTGAAGCACATATTTACTTGAACCTCTCTTTTGTACTTCCGAGCAGCTCTTATCTTCATCAAGTGGTGTTCTTCTTTCCAGAATCTTATTTTTTTCTCTCTCTGGTTTCAATTTCCTCGATTAATTCAGCAACTTCCTGGTTTCATGGCAATCTGAATCAGATTCTGTGGAATAATCGGGATCAGAAGACAATTGGTCTATTTCCATATCACTTTCAAAGTCAGACTCTTCTGAGACGATTCCTTCCTTCATTTCCCGCATCATTTTCAAAACCTCTTCTGGGGTAAAATCAATACAGGAGAATTTTCAATACACGAATTGTCTATGTTTAGTAAAATATTTGGTTTCATTGTGCATTGGTTGTGGATACGCATCACGCAATTGAAAGAATGTAGGTATAGCAAAATGAAAGGTATAGCAAAACTTTCAAAAATTTAGTAAATCAAAAAATACGATAATTTTGTACAAATAGCTAAGAAAACAATAATATGTTTAAAATTTGTATTTATTTCAAGCTATAAAGTATAAATCAGTTAGCTAGTCAAAAAATATATTAAAAAGTTGAAGTTCTATTACCAGATCGCTAAAATAAATTAGATTAGTTATTTATAAAAATGATTTTAAATTGGAATTAAAATAATAGATAAAATGTGTGTACTAATTGTGAAAAAGTTAATTAATAATAATTATTTAACTTGTATTGCTAAACCTTCGTACAGATGCATTGTTACTAAACTTAGTCGAAATGACGAACACATTTTACTTGTAATACTAAAGCTTAGTCGAACAGACGATGTATGTTTTATTTAGACTTAGCTGGTTAAAATCCTAAGAGTTCAGCGGTCCTTGCTTCTAGGTGGTTCAAAGGACACTGAGCTGAGGAAAGCACTGCTATAACCTCAGCCTCTTAACTTTACCCACAAAGGTAACACCAACAATTTTTCGGCACAGGTAGTCGAATCGACGAAGGTTTAGTATTCCAGGGTTAGTTACCATATCGAAAACCGTGAATGTTCCGACATAGAACTCATTTACCAATTTTTTCCCCAATTCACCTTTCCTTCTACAATGGACAGTTTCCGGACACAGTTGATACAACAAGTTTTTTTTTTAGGTCCTTTAACTGATTACGTTTATAAAGAGACCACTCGCGACGGCAATAGGGGCCAGACTGGGCAAAACCCGTGTAGGATGGATGGATGTGCTATGCTTCTAGAAAATCACTAAGTACGTTTAATCAGAACATGACTGTTATGAGGTGTGTGGGTCCATAAACATTGCAGTTTTATGATATAATCAGCTACAAGTCATAAACTTTGTGAAAATAATTAATGCCTATTACTATACCAAAATGGACACAAAACATCTGTTAACAGACAATTAATTAAAAGGCCTTTTGTGAGAGCTATCAAAGAGACTACAAATCCTAAACTCTCAGTTAAGGAGACAGGGATTCAGGTAAGGTTGCCTTCGTACTTAAAGGGAATGTCAAATGAAGAGGTAATGCCCAACTGATTTTCAGTAGCTAAGCCTGTAGGGATAACAGAAGATGGTTGTTATAGAGTATCAAACCTTTGCTTCGTTAGATTTATATAATTATTTCATTTTTAATTTTCTAAGCTCAATTAATTTTTAATTCATAGGTCATACTAAAAAAAAATAATAATAAAAAACGAGATGATTATTATTATAGATCGTGCAAAATTATTGTACAAATTTATTTGATTACTATTTTAGGTGTCGTGTACTACTCAGGCTAGAGGCACCATTACATAACATTTGTCATTAGACAAAGATAAATTAATTATTCTTTATCCTAGTTTATTACTACTTCATCCTAATTATTCATTAATTTTATTATTTTTTTTATTTTCATCTACTTTTTTATTCAACGTTTTTAAGTCATCTGTGATGAGAACTGTTCAATAAATAAAATCAGACAATTACCATATCAAGGGTTTATATTCATAATTAATAATTTAAAAAAGAAGAGTTGACCAATCTTGTTTTAATAACAATAATTGTTATTAAGATGGAATTTAATCAATTCACAACGACATATTTTTAAAAAAAAATTAAGCTTAAAAAAAGGATATTAAAAATCATAAACAGGGTGGCCCAGACATAGTGTAAAAAATAAATTTGGGTAATACTGCATGCTAAACGGGGTAGAATGGCGCAGAAACGAGTTTCCTATCTCAATCTGTGGAGATTTTTTTTTGTTTTTATTTTTAAAATCTTACTTTTTTCTGAAAAATGACAGTTTTCTCTACTTTGGTTTAGCGTAGAAACAAAAACAATGATATTTTCTTAATCAACGTTAAATTTTCTAAAAGATGAGATAGGTCTAGTTTTTATACTTTTAGGGGGCCTTTTAGCAGGGCACCCTAAAAGCCGTCAAATTTCTCCAAAACTGCAGAACTTAGCTTTTTCGTGTAACCCTATACACACTTTACCTTTTGAGTTTAAAAGAAGTTATTCTGCTGAAAAACATGCTAGAGAATAAATACTTTATTACTTCACGTACCTACTAGAAAAAACTACTTGATTGAATAAAAGTATTAGTTATTTTATATCTTGTCCATCCCCCCCCCCCGAAAAAAAAATCTTATTTATAGGGAGTTAAGGGGAGGGGATGACCCAAATTCTTGCTGATTACCTAATGTTACATAAACGTACCTTTTTTTTTAATATAAAAAATAACAATTTAGCATTATTTAAGAAATTAAATACACCAACAGAAAAATGACATTCATCATGTCTGCTCTGCTACTAGCCCAGACTATGATTTCACGTTCTGATAGAATTAGTGTTATCAAGCCCCGGATTTATTTAGTTTAGCTTTGTGAACAATTATAATACCACTGTGTGCAAATTTCATGACTACATCAACTGCAAAAAATGAAAGGGGTGAAACATCTCTTATTTTAAAAACTATTGAATATTTGTTTTAATAAAGGTTTTGTGTTTTGCGCTGTTAAAAGACCCCCGAAAAGTAAAAAAAAAAAAAAAAAAAAGACCGATTTCATATTATAGAAAATTTAATTTTGATTCAGAAAATATCATCGTTTTTGTCTCTACGCTAAACAAAAGTAGAGAAAACTGCCATTTTTCAGAAAAAAGTAAGATTTTAAAAATAAAATAAAAAAATTAGAAATAACATATATTCTAATATAGTTATATTAGATTAATTGTAATATTTACTCAAAAACAGCTTAATTAAAAAATAAATACAAAGAAAAAAGCGTCAACTGTAAAAGTATTAAAAACTAGGCAATTAATATTTTTTTGTTGTATGATGTACAGATTTTTTTATCAGTAGAGACCAATTTATTTATTGTTTTTGTGGAGTGAGATAAAATTGTAAGAGGATAATAGTAGAATTAAAAAATATATTTTTAGTCGCAAGGAGTTGAGGAAACAATGTTCTCGCCAGAGATTCACAGAGGTTTCCGCCCAAAGCGTTTGGTTTGATGTTGGGCCGAGTATGTAAGCAGTTGTTCGATAAGAGGATTAATCTGGCACAGCGTCTTATAACATAACTTTGTGTATATCTCCAATCCTGCACTGTGTAGATGTGCCTTCCCTTCAAAGAAGACATTGTTTCTCTGTAGAATACTAACTTTAATTATTTAATTATATATTTATGTTTACTATTGTTAATTTATAAGTTGCAACGAAGATTACTGTACAAAACTATATTTGCTTAAGGAAGCAGAACTATTAATGCAATTGAACTTCTAGTAATTCAGAACTAGAAATTGATATTTGATTTCACACATTCTATAGATGAGAAAATGACAGTTTTTTGGGACAAGTCAATTACAAAAATATAATTTAAATTTCACGTTTACATTAAAATCCTAAGATACAGTCATTGCTCTAGTTGTGAAGGGAAGGGGGCTTGAATTCAGAAAGCCGAAACATAACTTTTTGGTCAGTTGATTCTAGTTTTCTGAGGTGCATAATCTTAAGAACTAAGAACAAATAATTTGAGAAAAACTAAAAAAAAAAAACATGAAAAAATATATCACTTAAGCATTTTGCTTCCCAAGTGTAAAAAAAATTGCATTAAAAAGATAAATAAATAATCTTACATAAAAATTTTTAGCATTTAATTTAATAGAAGCTTTGCCTAACAGGTATTTTTGACATGGATATGTTTTAGTTGGGGGTCTATACTGTTTTGCAGTAACGTTTTTTCCACATTCAACAATGTAACATTTTGAATCACTTTAGCTCTGATGGTGATGCTTTGATCAAAAATTTTCAACAGTTTTCTATTAGAAATTTAACGGAGAATACTTTTTGTCATATAACATTTGTCGTTAAAACTTACAGTTTAAGAGCTTTATTGCTTTGAATGGAAAAAAGTCATGCTTACCTACATTTTTTAAATATTGGACTTTTTTTGACATGTTCTAGCTCTGTTGGCGTTGCTGTGATAAAAAATTTGACAGTTTCTCTGTCAGAAAATAAGTGGAGAGTATTTTTGTTGTTACGGTTTAGGGACTATATTAATTTGAATGAAAAAAAGTCGCATTTAAAACTGCTGATTTATTTCGATATTTTTTACTAAGAATAATCATTAATTGTTAATTTAATTTAATTAATTATCTAAGCAATTTGATCCTATTGATTATAAAATGTAAATTGGGAAAAGCAGTAGATTATAAATAGACATATCCATGATCTATTCCCAGTCAGGAAAATTTTTTTAAAAAGTGTTTTATTTTTATTTTTTATTTTGTTGAACCTATTGTTACTATAAGACATAGCGCATAGTGTTAAAGTTATGATACAGAATCTGAATAGTCAAACATGGAAAACTGAAGGAAAAAAAAAGAAGAGGTTTTTTCTTCATTAATTTTTATCTTTTCTAGGGAATTAAATCCTAAATTTAACTTCTCCAAAAATGTAAAGAGTTTAAAAATATACGCAATAGAAAAAACTAAAAAGAAAAATAAATGCTGTTTTTGCTTTTTGCTTCCGAATCCTTATTCCCTAGTTGTAAGGTCGTTGAGTATTTTTTTTGTCAAAGTAACAATTTACGACCTAGATGGCATTGAAATATAATGCAGAATCGGGTGTAGCAGTAGTGAGCCATTGTCAATTTATTTTTACTGTGGTTGATTTGACAAAAACATGGAGGGAATTCAGTGTAGTTTAATTTTGCATCAGCCTGTTTTTATGAAAATGTGATTTTATAATTTTTTTAATTCAGAAGTTGAAGTGATAATTTTTTTTTTTTGTAACGCTCAAATTTTTCAGGGTAACAAAATTGAAATTTGAATTCAGCACTTCCACATCCCCCTCACCCCCTACCGAAAAAAAATTGAAATGTTAATCAATTTAAAAAATCTATATTTCTCCACCGTCCGGCTACCTGATTATTAGACTAAATATTGTTCAAAGCCCGAGTTTCTAAAATCCTAGAAGCTCTGCAGAGCCCCTGAGAGGCAAGCGCTGCTGGGGACAGGACTCTACTCTAGAGGATAAATTCCCTCAGCTAATGACCAGAGAACTATCCTTTCTGCAAGGCCTTTGTGCACCGGTTCAAGGAAATTCTAGTCCAACCTACTTCACCATAAGGAGGGAGTGGGACTTGTACATAGAAGTCAACCTTAACAAAAAAATTTAGATAATTGTAGGTAAAAAATAAAATTATTCATAAAGATTTTATCTTTACATTGTAAAGCGGATCGTATTAAGCACGTTTATGTGCTTTAATTGCCTGGAGACCTCCAAGAACATAAAGTTGACAGCCAACATATTATTACAAATGGGTAGTTTCTATATAATTATCCTAATTTGTTTGTTACTAACAGTATAAGTAAACTCAAAATTTTCGAATTACATCGTCTCATTGATATATGTCAATGTTTTTAACTTTACCAACAAATTTTAAGATATATTTTTGATTATTCTATGAATATAAAAAGTAAAAATATGGTTATTCAAAAAGTTGTACACTTTATCCTAAAAAGTTACAATTTTTAACTTATTTTATGAGGAACGATTAAACAATTCAAAAATAAAAACATAGTTTATTAGAATATTTATGAAGATATTAAATGGCTTAATGAACATTTAAAGATGAAATAAAAACATAGTTTATTAGAATCTTTATGAAGATATTAAATGGCTTAATGGAATAAACGAATAATCGAACTACTTAAAATAAAAACATAGAATACATTTTAAGTCCCTTTCTTTTCAGTATAAACAATCACAATGCTTATGGTTTACAACTTATAAAATATAACATGCACTAGCAAACCGTATGTTGTTTAGTACCGTCGTAGTTTTACTGTGGTAATAAGTAAACTAACGTTCACATTTACAAGTATAATTCCTAATTCTGTCATATTATTGATAAAAACGAGTTGCACTTTATGCAGACTATTATAAAAATATAATAACATCAACTAAAAAGATCCATTGAACCCAACATTAATTTTTTATTTCATAACCCTTTTTTTTGGCACCTTGAATAAGATCCCCAGCCACCGTACTCTAACCCGAGTTCTGATTTAGCCAAATCATTTATTTTTTGTTATTTTAGCTGTAAATCGAATTTGGGGCCGAAGAACCTCCTAGGGCAGATCTTCGATTAAGTGGGTACCTTAAAATGGCAGAAAAAACCTACCGGTTAATTTCAGGGAAAATTCGTCCTTTCATAAGGGTTGGTTTTGAAAAAGGACCCTTCAAGAGTTGTAGTGGAACATATTTTTTTTAATTATATGTTTTTTAATAATCGAATAAAATGAAAAACTTTTTCAAGCAAAAAAAAACAAAAAACCCATCGTAATAAATTATTAATCTTATTTATTACCTACATGAATATATGAGATTATTTGTCCTTGTAAAATATGAATAAAGACTATAAAGAAATATTTTAAGAATAAAAAATTGTTATTCCCCAAAATTTCGAAATTTTTTTATATTTTTTTTATGGGGCTTAACGTTCTGATGTACACCTACAAGGGCAAGAAAGACGGGTTATCCTACAGGTTACCATTCTATTCACAGCGGATTGGCTAAGATTCATTTCATAAGATCACTAAGAAATTAATCAAAGGAACCAGGTAGGAATAGAATGAACTACAAAGTGCGGAACAATTTCATTTAATAGATACTAACCTGATATTGTTATTAAATTTAAGTTAATAAAATAATTTAATTTAACATACTATATATTAATTAACACCATAAGTATTAATTCATCTTATCATTTATAATTCATTATATTGTAAAAATAAATTTTGAACAATGTTTTTCGATAAAAAAATTGTTCCTTACCATAATGTAACGGTAATTTTCATCTATTTCATTTCACAATTATAAATCTTCCTCATAATGAGCTATGATTTAATAAAATGCAACTCGAATAACTTCAAATAATGTTTCTCAGATCAACCCCATATACAGGGTATCTCTTAGTGTAAAAAAAAAAAAATTGGGTGAAACTAGATCAAAAATGTAGCAAAATGCCGCAGACCTCACCTTTCTATTCCAATCCGTTGCAGATAAACGATAAATCAAAGACTGTTTTAAGGAAACCACGTTTTGTTTTTTTTTTTCATAAAAACTGTAATATCTCCATATTGTTTAAATATTTTTTTAAATTTCGACCACATTTTCGGATTTAGCATTAAATTTGCTATAATAGCTGAGTACCTGTACCAAGTTTATAAAATTCAAGGTTACAGGTACTCAGCTATGATAGAAAATGTAATGCTAAATGCGAAAATGTGGTCAAAATTTGAAAAATATTTAAACAATTTGGCGATATTACAGCTTTTATGGAAAAAACGTGGTTTCTTCAAAAAAAGTCTTTGATTTATCGTATATCTGCAACGGATTGGAATAGAAAGGTGAGGTCTGCGGCATTTTGCTACATTTTTGACCTAGTTTCACCCATTTTTTTTCTATTTATTTTTTTTCTAAATACTCACCCTGTATAGAAACTATCAATCTTTCCTATTCCTAGTTTTCCTCATGGTATTCTGTAATAAGTATCCTGGGTCTCATTCTTTATACCGTGTATACAGCTGATATCCCAACTCATCCTAATACTATCCTACTATCACTCCAATCCAAAATCCTTCCAAAAATCCTTAATGCTCCTTACTTTGTAACAAATGAACTGATCCACAATGACCTTAATACCCCATGTGTCACCGATTTGGCATGTTAGGTGTTTGTAAAGTGATTATCTAAGAGTAACAGTTTGAATAATATACATCATAGCTAGAGGATATGGCAAATAAAAATATAGAAATCGATGAAGACATATTTATGCGAAATCGCAAAACAGTTTGATTATGATCGGAAGCGCATCGGTATTGGGCCTAATGATGAGATTATATGACTAATTCCCAGAGAGATGATTGGTGTGTCAGGACAATGGGCAACCACAGCCTGGGAGATACATATCAACAGGGCTAATTGGATCCGCCTCTTCGATTGTCTCTTCTACGCCCTTCGATTCAATTTGGTTCCCGATCATCGGCAATCAACAGCATCCATTTTTCCTTCATTAATTTATCACAAAATAGCGAACTGGAACAAGATACGGAATTCCGTTGTTAAAAGCGTTTTGATTTACAATTCATAAAAAACATTCCATCCATAACTAATTTATGTATATTTTACAACCAGCAACAAATGAGAATTTTACTACTAGCTATCTAAAATCTTTATTATCCAAATAAATATAAATGTTAATTCCAGCCGGTCTATAGAAATAAAATGTAATTAAAAACTTTTATAATGCCTGGAATTTATGAATAGTTGGGTACAAACTTTAATGAGTAATGCAAATTGGCCCAGTTAATAAACAAGATACCGTAAAAGAATGGGGTTTATCTTTAAATCTAAATAATTTTGTAGGAAAAATGTACTGAATATAATAAGTTCATCAACATAAAACTTTTAAGGTTATCGTGGAATAGAAACATACTTGCTGTGAAGTCTTAAGTGGAAGATCATCAGTTGCGTGAATTTAAGTCTCAAAGCCAAAATTATCAAGTATTAAGAACAGGTAGAAGAATTTTACTGATTAAAAGACTAGCATGTCCTAACACGTAGTAATACCACCAATGATGGGTCTTGCGTTGTATACTAATTGTAAGGTGAAGTTGTTATTGGGCCAATGGTTCTGAAAATAGGAGAATTGGACGTAATCACACTCAACTGCCAGGTTTTTCCCTCAATTAAGAGGATGCGCAATTATTAGAGCCTGGCTTTACCACAGAAGGGTATCAGTCAGGCCCATGAGCTTAGTTGTTTAGTTTCATACCCTCTGTCGAACCTCCCTTGTAGCAATCATCTGAATTTCTTCTAGGAAGCAATTTTTTTTGGGTATTGTTCAGAAAATGTTTTACTACCTAATTGGTTTCTTCATTAGATGAAAAAAATGAAAATTGCTAGGAGCCTTGTGTGCATATGATATGATGATGCAGTGCAGAAGCTGGAAATGGAGAATTTGAAAAAAAAGAACTCTCCCTTTCTCTCTCTCTCTCTCTCTCTCTATATATATATATATATATATATATATACGAGGGTAAGTCAATAATTATCCGCAATATAGCTATATTTTTGTTTATGTTGGCAGTACTGTTCTTTTGTGTTGATGGCGCATGCTTTGTTTATTCGTTGTTATGTTTATGTGCGTATCAAGCTGGTAGGTTAGTTTTGTTATCGCTGTCGTGCTGTTAATAATGGCCGCTCCACTTTCTATTTGCACCAAAGAAGAGCAACGTTCAGTGATCCGTTTTTTGTGGTCGGAAGGTGTATCAGGGGCCGAAATTCATCGAAGACTTTTGGTACAGTACGGGAACAATTGTTTGCCACAACGGAGTGTCTATGAATGGATTGAAAAATTCAAAACACAGTGAACAATAAACAGTGAACGTTACAGTGAGATGCTTACTATCATCCTCCATATAGTCCCGATCTCGCTCCATCTGATTTTCACTTGTTTGGTCCACTCAAACAGGCAATTAGGGGCCGTCGATTTGCCTCGGACGAAGCATTGAAAGAAGCGGTGCATTCCTGGCTCGCATCTCAACCCAAAACCTTCTTCCATGAGGGCATCAGGAAACTTGAACAACGTTGGACCAAGTGCGTTGAAAAGCAAGGGGACTATGTCGAAAAATGATGTACTTGTAAGTTTCCTATTTCATTTCAATAAAATTTTATAACTATATTGCGGATAATTATTGACTTACCCTCGTATATATATATATATATATATATATATATATATATATATATATATATATATATATATATATATATGTATATATACAAGACCCATATACTGAGTCTTGGCCTCCTCTAACTCATTCCACCAATCTTAAGTAGTAGAAATCTTATACAAACTCAAAAGTATTTTTCTTAATCAACATATCCACTTTTTCCTAATATTTTCTACATTTTTTTCTCCAAATACAAAACAAGAACAACTATTCGCTTTGTTTCGATTTCTGATTATAATGGAGTTGATAGAGCAATAGATAAATTGCTTAATAAAGAAGCTATTGACAGGTCGAGACAGGAGGTTCTATCTCACTTATCGGAACTCGCACGGCTTCTGTCAGTCATTACACCTGCACTTCGATTTCCTACTCTAAAAATAGGAGTGTCGGAGTCAATCGGGGAAACATCATTCCATTTAACTATGGTTCTAGCCATTTTAACTGTTATTTCACAATTTTTTAATTCGAATACATAACTACTATATTGTTAGAAATGTTTGTTTGACTGAACAAAATATATTTACAGAACGGAAAAAATAATATGATAGGTTCTAATCATATATATTATTATACCTTTTTTACAAAAATAAAAAACTATTGAAATTTTGTTAAAATTATTGGACCATCTTGAAAAAAAAAATATTTCAGTGCTTTCCGTAAATATTTTATTTTTACAGTTGCATCATTTTTTTTATCAGAATATTTTTAAAAAGATAATGAACTAATGGTATTTAAACGATATGTAAAGCAGCAACCTATTAGTTGTATTTAGTCAGCAAATGTTATTCCAATAATAACTTAAATTGTTTTTTTTTTTCTTTTAATTACTAAAGTTATGATTGGTATTTTATTTAATTTAAACAGTTTTTTTTTTATATTAGATTTGGTCATTAAAAATAAAAATAAAAAATAAAAAAATGTGAATGTTTCCGAGAATCGATTTCATTTTAAAATTTGAATTTCATTAAAAAAAATATATATATATATATGGCCGAGTGAGTTGAGGCGAGGATCTCAGCACGCTCAGTGTTGAAGGTCGTGGGTTCCAATCCCACCTGGGTGGATTTAAATTACCCTCAAAATGAATGTTTTCCTTCCCACAATGGTTAGAGTAAGTTAGTAACCTGTAGGATAACCTAAGTTGGATAATTTGGAGTACATAAGGGCGTTAAGCTCGAATAAACAAAAAAACCAAAAAAAAAACTTTTAATCTAATCCTATTTTTGTTTTCACTATCAATACTGTTTCTCTTATTATTAATTATCTTATTTTTTTTTCACTCTATTTGTTGTATAGTTTGAGGTTCTTTATTAATATATTTTTTATTACCGTTTATGTATTGTATTATGTATTATGAGGTTACTTATTTATTTTATTTTTTCGTGTAAATGGATCCATATTACTTATTGCCCTTCTTGATGCAGGTTGTAATATTCTCTCAATAAAAGATTTTATTAATAACAAAAAAAAAATCCGAAAACTATTTAAAAAAAATTAGTATGTCTTAGAATTCATTGGGGTAGTTCGTCGAAATGTCGAACATATAAGATCAACGTAATCTCAAAAAAAATAAAATAAAAAAATCGATGTAAATTATGCGGTAGAATTTTTAGTGATAAAATGATAAACCATTTCAATCCACTACTTTCCGGTGTTCATTATATATTCACAAAACTTACATATGTAGAGGCAGCATAGTTACCCTTCACGATAAAAGATCATCTAGAAGTAATTAACAAAATACTTAGTATGTATATTTATTTTATTTTTAAAAGTTGAACGATATATCCTATAAATGAAATAAGATTTCTCGTTGCTGCATTGCTGTGTCGACGCAGAACCACATTGACCAAAAAAGGAAAACTTTGAATACCTTGAATAAAGAAAAATGTTGTCTCAACAAATAGTGGTACGGAAATGTAGATTTACCGGTTGCGAATTGATGATTATGGTATACCGAACAGCCTAAAAGCTGGAACAGGCCGTATATATATATATATATATATATATATATATATATATATATATATATATATATATATATGATAATATATTCTAGCAATGAATAATTCTCAGCTTTTTTAAATATTTTTTATTTTTGAAGAGAAAAGATTTGACCCGGTTGGGATTCGAACCCAAGTCTCCACTTCTCTAGCGTGGCGCCTTATCCACTAGGCCACCGAGCTCGTATCCGAACCAGGGAAATCCCCTCTCTTCCCTGATCCATACCCATAACGGGCACTCGCAATTGCGATGTACAAATCGGGGATGAATGTTCATTTGAACATTACTGTTAAATGGATCTATTTGACATGCGTCATGTATATGAAATAATTCTCAGATATTGATAATATATTTTATTAAATATATTTTTATTGATTTTTTTTAATATATATTTTTTATTTTTGAAGAGAAAAGATTTGACCCGGTTGGGATTCGAACACAAGTCTCCACTTCTCTAGCGTAGCGCCTTATCCACTAGGCCACCGAGCTCGTATCCGAACCAGGGAAATCCCCTCTCTTCACTGATCCATACCCCCTGTCAAATAGATCCATTTAACAGTAATGTTCAATGAACATTCATCCCCGATTTGTACATCGCAATTGCGAGTGCCCGGGGGTATGGATCAGTGAAGAGAGGGATTTTCCTGGTTCGGATACGAGCTCGGTGGCCTAGTGGATAAGGAGCCACGCTAAAGAGAGTGGAGACTTGGGTTCGAATCCCAACCGGGTCAAATCTTTTCTCTTCAAAAAAAAAAAAAAAATATATATATATATATATATATATATATATATATATATATATATATATATATATATATATATATATATATATATATATATATATATATAGCATATCCACCAGTAACATTGGCATAATTATGAGAACAATATAGTCTAAACGTCGTCAAAATAGTTATATATATTTATTTATATATGATATTTCTCTAAAATAAATTTAATTTAATGGATATTACAGCGTCATATTATTCAGAAGGTATTCAGTGTTGTAAGCCAAGCACCGAATCCCAGAAACTTGCAGGGGCTGTTGCTCAAAGTGGCCTATCACCATCAATGGATTTGCTCCTAATCGCCTTTACCCTTTGACCACTAAAACGTTAATAAGTCCGGATCTCAATTACGGCAGTCAAATGATCTGAAAGGACCCCCGTTTGCCCACAATCCACGTTAACATCCATTTGAGTACCATTCCAACCGAAACGTTCTGTGGTTTTCAACTTATTTGGTTCGCATAGGGAAATGTTTGCACTGGTGTTTAATGAAGGTAATATTAAATTAGTACTAACAAAAAAAAAAAAATATTCTGCCGTATTCTAGCGGTCAGTAACATTGGCATAATTATGAGAACAATATAGTTTCGAAACGTCGCCAAAATATTTGCTTTTATTTATTGACTGAATCTCAAGAACCTTAATTAACATCTAATAGTAACAGTAAAAAAAAATTATCCATATTAACTCATCGAGACAATACTGGAAAAAATCTATAGTGGAAGAATGGGATTTCACAAAGAAATCATGACAACCCACGGTCCTGACGCAATCTAAATTCTAGATTTTTGCTTGTCATTAACATCTATACTAAGTTTCTTAAATGCGAGAATGCAAATCAATTATTTCAATTCGAAAACGACTATTTACAAAAACTTTCAAAATAGCACAAGAAATAATGGTTGTGTAAATATGTGCATCTTTAAAAAGTCACCAAATATAGTTTAAAACAATTCTAAACGGTAGAGAGTATATTTATTACAGGAATAACAATTATTTACAGATCTCAACCGGGAGGTATGTCAAAGTTCCCGGAGAAATGAGGGTCCATATTTACACCAACTTCACCTAAGAAAGATGGCAACTATCGCATGTAACCTAAAAGCGTACGTATTTAAGGTGTGCTTAAAAAAGTAGCTTAAGATCTCCGCTTTCCTGATATCATTGTGAAATTATTTTTATATAAACATAAGGACATGACACGAAAACGATTTCACATGGCTTTCAAAAGTTTACAGTCTAGAATGAACACCAATTTGCACAATAACTCAAGCTGTATCCACACTAGTTGAAAGAATGTTTCCAACTGCTTATTGCTATCTTATATTAGAAAATGACTCCATAGACAGTCGTCGCCGTCAGTCGTCAATATCTCCCTTAGCCAGTAGAGAGGGGTGCCCATATTTACACTAGTGCATGTTTTTACACCCGGAGAACCATCCTAATTTTAATTAAAGACCTAAGTACGTCTAAGGCTGCGGGATATACATCCCAAAATATGCAGCAGGTTATTTACAATATTGTATTCATACTTAGAATAAATGACTAAAACTAAGTGAATTAAGAATTAATTTATTTCAAAAATAATATATATTTTTTTAATTATTACTATAAATTATAATAATTTGTCTGAAGTCACCTGACACGAAACTAGGTCAGAGTAATAAATCAATTTCTCTTCATGAAGCCGAGTCAAAGGGTTATAAGACCCTCCTTGTTCAGGCCAATAATATAAATATTTTTTTATATAACTTACCAGTATTATAAATAAAAGATATTAATTAATTAACTCTCTCTCTCTCTCTCTCTCTCTCTCTATATATATATATATATATATATATATATATATATATATATATTTATTTATTTATTTATTTATATAAACATGCACAATGACAAGAAAATATGAATTTAACATTTACAGTAGAGCTACCTTAATTCAGAATAGCAGTAAATTTTTTCAGGTAATAAGTAATGTTACTATAAAGTACACATTCATCCCTTCTTTTTTTTCTATTAATCTAATATAGGCTTAATATTTAATTTTTAAATAATTAACAACCGAAGAACTACTATTTTTAATATGCTCATCAAAAATTGTAATAGAAGTAAATCATAAAAAAAAATGCGAACGAACTTGAAGCCCTGGATGTCCATTAATCTTAACGTTTATGTGTGACAAGATCCGGTTCTGTAAAAAAGGCTTGTATCTTGTAACGATCGTTTGTACAGAATTCTGGTTTAGGTTTAGTATTAGCAGGCACATATATATTTCTTTTAAATCTTTTTACACACTCTTTTTCTTTTAACACCTAAAATATTTTTTTCTTTTGTAGATATTTTCAGTTTGATTATTTACCATGTTTGTAAAACTAAATGGCAAAGTTATAAAATGATAATTAATGGAGTAAAAGTGTAAACTTTTTTTAAAAAGAATATATTGATATTAATAAATGCATAATAAATGAGCGGAAATTTAAATTTATGTTTAGATTAAATTTATTCAATATTATCTTAAAGAAGTGATGCTTCAGACATCAAAATCTTTATAGATGATTTAATTTGAGACATAATAAACTGTAAGGTTTACTATGAAGCTGGTGGCTATGGATAACAGATAAAACAATCAACACATTAAATGACTGTCTTTTCTCCAAAAAGAAACAGTATTAAAGGATAAGCAAGAATAGGGTTGAGATAGACTAGTTATACATGTTCATGGTTCTAGGAAACTTTGACTTATAGTGTCTCGGGAGTAGTGTAAACCAAAATTATACTTTCGACAAATTTTTCGACTTAACGAGTTTTGTCTGTATTTTAAAATTTTCTAATACGTTTCTAATGGTGTGCGTGAAGTATATGGGGGAAGTAAACGCCTAAAAAAAATTAATATTTAGCTAAAAAAATGAACCGACATTATAGTAGATCTCAAGATAGTTTTAAAACTAAAGACATATATTTCAAACACTTTTTACCAAAAACTATAACGAGCACCATACTGATATTAAAACTTTGTCGATTTTTAATTGTCTTGGCTTCAAAGTTCCCATAGAAGTTAGAATAGTTTTTAAGTTGATTCGATTCTAACAAATAGTCTTACCAAGTGCTATTTATAGCAACAGTTTAAGCACGGCGAATTAAGCATTCCCGCCAGCAAACGCTCTTCTCTCCTTTTTTTTATTAATATTTAAACTGGAACTTTCCGAAGCAACAGGTTTCTCCCGCCTGTCACCATTTATAATTCAGGAAGGCTTAACAACCTCCATGTTACCGTAAAACACTTCATCAAGCCCTAACACCAATTTTTGGATGAATGGGGTCATATCCCACTTTGGTAAATAAAATATAACGATACAGTAATAAAAAATTTACATTTATATAATCAATATGGTACGTAGTTATGATTCAGCAGTTCGCAATTACAGAAAATGTAAGCTTTTGCAATGCAAATTGTTAGCTTGCACTGTAATATATAAATATGTAATATTAAAAATAACAATATAATTGTAAGCAAGAAAACTATTGAATTAAATGTATTATGATATTTTAAGAATGAGATATTTTAAAATAAAAACTATTAGGGCTCTTGTATGATTGGACTCTAAATTATTTTGAAGGGAACCAACCCAAGAAGAAATAAATTTATTGTAATTTATTTCATTATAAATATTTTTTTTATTATTAACATCGAAATATTTGTAATGTTATCAGTAAGCCTTGCCCAATCAACAGGGCCTCTGATTTTTTTAAATAATTATACTATTGGATTGGAAAATAAGTCAGTTCAGTTTTTCTGTTTATTTTTATACCATTACGGTCCATTTATCATCTGATGGATTTATAGCTGAGGTGGATTGTTTACTCGGTTTGTAATATGCCAACAAATATTTCTGCAAATTATTGTTAAATTAGCTTTGTATTGTGATTGCTATTGTACTGTGAACATGGAAAAAAATATCATTCATTATCGGCATATTTTTCTGTATTATATTAAAAAAGGTAACCGAGCTTCATAAGCCTATAAAAATTCTTGTAGTGTTTATGGGGATGATTCCTTAACCGAACACACCCTTCAAAATTGGTTTGTCAAATTTCGTTTAGGAAATTTTGACATCAGTGACGCTCCACGGTCTGGTATCCCCAAGAAATTGAAACGAGTTATTGCCATAAGGACAGACAATTGATTCAACTCTATATAGTTCGCAATTAACAAAGTTGGGTCAATCAATAGCAAAAAAGTGCCAAGAACTGGCAAATCGAAAGGGAATTATTTTCCACCAAGACAACGCAAAGCCTCACACCTCGTTGGTAGCTCGCAATAAATTGGGCCTTTTGCCCCATCCTCCGTGTTCACCAGACCAAGCTCCAAGTGACTACTACTTATTCCGGTCAATGCAAAACTTGATGAACGGAAAGCAATTCCAAAACGAACAAGGAAAAAAAAACCACCTGGATCAGTTTGTTTTCTTTTTTTGCAACAATTGGTCGAAAGATGGGAACAAGTTATACTAAATAATGGTGAATATATTGTAGATAAAATAGATTTTATGTCTATTAACTACAGAGTCTTATTTGACCCTTAACAACCGAACGGATTTATATGCCAACTCAATATTTTATTATTAAAATCATAATCTTGAATATTGTTCGTTGGTTTAGAGCAGTGAAGTGATGGTGCCATTATTTTTTATTCTCGGTATTGCATACTTTCAAAGCATACAAAATCTTTAAAAAAAAAAAGAATAAAACCCAAGAAATAAGCAAATAGCGTTTATTATCCACATAATACAAATACTTTGATTGCAGTTTAATTAATGTACAAAAATAATTCATATTAATAACTAACTGTTTCCTCATTTTCCAATAGGGAATACATATCTACAACAATCTGATGCTCAGCTTTCAGTAGCAATGTTTGATTTTTCAAAAGAATGTGATAATTCTTTGCCGAACTGTGTTGATCAAGTATTTGAAAAATTGTTCTCTTATTAGAAGTTATGAAGTATATTTTAAAAATAATTATCTTGCATATATTTATCGTTAAGAAGAATCGAAGTATGTATAAGTATTACATAATTATGTATTTCAGAACTATCTCTAACAGTATCGACTGGTTCTTACGAAACGACTTCGGATCGTCGATTCTCGGTACCAATTCTATCCTCAAGAATTGCTGAAAATCCTTCTCTTAATCCCCAGAAAAGGAAATAGATAGCTAGATGGATAATAATTTTATTTATAAAAGAAAATTCTTGTACATTCTCAGACAATTCTTAATCTATTTAAACAATCGGAAAGAATATATGAAATAAAGATACACTTATTATATACAAATACATGAATTAACATGCAAATAAATTCTATAAAAAATAAATACAAAAAGGAAATAAAGTACCCCCAAAACAGCAGTATTGAAGTGGTTCGATCACGATGAAGGAATAACAAAGTAAAGAGACTCCAAGAAAATGTACGACAGTCAAGGGCATCCGCCATTGATACAAGGAAGCTCTTTGGTATAAACTTCTGAGAAATAAAGGAAAGCTTCTGAGTTGTAGTTTTATATTTCATACCCGGAACTGACTCATTCGCCAAGTAGCCTTTTATTGTGCCAACCCTAAGACCATTACAAGGAATTGTGGATTTGCAGCCTTGGTGAATACATAACGCCACACAGTGCTTCGAACATCGAGTGAGGGTGGACAAAATTCACAAACCCTCAAAATCTTATAGAAAATTGCACGCTGAACAAAAACGTTCCTATAAACATGGGTCCGGAAATGCACCCATAAAAAGTTATGGGAAGATAATTATAAAAAAATAGTTGTTTTTTTCTTCTATTTTTTGTGGTAGCAAAGTGAAATTTTTGGTGCAAGTTTTTAATAATAGCGTAAATTTTGCGTTTCCAGCATCATTAGGGTGTGTTTGAGTTAATGAAGAAGATAGAAAATTTTTTTTATAAGAAGATATTTATTTTCTTTGGGGTAGCCCCGCAAATGGAACACATAAACGTGACGTTTGTTCCAGATCAAATGTTAGTAACACTAACATCCAGCATTGAGAACATTTTAAAAGTTTGGAGTTGGCAAATTTAATCTTTCGTTGCTTTTTTCTCGTCACACATTAGATCTGCAGTTTCTTTTTTTTTTTTTTTTTAATTAATTTTATTAGTCTGTAATATAAGGTAGACGATGAACGCAGATTTACCTATACGTCTTTTCCATTTCTAACTTCTATCAATTTCATTGTCACCATAGCTATAAAAAATAGATATTCATTTGTGCTAAATGCATTTTCAAGCATTTGTTTACAATGGTTATGACCGAAACTGTTATCGAATCCCCATTTACATTCAAGTTTGATTTCATTACATTTCTCCGAACTTGCAATTTTTATACACTCTGCACTGTTAGTTGCAAGAGTTCTTTTAAATTTAACCAAGCGCTAACTTCACCAGCGATAATACTAACAAAAAATAGGGAATTTTTCGTCAAAGTTAAGGAATAGAGGCTGGGAAAGCATTCCTTAAACAAACCATATACCGTATTTCCTATCAGACAAACATAAATCCATGCATAAAGCAGTGCTTGAAGTGGTCTTCTCTATCTTCAACCAAAGATTGTCCAGACATCTCTGCAGCAAAACGTAATTCAACAGATGACGTGTTAAGAACAAGATCCTTTTACCCACATTTTTGTTTTTTAGTTTTATTGGAAAATTCCTAGAAAAGGGTTTCGGGTCTTCCGAGTGTTCGGCTTGGTCCTGGATTGAATGCACTGATTTTGTGAATAGTTAACATTGAAGTTCCTGTTAAAGTCGAGAGACATATCCTCGACAAAATATTATACGACTCCTGTCGACCATATTCAATTTTTCATTGAATTTGAAACAAAATACCCGACTAATTGCAGATATTTTTCTTCCCAATCGGTAGTTAGACTCTTCCACGTCCTTAAATGAATGTAGTTTATCAGTTTCTACAGCTATCCGATCTGAATTTTTGTGGAAAAAACATATTTTAGCAAACTGGCCATTGGTCATGCTGTCGTTTTTTAAACAACAAAAAATAATACCATAAAACAGTCCGGGCGCAGGCTGGCGCAGTTAAAGTTCACGGCAAATCAAAGCCTATATACCAAGCAACAATAATATGCAAAAACTACAAAAGGATATTTGAAGATTTTTTTAAAAGCCTCTTCAAAGTTTGAATAATTTTCAAACTGGTGACCGAAACTTTGCACGCATACAATAAATATAATAAGTGCTCAGCTTACCAATTAAAGTAGTGTATTTTAAAATAGATACCTTGACCAGTATATTGCTAGTATATGGTTATTTTATATGTTTATTTTTTCTCCAATGAGACATTAATGGAACTAAATATAATTTGCGGCTAATACGATAAAAATCGCTAAACGAAAATACTCCTGAAGTTTTTCGATTATTTTGACTTGAAGGAATATGCAAACAATGAGATAATCATACTAAAAAGTTGTCTAAGGTATATTTAAGAATACCAAAAGGTAAACAGATGGATAAAAAATACTTCGATTTTTGATTTTTGTCCATTGAAGAAGCACTGTGCGCCGCCTCTAAGTCATGTGAGTGTGATTCCCAGTTCTTAGTACATATTTGGTATCATATAGGTATATAAATATATTTTTATTTTTTATTTTCAGAATAATTATCTTATACTGTATTTTTCTTATAGTTTGTAGATATAGTCGTATTTTATTTCTTAGATTTTCTAGTAAATAAAGAATGATTGTGTTTTTAGAGCATTGTTACATACTGCCGTAAGCAATTGTGATATTTAAAAAAAAAATAAATAAATAACTTATTCCTTGAATATTAGTAATATTATAGTATAAAGAATAAAACAGACTGACAGAACAAAGCAATCGTCTCATTAGCATATATCAGCTAATCAGCCAACCATGGGGTGTCTGTATACAAACCCCCTTATCAAAGGATCGGAGATCAAGAGGTTTCTGTCTGAGTTTAGCATATCATCAATACGGCTCCTCCTAAAGGTGAAACAATAGCGGTCCCAAGCAGTGTTCCAGCATCTTGGGAAGAGATATAGCAACGAATATTTATTTCGTTACAGAGCAATTTTAATCATCAGATGCTCCTGTCTAAATAGCTAGAGAAGATAATAGAACTTGCAGAGAGTGTTCTGTCCTACTGTGTTGTCCTTTCCACTCTAGGACAATGGAAAATGTAAATGTGGATCGATTGTCTTAAGTGGCTGTGGAGATGGCCCTAGCAACACGCGACGTGAGGTATAACAAGGGACGACAGACTGTACTGGTTGAAATTGAGAGTCTTAATTGATAATACTAATTATGATTCAAATAATATTCGATTAATTAATAATATATTCTCTTAACAATATTATAGGAATCATTTATATATTAGGTAGATTAAAAATTGATATTTCGACTTTACGCGGAAACCAAACCACCATTGGGTATTGCCAACTCCTTTTATATCCAATCCTTACTATCCAAAACCCTTCGCAAAATCCTCAATGCTCCTTATTATACCCAAATAAACATTTCCATAACGATCTAGATGTCCCATATGTAAAATGTTTGGCCCAAAAAAGTTACTTATCCTTCCAAGACAAACTGAATACGTGAATTCACATTTTTATTATTATTATTTTTTTTAAATAAATGTACGATCTACCTAAAGGGTAATAGGTAAATAGATAATGATTTAATATTTCATATAATACACACACACATACACACACGCGCG